>VXBX01000321.1:128539-151103 GCA_013400415.1 Scytalopus superciliaris | reverse complement strand
TTTGAGTTTTGGTTTTGTTTGTTTTTTTTTTTTTTATTTATTTTTTTTTTTTAGCAAAATGATACTTCTGTTGGTGCACTGCACATCCTGAGAGTCACAGCAGGCCCTGGAAAGCCCCTGGGTACACACGGAACCCCCATACACAGCTCTCCATTTCCTGGTGACCGTAAACAGCTTGGAAAAAAAAAAGTCAAAGGAGGGAATTTCCACNCAGGCTCCGCAGCGGGCTCACGGCGGCCCGCCCCGCGGGGCACGGCCCGAGGGACGCGAACATGGGCGGCGGGGCACGGCGATACCCGGGGGTAGGGGAGAGAGCAGAGGGGAGACGGGAGAGAGCGGGGGAGACGGGAGGGGAGCGGGAAAAGAGCAGCCCGACCCTGTCCGCGGGGCCCGCCCGCACAAGATGGCGGCGGCGGCACCGCCTGAGGGCAGGGGTGGGGCAGAGCCCGCCGGGTGGGGAAGGCGGGGAGGGCAGCCCGGCCCTTCAGCCCCCCCCGGAGGCGAACGGGCTCGGTGGGGGTAGAGGGTGTGTGCCCTAAACACCTCCCCGACCAGCCCCTGCGCATGTTCGGCCGCCCTTTCCGTGAGGAAGTGACCCCCCATGTCCCACCTGTCCACTCCTGGCACAGCCTGAGGCTGTTCCCTCTGCTCCTGTCCCTGTTCCCTGGGAGCAGAGCCCGACCGCCCCAACTCCCTACTCCTGTCAGGGAGTTGCAGAGAGCGAGAAGGTCCCCCCTGAGCCTCCTTTTCTCCAGGCTGAGCCCCGCCAGCTCCCTCAGCCCCTCCTGCTGCTCCCTTCCCTTCCCTGGACCCGCTCCATGTCCCTCCGTGTCTCTCCCGGGCCGAGTGACCGGAGCCGGACACAGCGCTCAGCCCTCACCGCTGCTCGTCCTGGCTGAGCCTCAGGCTGGGGGAGCTGTGGCTTCCCTACTTAATTCCGAGTTATTGGGCTTCTCCAGAACGCCTAACCCTATAAGCGTCGCTTTCTGTGGGTTTCTTTGTGAAACAGGGAAAAGAAAGGCTCGGCCTGGAGGAAAGGACTCCGGGGATCTTCTCAGTCCCTACAGCTCCCTGAGAGGAGCATCCATCTCTGCTCCCAGGAAAAGGGGCAGCACAAGAGGGAAAGCTTCAGGGGAGGTTTGGGTTGAGTATAATATGGAGAAATTTATTCAGGGAAAGGTCAGTCAGGCATTGGAACAGGGAAAGTGTCAGTGCCCATCCACTGGAGGGGTTTGAAAGGCGTATGGATGTGGTGCTTGGAGACCTGGTGGTGGATGGCCTTGGCAGTGCTGGGGCTCCCACGATCTCGAAGGTCTTTTCCAGCCTCAGTGGTTCCATGGTTCTGTGAAAGAATCCACCCCACGAAGAGCAAGAAAGGCCACAACAGAGCCCTGCTGCCGAGGAGATGCCATTCCCGTGGTGTCCTGCCCAGGAGAACAGCCTTCGCCCTCCCTGCGGACCCCCCGGCTCTCCCCTGGAAACACAGGGCATGCAGCCCGGCCTTTGTTCCTCACCAGGATTGATTGTGACACAAAGCGCCTCCTGACCTTTAAAAGGGAAGAAATAGGACAAATGTTGAGTCCCTGTATTCCAGAGGCCATTCTTACACAGGGTGAAAGGTTGTGAACTTTCCTTAAATGGGAAAGTTCAAGTTCATCCCGTTGTTTTGTAGGCACTCAAAGCTCAGACAAACGGGAATGGTTTTTGTTGTCAGCACATGCAGACAGTCCAGGGTTTTCCTTGCTTCTCCTGGGAGCACTGGCATGTTGATTCCACAAGCTACCCCTTTAATTAATTCTGGTTCCAACACACTGACAGACCTATGGCCCTCCTCATAAAATGATTTCCACCTGATAAATGTGCTTAAACACTGTTGTCTTCTGCATCTCCATTTTCACTCTCACATTCAAACACAAACTCCTACCCCCAAAGCATTTCTAAAACTCCCCAAGGCACAAGGCCTCCTTGGATAAAACCACTGGATTTTCGGCATCCTGTTGCAGTCTGTGACACAGAGCTGGGCTTACACAGGGCTGAAAAAGACAATTTATGGAACTGGCTACACACACGAAGCCCATCTGGGCACCCACAGCAGAATGATACCAGAAAATACTGATCTCACACGGAGTACAAGATTTGTCTCCCATAAAATCCCCCCAGGTTAAACAACATCAGGCTGCATCATCATCTCCAAATAAGCATTCCCTTAAAATAATTCCTTTTGCTATAACATTAGCAGTATTTTCTTTGATTTTTAACCAGAAAATCCCCAAATTCACAATAAATTTGGGACTTCCACCAGTCTCCTTCCCCCCCAGTTTATGTCCCTCATCCAGGAAAGATCATAAGGGCATCTAATAATACCAGCCTTAAACACAGCCAATGTACATATTCCTCCCAGGCTCTCAGGTAAAATATTAAACCTGTTTAAAAAAAGATGTATTTGTTTAGTCCCTAAGTGCTGCAAATTGGAGGGAATTAACTTGTTGCAGGGTCTTGTAGTAAAGTGAAGGGCGAGAGGAACCAGCACTGAGAATCTGAGCTGGGATGAAATGTGCCTGAGTAGAGATGTGGGTTTTTTTCTGCAGCCATGAATATACTTTAAACACAAGGAAAGACATTAATAAAAAGGGTAGCGTGTTGCCAAGGAGAAATACATTTTCTGTTTGTGGACTAATTTATAGAGCAGATGTAACCCTAGTAAAAATATAAGAAATAAAAATCCAAATAAATAAAATCTATTTTGAATTTTGCCAAGGAAGGTGTCTACAAAACAGTAGGGACCAAATCTCATGATGCCTGGTGATGGCAGCCAGCCAAATTCAGAGACAAATCTATGTGAAAGAAGCCTGAATCAGAAAAATGTATACTTTTATTCTCTATACCTTGACATGCAATTGAAAACAACAACTGAAATTTTAATTGGTTCATATGAACTTAGTGGCCAGATTCAGCACTGAGGTATGAGGTCTAAATTAACAAACATGAAACAAAAAGACACAAATGATCATTTAATTAATATAGAAGTCATGACTTACATGCTTTTAAACTCATTCCTTACGGTGGGCATAGTGATTTAACAGTGCCTTTTATTGTGACTGAATGTGACCCATTAACTTTGACACGTTCACTGATGAACACACCTCAGGAACTTGCTTTATTCGGGTTATTCCCTTTGAAAGCAGTTCCTGGGGCTTTAGCAAGGAAAGTATCGGGGCCAAGCCTAACAGATCACAAGCGCTCCACATCAGAATAAAGCTTAATAGCAATGAGTTGTTAGAGCAGCTCAGGTTTCAGTGGAAGTGCCCCAGAAACCTCAGTGCTATGAACAATCCCGTTCCTAACCGAGTATTTTGGGTGTTCCTTGAGGCAAGAGGAGTCCTTTCAGAAATCTGCAGAGGGAGCTCGAAGCCTGGGAGTGAAGGGTTTGGCATCCCGGTCTGCCCTACAGGAGCCGGCAGCGAGGATGGGGGGATTGCTTTCAGCGGAGCCCTGGGTGGGGTGTGGGCAGCAAACACCCAGCGGCACTGCGGAGCGGCAGAGCTCGCTGTGACCGGCTGGTGTGTGCGTGGGGACTTGGGAAGATGCTTCGTGATTTTCAGCCAGGGCAACCTGCTGGCCCTTCTTTGCTCTTCTGTGACCTGCTCTGGGGCTGGGGAAGTGTCTGGCAGCTCCTGCCGGCGCTGCGATCCCTCTGATGGGGCTTTTGCTATTAATGCTCATTAACAAGTGTGAGTTGGTAAGTCCCTCTCTGACGGCTGTTTTCTCTGTTGCTGTCAAGCAACTTGCTCCTGATACAACAAAAATCCCAATACCTCGCCTTCCCTTTGCAGCCAGTCCCTCTTCCCTGCCAGGGGATGTGCTCAGAGCCTGCTGCTCACACATCAGGACCAGTTTCTACCTCCTGATTTCAGATGCTGCTTGCGGCTCAGCTGCTCCCGCACGGAACACGGTGTGCTCAGAGCACAGATGGTAACGCAGATATCCAGGGAAAGCTCCCTCCTTCCTGAGGGCCACAGCGAGGGCTGCACACACTGGTAGAGTTTCAAGTGTTAATGCGTGTATTTTTCTCCTTTGCTTTTGTTCAGTTTTGTGCTGCTTCACACACACTTTGCTTACCTTTGGTATGTTTCAAGCTGAAATCACTGTGGTTAGTTCAGTCCTGTTGTGTAAGGGTCCTCTCTGCTCCCGGGCTTGTGAGGTGTGAAGGATGTGCTTCTGCAGCAGCTCTGGTTATACAGAGCAGAGGGGGGAAAGACTCGATGGATCACAGGATGAGGAGACAGTCCACAGGTATCTTCAGAGCCAAAAACTGGAATGAAGTCAAGGAAAGCTTGCTGGCCTGCTGCTCTTTCTTTACAGGCTGCTTAATGGCACTCATTAGAGAGGCTGGACTGATTGTCAAGGGGGAAGCAGAATTGTCAAAGGGATGTTTCTTTCTTTTTTTAGCAAGGGGAAGGAAAAGGAAAATCCATACAGGTGTCAATATTCAAGGCATTCCATTGTGATACGAGAAATGGATATGCCAGGGCAGCCCCCATGGCTGGGCTGCATGGCGCTCCCAAAATTCCTACAGCTGGAGAGAGGGAGGGACTCTTGCCTTCTGAGCAAGTAACAAGAAACTGGGTGGGATGCAGTTCTCAGTTCCCTGACTCCGTAGATATTGGAGTATTTAAGACCTGCAGCATTTTTAAGTAAAGCAGCTTTGATAACTTTTCTAACTTAACCACACAATTCCATAGCAAATAACTCAGGAGGAATTTAAAATTCTCACCCTGACAGTTCTGAGACACAGGCCGGACAAATGTCTTGGCACAGACTAGAATATGTATTTAACTCTGTCTCAGTGCTGAGAAACTGTTTTGAGGCCCAGTCAGTCATACACTTATTATAACTGCAGTTCTCGCTCCAGGGAATGAGGGGCATCTCCTTTATCCTTCAAGATAGGAGCAGATTTTGCATTAAAAAATCCAACCCCCTCCTTCCTACCAGAACTGGGTTGTAACAGGGTTTTTTATTTGCTTGCTTTTTGACTCCCATGGTGAATAAACTCATTTCCATAAAATTTCTCAATATACTTGTTCAATGCCTCTCACCCATTTTTTGAAAATCCCTAAAATGTACATTTTCAGCAAAGAAAAGACAGTTTCTGTGTTTTCTTTTGCAAATGAATGGATCTGTCCATGTTTCTTTTGTCAACTATTACCTCTCTGTTGCTGTACCATCTAGCACAGAAAGAAGTGCTCTGGTAAAGGAACTATTTGTGAAGAAACCAAGATGAAAACTGTCCCTGACAAAAGGGCCTGTAAGAAATGTCAAATTATTGGGGGTTGAGAGAGAAAATTAGAAGCAGAGTGTGGGAAAAGTAAATAAGTACTGAAAAGAGAATGAACTCCGGCATGAATAGGTTGTATACAGATAAAAGATCTGGCCAAGTAACAACAACAACAAGCAATAAGTTGTTAACAGATGCTTGAACTTAATATTGAAACAGCAGAAGTGTTGATATAATTCTGTTGATATAGTTCTGTTGTGTTATTGTTGGCAGGAGAAGTGAGTTTAACTTTAGGGGAAGGGTAAATTGTAGACTTTTGTTTATTTTCTCCGGCTAAAAACCTCTGACTTGACTTTTTACCTATTTTTGTAGTGAATTTTCATCATACCATGTAAGTATGAAATCATTCAGACAAACATTTCACATGTCAATAAAGCTGTGTGTATATATTAGCCCAGCACATTTCATTCCTCTAAACCATATTTATTACTTCAGCTCTGCAACATCAATTTTGCACTTGGAAAAACAGAAGAGCAGAGAAAACAGAAAACCAGGGTTGTTTGCAGAGGAATGTTGTTGTGAAATAAGCCAGGGAGGAAATAAAAACCCTCCCCAAATAGTGGTGAATGATCATTAGATCTCTTTTGAGGCCCTTTCTATTTTTATTCAGTTCAGTCCCTGCTCTTTGACAGGCTGAGAGAAGCAAAGGAAGTTAAGATCCAAACTGGAAGTTGCTATTCATCCAGGGAAATAATCCAGCAGTTTTGATTACCAGACTTGGAAACTTTGCTGATTAATTTCTGAAGAGTATACAAATTTGTTTCTTATTTTCCTGAGCTGCTGTATTGCCAGTTCCTAAGCCAAATAAACCCATGAAAAGGTAAATACTTACCACATTAAGGTTTATTTTCCATAAATTGGGGTGTTTTTCTTCAGTCTCCTTCCTTGTATTAGAAAATACAATACTCTGAGCAGCCTACAAAAAAGGTTAGGACAAAAAAAATTATTTTGCACCACCTGGGAGTATTTCTTACAAGCATGTAAATAGTCCTGTCCCACAGGACTTCATCCCCCCACCTGAGGAAAGGGTTTGTTCCCCTGTGCTCCCTGAGGAGCAGCACCCACCGCCTGGGGCAGAGCATTGCACTTGAAATCGCAGCAGCAGGGATTCTTTGTGTGTGTGTGAATATTCAGCTCTAATCTCTGCTTTGGACCTGGTCACTGTCACCAAAATGGTGTGAAAAATGTAAACTTCTTCTCTGCATCCAGCCTGCAGAATGGCTTCTTCACAGACCAAAAAATATCTCAATGTCTCCCAGGGATACTAAATTTTTACATTAATAAACAGAAATGAGCGAGCCTGGTCACACTTGCTTGATTTTTGAGTTAGACTCAGGTATTGTGAACTCACTATGGTGACGGAAGAAAATGACAAGCCAAGAATGGGTGGAAGGGAGGGGATATGTTTCCTAAAAACAACTATTACCTTAGATATCTGTGATTTTTATTTTTCCTTTCCAGAATGTGCCAATACGGTGTTTTCCATCTGAGTCACTACCTGACTGTCATGAGGTTGGAAGGTGTGATTTTTTTTTCAGTTCTGATTAGAGAGGGAGTGTCTTGTCTGAACACAGTACAGTTATTATCCAGAGCCCTCATTTCCTTTTAAAACAAGAGTAGTTTCATGTAGCCATTAAATGACACAGGATATGACTAGCTTAATTACTCACTGAGATTTAGATATAATAAATGGGAAAGCAAATCTGGTTTCATCATCCCTCTCCCTTGATTCTTGAAGGAGGAAGTATTACTTTCTGCTTTCTAAAGTGCTGTAATTTGAGCTAGTCCACAGTGCTGTAGTCAGAGCCAGGTAGAAATTAGTCTTGATCAACAACGTGGAGTTCATTTTCATACACAAACATAAGGGAAACGTGTTGCATTTGTTCCCAGAGATGAAAAGTCTACGAAGGAGCGTGACTTCCTGAGAGAAGCCTGGATTGATCCAAATCAATATATAGCACTTATGTTTTCCTTACAGTCTGTACACTTCAGAAGTAAGGAAGTTACACACACCACAGCTTTGGCTGCTGCCCTCAAAAAATCCATGTATTGTATTTTCTTTTTGCTTGTGTAGCTCTTGTTTAGAGATGCAACAAAATTAAATTACTTGCAGTGTAAGACCAGATCCAAGCTCTCCCTCACTTGTCTCTCAAATATACACGTATTTTGCTTTGTGGCTATTCACCAGTTGTGGAGTGGGGCTTTTTAAAGCAGAAGGAGCCTGTATCACATCTTTGCCCAGGACCTGAACCTGGCAGTGATTTATTACCCACAAGAAGGTCCAGAGGTGATTACCAGCTTAGCTCTCCAGCTCTCTCTGGTCAGAGCTTAAAGACAAGCACCATAAAGATGCAGAGAATTTTGGTTTCAGAAGTAAAATTCAGAAAGAGAGAAGTAAAGAGGTTTAGTAGAATTTCAGAACTGCCTCTTGCTTTTACTTCTTCTGCCCTTTAAGGAGAGGATGAAATGATGTAGCTGAGATTGACTCTCAGGATTTTCAGCATTCCTTCACTGCTCCCAACTCCCTGCTGCTTCCAGCAGTGTCTGAGCAGAGCACAATTCCTGACTCCAGGAGCCCTCACAGTGCAGACTCTTCAGCACCCACACACACACAGTCTCTTGCTGCCCAGAGAGGTTGGGCAGTAAGTCTGGCCTGCTAAAGATTCATTATTTTCCAACTTGATGGTTCATTACTTGCAATAACCTTCCTCCTTTACCTTACCTACAGATGTACTTTGAACACTAATATGGTAAGAAATGTGAGCTGCTCCTGTAATTCCATGCTCCAGCCAGGACAGATGGGAATTCTGTGCTCGTGAGCAGTGTGAGCCGTCTTGGGTCAGTGTGGGCAGAGCAGCCACTCACCTGCATGGCCCCTCTGGGGCTTGAGAACTCACCTTCTGCAGACAAAAGGCTTGTACCAAGCAGGACCCAGCCTCAGTTTTGGAATCTGGGTGAGAGTTTGCAGGTTGAACTGCTCAGTGTTAAAATTAAGTGTATTCCTTAGGAGCTGTTTGCTTTTGATTGCCAAGGATCATGGTATTACTTGCAATTCAGTAGATCATGGAGAAGGCACAGTCACCACACTCTCACTGATCCTGGAGATGTTGTCTCTTGCTTACTCTTTTTTTCCACCCGATTCCTTCCAAAGAACCAAAGCTTTCCAGCTTTCATCTTTTTTGGCAGGATGAGATGGCACATCACTGCAGGAACACTGGCAAAGGCTGCTTGGTAACCCACCTACAAGATGTCCTTGCCTTAGGAAGCCATTCTCTTTCCAGGAAAAACAACTTCTGTGGCTGATGTGTCAGCTCACTTGGGTATAAGAGCATTAGGCAGCAGCCTTTTCTTCCTCCCTTCCCTATCTGCACCTTTCCCCTAACCTCCATCTCATACTCCAGCTAGAGAAGTTAGCCACTCTTTTCATCTAGAAGTAAAAATAGGGAATGATCTTTTCTTCTGCTGTAAGACAGATTGATTAACTACCTCCCTCTTGCCCTGAACAATGGGATTTATTATACCCTAAGTTTGTTCAGCACAAGCACTCTGCTAAATATCCTGCATTTTGATTCTTTTCCTCATGAGCATCCAAGGGATATGTTTCCCATTTTGAATTTTCTCACAGAGGTGGTATGAAGCAAGTATGAAGCTATGACCTCAAATTCTTCAAACTCGTGGAACCAAGTTCACATGATTGCATTTTCCAAGCCATTTACCTGGCGGAAACTAGAACAATGGTGCACCTGACTCTACTGCTCACATAATGCATCTGCATCAGTATATTTTGGCTTTAGCTGAAACTGTGGGCTGTAAAAGTAACCTGCAGTAATTATCAGGTTTCAGGTGGAACCAATCATTCAATAAGCAATGCATAGCCTCATGAAAATTGTGCTGCAATCACAGGGAATCAATGGAATTAGTTTCTTTGGCAGGTGGCCTGGAATCAGGTGCCATGCATGGCATTAAAAATTAAGGATGGAGCCTAAAATTTAAAAGAAGCCACATTAATAGTTTGTTTCTTCTTCAAAAAGGCTTTTTTTGGGCTAAAAAAAGAAGGTTAAAAAAGGAACTTTATTTGTTCTCTGCTGTACTAAAAATGGCATATTCTGTTTGGTCATGGAATAAATAATGCTCAAATGTGCAAAAGAATTGAACCAGAGTTTAAATGGAATTCATATAAATTTTAAGACAGGATTTCTTGAGTGGCAAGAGGAAGAAAAGTTGTTTACTCTGAAAACTTCATAGGAGAACATAAATGCAGTCAAGTGATCTGTGGAACTTCATGAGAGGTCAGACTCCTGAGGTATCAGGATGAAAAGTAAATTATTATTGCTTATCGGAAATCACCACAGCCAAAAAGATCATTAACAGCTCAGGACCACAGGGCATGGAGGGTTTAAAAATAGAAATGTGTCTGTGCCTTGACGTGTGACTTATTCATCCTTAAGCTATTTAAGACTGCAAAATATTTGTAAGACAGTATCTTAGAAACACAATGACATGGAAATCCAGAAGATTTAGACTCACAGTGGCAACACAATGGCGTGGGTACGATTTCCTCCTCGGATGCACCGGCTGACACTGTGTCTGCTACAAACTGGATGGCAAAAACAAACTGTGATTTAGCAACGGTTCAACACTGATCTATAGAGCCAGTTCCAGCATTAATCTTTCCTACTGTCTGTGTTTGCTCTTGGACCAAGCAAACTGGTATAATTACTTTCCTCTTTAAGACATTGGGTTTAGGATTTTTTTTTTTTGCCTTGATCAAAGCAGGGCCAGGAAATGGGGTTTTGTACTTACAGTTTTGGGCAGAAGCAGGCCAAGAACAGGCTGAATGACATGGAGATACGGTCATATCAATACAGAATTCAGCTGTGTTTTTACAAATAACATATTTGCTTTGCTATCGTTCATTCAACGCGGCCCACCCCGTCCCTGTGAGCCACACTGAAGCATGTTCAGGTATTCCTTGGGCACTTCCAGTCCCCTGCTATTCTCTGTTTGATTTTTTCCCCCTCTCTTCCAGTGAATCCTTATTAGCATAATCCTGCCTCAAATTTGCTTGTGGTAAACCCCAAACTTGTTTCTGCTTGCATCCCGAATATGAAATACCTTTCAGGAGAAGTACCACAACCACAGTGTAAGCCTGGTTTTGGAAGGCATTATCTTATGTGTAACAAGGTCCTATTTACTGTTTTGTCTTTAAGAAGTGACAAACCCACTTACCAGCCAGGCTGTGATTTGCCCACTTTAGTGTTCATTTGCTCAGAACAAAATTCCCTCCTCCTAACTAGATTTCATGAGTTAGAGCATTAGTATTTTCTGGCTAGAGAAGGAGCACTGGTATGAAGCCTTGTGCTTTGCCTTCTCACAGAACAGTTAAATGGGAGAAGGACAAAAAATTGCCATCAGGAAGTCAGGTTGTGAGCCCAGCTTTGGTGTGAGGGTCCCTCAAGGCAGTGAAAGTGTGGCATCCCCAGTGCAGTCACTCTGCTTCCCTTCAGGGCTGAGCTCAGCGAGGCACAGCCAGAGGAATCCCCCAGTTCCATTTTTTTTCCTTCTACCATTCCATTCTCGGTAATTAATACGCTTTTCAATTTAAAAGAACAAAGCAATTAGCATTCTTCCTTGTTACGAGCCCATTCCAAATGTGTTAGTGAAAGCTCCTACACGTTACACTCTGCGAGATGCCAAAGATTAAATCAGAAGGCAATGAAAGCTCCCAGGCCGAGAGCCATCCCTTCATGCTCGGTGCCTGTGGTGCAGCCTTACACAGCAGCCAAAAGCTCCCTCCGTGCTCCTGGGGACAGGAGGACTTCAGGTGGGGGTCATTTATCTTCAGGTGGGTCTCTGAAGCACCTCAGAACACCAGACGTGCCTTGGACTCTTAGCAAGATGTCTGGGAGCATCAGGAGGGCTGGGAACAGAACCTGTCCCACAGGAGAAGCTCTTGCATATTTCAGTTTATTTCAAATAAGGGTTCAAAGGAAAAGGAAAAAGAAAAAAAAAACCAAAATAAAACAGATTTAGTATATATTTGCTTTTCTTAAAAAAATGATTCCATGAAAGAACTTTATAGATATCTAAGTAGTAATACAGATTTTTATATACAAAATTCCATTTCAAACGATTTACTGTACAAAAGAAAGTATAAGCAACTGTTACTATTTCATGATTTCAGCAAATAATGAAAAATTTTGGTAAGTATGTGTTGAGGATATAGTTCTACCATTTACAGGAATGTCAGTATTAAGCTGGGTATACTTTCAGGTGAGTATTTACAGATTAAATCCCCCTTCAAGGATGTTCCCTAAGATTTCTCTTCAGAAAAGGCAGTTCAGGTTTGGCTTTCTTCTGGATCTTTCGGGCTACCAAGGAATGAGAGGAAGAACAGGTTTTCAGCAAGATGTATGGACAGAATTCTGCTTGATTTATTCCCACTGCCATCCTATTGCAGTCAGTGGGCCTGAGCTGGGAATCACTCACTACCAGGGGTAAGTAACTCTTCTGCGTGAATAAATCAGGCAGGATTTGGCCCTCCAGTAACACACTATCAGGAATTACAAATTTTAAAAATAGTGACATTCCTGCAAGTCAAAATACAACAGAAACAAGAGTTAACAAAATATAAGCCCTTTATTAATAAAAATCTTTGGTTGGATCAATATTTTAAATAAGCTTCAAGAATATTTGGTTAATACCATTTTCTTTCTTCCACATAATTTCTTTTCTTGTACCTTCTTCGGACAGACTACAGAAAAATATCAAGTTTATCACATACTTTAAAACAAATAAATATATCAAAAGCTAAATATGACCTTTTTTTTTTAAAGTTCTAGCATTAATCTTTAAATTAGTTTGGCAAAGAAAAAAGAAAAGGAAAAGAAGAAATAACCAACTTCTCTGGAAAACAGTCTTTTGACGTTTGGTTTTTTAACAAACCATACAGTAGTTAGACTTTAAAGAAATCTTACCTTTTTATTTTCTTTTTCAGTTTTATATTTGTAATGCAAGTGCCATGGAGAAGACAAAGCAATAAAAGAAATTAGGTTAATTGCACCAATGTTATTTGGAAGTGCAGTTTATTGGTTGACAAAGCAAAATAAAATGTATTATGCTTAAAAAGAGCCGTACTGATGGGATTTAACTAGGCATGGTAAGTAAGGACTTTAGACTTATACTTTAAGGAAGCTCCTTGTACAAAAGATAGAGTATTTTAAGACAAAAGAAGAGTCCTGTAACTAACTGAGGGTCTGGTCCTGTAGCCCCAGTGCAGGCAAAACTTCCACTGAAGACAGTAAGAGGGACACATTTTGGGTTTACTCCTCTGGTACAGCCTCTGGGAAATGTCACTCAACAGCAGAAAACCTGGGAGTACAGACTCCCTTGTCCTGCAGGGGACAGAGGGCTACAGGGGGAAACCTGGCCGGGCAAGGATGTGCTCAAACCAAGGGACAAGGGAATTTGCTCAGAGTCCGAGTACTGGGCAGGGCAGTGTGAGTCACTGGAGCTCAACGTGGTCTTGTGAATCCAGGACACTTCACAAAATGCTCTGGGATCCTCTACCTGCTGGGAGGATCCCAAAATTGTGCTGCTGCTGCCTGGCTGGGAGGGAGGAGCTGCTGGGAGCTGCAGCCTGGGCAGCGGGAGCTCCGGCCACTCGGTCCTCAGTGGTGCAAAGGACTGCCCAGATGGCCTTTCGTGGTGGCTCTGCAGGTGTTGGGCACACAGCAGGTTGCCACAGGTGCCCTGGTGGGACACTAAAGCTCAGCAGGAGCTCTGCCTGTTTCAGACACAGAGCTGAGCCCAGCCTTGGCACTAAGTCAGGCTGGGAGGCTTTACGTGACTTCTCTCCACTTTGGAGCGGAGTTTGCGTCTAATTTATCGACTTACCCCATGGACCTTCAAAGCTGGGTTTCCAAAAGTATTTTAAATTATTATTATTTAAAATTTACCTTTATTTCGTTAGTCAATAGGCTAAGGTCAAATTCTCAGAGAATATCTCTCGCAAGATATACTAAGTACCTGCATTTACTAATGCACGCCAATGTCAAGAGTATTACCTAACCATGAAATATAAAAACTCCCAGCATTAACTGCTTGTGCAAAAGAAAAAAACCCATTATCAGAAATAGAACGTGGTCCTCTGCATTTGCAAGAAGGGCATTTCCCACAGAGATGGGAGCGAAGTGGCAGCACATCCTTCAACATGCACCAGGTTGTCCATTACTCTAGTCCTGCCCTTGTGGCTTGTGGAATGCCCCGACATACTCAGCTCCCTCCTCTTCTATACATCCAGAGGATAGGAATGGCAGGAGGACAGGCTCCCACTGTGGCTCCTGGAGAGCCTGGGGCTGTGGTTGTTACAGTTTTCACCTTTCCTCTTGTCCTTGTCTTTCCAGGTTTCGAGCATGTGCAGCTTCCCTTGCTCTTCTCTCATGAAGACCTCCACCATGAGAACTTTCTCTTTGTGAATCTGCTGACTTATGTCCTTGGGAATGTCTGGGATAATCCAGTCGACAAAGTCACTCATAAACATGACCAAGTTCTGAAAGTGAAGTTGTGAGAAAATGTCAGCAAGGTCAAATGAAGGGATGGCTGTGGGGAAAGGGGCTGGGTTTGGTGTACTCAGGGAGGAAGAATGAAGAAAGGACAATATTTGAGTTGGGATCAGCTGCGTGTCACAAGGCTAGTACTGAACCAAATTCACCTCAACTGCTTGTTCATGCTAGAAGTGAAAAAATATACGAGGCACAGACCTCATAAAATTTATGCTGCTTCAGTGAAATTGCTGATGTCCCATGGGAGAAATTGGTGGCACTTAATTAGTATCAACCTTGTGCTTTGTTGCTCTCTAAGGTCATTAAATTCATCTGCATCAAACCAGTTCAGGGAATCTCTGGGGATGAGTCTTTTTCCCCTGAGGATACACCTATGCCTGGGTTGATAGTACAAAGAGGGTGGTGAGGATGGGCAAATTTCTTTTGCTTTTCCATGAAACAACCATGAAAGAAGATATTTCTTTGGCCTAATAACTTATTTCCAAGTGTCTGCAAGTGTAACATACCTGGAAAACTATCACAAAGGCTAATCTTGCTGCTAGGACAGCCCAGAAGTCCTTTGAAATGTCATATTTGTTTTCAGACCAGGGGGGTTCTCGATAATCTTTGTACCTACAAAACAAGATTTGGTAAATCAGTGATGCCATTCAGAAGTTTTAGCAGCAGGAGGAATTAATGCAAAACAGTCAAACCAGAAATGGAACTGTCTAGGAGAAAGTTCAGTATTACAGAAACAAGGCACAGTTGAAAGTCTCCCATAACCTTCAAGCTTTACTCAAAATTAAAGGTATCCCATCCTAATACCCTCTGGTTAATACAAATAATACCAATTTTGCATGACAGAGTAAACTACACAGCTCAGATGATTTATTTTCTTTTAAGATTAAAAATAGATGTTGTCTTTTTACCTAACTAATTTTAAAGACAAAAGTACTGATCTCAGACCCACAGAACACATTACATAACACAATTAGCTAAAGATCACAGCTAAATTTTGCCATACCGAGAGGAGAGAATTTTGCCTTAGCTATGGCTTACAGAAAATCTATGTGTTGGTCAACAATAATTTGTTAGAAACAGGACCAAGAAAAATGCATTAAATTTTAAACCACAGCATCCTGTCAATATTTTGAAAGAATTAGGGCTCCATATTTTCAAATGATTTAAAAATCCTTGAAATATCAAAGAACTGATGGAATGGGAAGAAGAAAGTGGCCGGGATTAGAAAGCAAACAAACTTGGCATTTTGGTTTTAGACCACGACACTTACACTGCTGTTCAGTTAAATCTGTGCTAAAACCTGTTTGCCAACCTCATTTATCCTGTGCCCAGAGATTACCAGAAGGAAACCAGGAGAAACTAAAAGCAAGCAAAGGTAATGCATATCACTTTTGCTTGGGGTTTTTTTCTTCTTTCATCTTAGAGTGATTTTTCAGTCTAACAGTCATGTCAGCCAATTAACTTGCACTGTTCAAATATACAAAGGATACAAATATAAATGTGATTTATATATTTATATAAAATATAAATAATTATATAAATATAAAATAATATGATTACAAAGGCAAGGTTTTTTCCCCTGGTCAGTTTCTCTAGCTTTTCATGATATGTGAAAGTCATCTTTCTTTTTTCCTACCCTGGAATGTCTCTTTCCTCCTTGTTCTGTTTGTACAGACAAACAGTGAATGTAACTAATATCCTTTGCTAATGTCCATTTCCCAAAAGAAGCAGTAATTCATATTCAGGTTTTGTGATTGCTTAATATATAAGCCAAGGTGTTCAAGGCAATGTGTAGAGAAGGCTGCCCAGGTGCTTAAAAGGAACTGAAAATAAAAATTTGCCACATTCTCAGCCAGCCACAAAAATACTTCATGTTAGTTATCATCCAAGAGAGTACCTGCATATCTGAACCTCGTAGCCAAGGTCCAAGGGGTCGTTTGGAGCTGTTCCTGCTTGGAAATCGCTGACATTAAAAGAGGATAGTGTATGGTTCACGAAGCCATGCATGGTGCCATTCTCACTGTACATATACAGGTACACGAGGCGTGGAATGAAGTCGGATGTGAATGAGATCACAAATGCCTAAGCCACAAGAGTAAAGAGTGAGCGCAATATCCAGGCAGTGGTTAATTAATTATATCCTCAGTCAATCGCCCAAACGACTCGTGCAGCCCAGGGGCCCTGAGAAGGGAGTGCTGGCTGTGCCACCAGGGGCTCTTTGCTGCTCGCCCTGCCGAGGGGCAGCATGTTACATGGAGTAATTCCACGTTAGCTGAGATGTCTGCACCCCCAGCACCAGAGGACAGCTAACACAGCACTGCTTCCCCCTGCCCCACTCACAGCTTGGCCCTGGTGCACTGAATAAAGTTCAAGGGATCGGTTTCCAAGTACTTTTTGTGTTCTGCAAGCAACTGACAGCGGGTCGACTCTTCAAATTCTCATTGCATTGCAAAAGGGCCATTAATTGTATGTGGTTTTTAACTCCATCAGGATAAAAGGATGAGCTGACGGAGCCCAGTTTTATTTTTGTGGTCACAAAAATTGCATTTCATTTGGTTATTTAAAATGGTTTTTCAAAAAAGATTGTACAGAAAACACACAACAGCCAATTTGGCTGAGTTCTCCATAACTTTAGCCTTCCTCATTTATCATTATTATGAAACATTCTCAGTGGCATAAATCTCATGTACATGTGGAACAAACACAGTACAAAATGTTTTATTTATTTTATGGTAAAGAGGAATAGTACATTGATTAAATAGGAAAAAATAACACTGGAAAACGACAAAGAGAGACTACATGGAAGAAAAGAGAGAAACAGAGAGAGATTATTTCCAAAGAAAAAGAGAAGAAATATAAAGACAAACTAAGGCAGCATACCAAATACCCAAAAGAATGGTTTTGCCATAGCACAGCAGACCCCTGGGGGCAAACTAAAGGGATTTCTAGTCTGGACAATGTAAAAAGCCCCAGGAGAGTCCATGGACATGTGGCCACAAACCCTGCACAGCCCCTGTTTGCTGCAGCCCACACGGCTTTTGTTTGCCTGTTTCCCCAGCTGGGGTGCAAGAGGGTGGTCATTGTGGATGGCTGTTCCTGTAGAACAGCAGGTGACTATTTACATTAATATGTTAGGGTGTGCTAAATGTTTCTAAGGGCTGGGATGTAGATTTTGATGTTGAAACAAAAGTGTTTTGGGGATTTTCAGAGCTCCCTGAGTGAGAGCAATGCAGATCAAGGGCAGATTTTCCATGGAGGGAGCTGAACTGATTCTCACCCAGTTGACTATCAGACCCAAGATAGCACTGTAATTAAGAAGTACATCATCTTAGTGAAAGAATTCCAGAAGACCAAAAGTAAGCAGCTGTGGTCATACTTATTTGAAGGGCAAAAGTGCTTTATGAAAACATTCTGGAAAAAAAAAAGCTGCAACAACTAGTTACTATTTTATATTATTGCCACCACTCTCACAACTTTAAAATAAACACTGCAACTGATTCCCTAATAGTTCCAAAAATTGCTAAATCATATACTTCCACTTGATTTAAGGGAGCTATGCTGATATAAAACTAATGGAGCAGAATGGAAAAGCCAGCTTACTGAATTCAAATTTTGCTCATGCTGATTTACTTACATTTATGATGACAGCAAGCTTTCCAATACCTCTGAGGATATTATACCAGATTCCTAAGGGAGGAGACAAGCACGTATATTCTGTTTTAGTCCTTAGAATTACATAAATTACATTTTCAGTTAATAGTGTTAGGTGCACCCAAACCAGAGTTATATGTTAAATAAAAAAAGAACAAATAACAAGAGATAATTTAATTATGTGTAAGCAAAGGGAGCCCAACTCTGTATTCCAAAGGTTTGCTTAGGCACCTATTTTATTTTGAGGTTTTAAGCTAAAAACTTCTTCAAGGAAGAGGAAGGCAAGTGTGAGAGAAAGGAATGCTGGCACAGGTGAAAAAGAAAAACGTAATGAAGTTTCATTCAAAATTCTCAATTTTTTGAGGAGAGTAAGAAAGCTGCAGATAAGGAGCTGCAACTCCACACACGTGCAGCACATACTGCTCTATCAGCTTTAAGGATCTACTTGAGTCTGTTTCTACACCTCCTCATCACTGCTGATCCTCCTGCAGTTTCCTGAGAGCAAAGCTCCAGTGGAGCCACTCGATGGGATTGTTTTCCATTTGCATCTGGAAACCACACAGGGACGGATTCCCTCACCGTGGGCTCCGTGCATACAAAATGTAAACCCCACACGGGCTCAGGTTCAGCCCCTCTGGATTTAGTCTGAGGATGTTGCATGAAGTCCCCCAGCTCTGCCCCTTCCCCATCTCCAGGCTCCATTCCTCATGGAAGGGCTTCTCTGAAGGCCACAGAAGGTGCTGCTTTAGAGCACAGTCATGCACCCTCGTGCCCGGCCTCTCCAGCAGTCTCCTGGCCATCAGGGACAGCTTGGAAGTTCCTCCTTAGCTCAAGCACTCAAACTGCAAAAGTCAGTGTTGGTGGAGAAATGCAGGGCTGCTACCAGATCTGTGTGGTTACAGCCCTGCTGAGCCACTCTCCTGCTCTGGGACTGAAGAGGAAGGGAGGTGCATGAGGCTTTACACAGGGTGATGTCCCTGGAAGGCTCCTCCAGCCTGGCTGAACACTCGATAACTAACTCATACCTCACACAGCTCTGGTGCTCTGGCACAGCACACACAAACCAGCCTGGACAGAGCCCAGAATTCAGGAAAAGGTATGACAGTACCAGTGGAAGCAGGGATAGAACTCTGTGGTTACCCACTGCCTTAGGCAGGTGGGACATTGTCCCTCTCCTGACTCTGACAATCCCTCCGCTAAAAAACTTGTCTGGTTTGTCTGTGGCTGTCTCAGCCTGACCTCAGGATGCCTTCTGAAAGAAGTGAGGCTCTTTCATTGAATTGCAATGAATTGCAATTAGCACCCTCTCAAAAACAAATTAAAAAATATCAAAACCCCACCACAACCAAAAACCAAACACCACCCTCTCAACTGTCTCCACCAGCAACCTTAGTCAGGCAGCCACAAAAAAAACCCTCAAAGCAAAGCCGTGGCAAAGGCCATGACCCAACACGATGTGTTCCTCCAGTCTGGGGTGATCCCAAGGCACAGGGATGAGCCTCAGGACAAACTGCCTGTACAACAGCAGAATGAGCATTCAGTAACAGATCATAAACTTCTCTGCTCTTGTTGGCTGGCTCTGTAATAAGGCCAATTTTATATATATATATATATTATTTTAATGACCTTTTAAGTCATAAGTGACCAACATCTGGGAGAAACAGCATTCCTTGTTACACACCCCCAGAGCTGTCAGGCCCCCCAGTAAAGGGGGACTGGTCTGTTGTCCCCATAGCCGCAGAGCCCAGTTCCAGCGACATTCCCTGCAGCTTCCAGCCTTGCAACATTCTTGCTGAGTAGGGACAAAGGGATACATTCACCCCCAGCCTTCTGAGCTTCCTCTCATTCCCAAGGGTATTTCTGATGCCAGTCCAGAATTATTAAATGCAGAAATTTTTGCTTCTGCAAGAAAACTGCATTGCCAGGAAGGACTGTTGTTGTGCAGAAGCATGTGAGATATTTTGCTACTGCATTGATCATTTTGATTTAAAAAGTGATAATGTTTACTTAATAAAATATTAATCTGAATTTAAAGCTCTGATCTTCCTATTTTAAAAGCAAAGCCTTGGTAAATTACAGCAGTTCACAGTTAAGCCACAGTCCAATGTTTTGAATTTTCCTATAAATATCTTCCTGTTATTGAAACTAACTCAGCACAACAACATCCTGCCATCAATCCAGGAATAAACAAACAGGGGCACAATAGCAATATGCACTTACCTATATCCTTTGCTCTCACTGCTACTGGTCTCCTCAGCTCAGTAACAAACTTTTTTGCATCCAGTCGGATTTCGATGATGTTGTTCAATAAAGCAAACAAAGGTGCCAGCGGGAAGGATGCAACAAACAAAGTTACAAACCCAAACTGGATAACTGGAGAGAAAAAGAAACCCTCTCAGTGGCTGTGGCCAGTATTTAGCAAATGCCTCCATCACCACATCAGTGCCACCCCCCAAATTCTGACAAGGTGACAAGTTCTGAGAGACTGAATCCCCGTTTCTGTGTCAGGCACAGTTTGCATGATGGCTGCTCCATTTGGGTATAGAAGAACGAGCTGCCACCTTGCGAAAGGCAAGGAAAAGCGACCAGAAGGATGGGGAAGCTCCTAAAGCAATTTTTCCATGGGCAAGGCTGGCACAGGAATGCCCTGGAGGAGTTATGGGGTTATGGCAGTGACTGTGTTAGTTCTGTCTAAACTTGCCACATCCCAGGTTTTTAGCCTTCCCCAATCCCACTGGAAGCTGTGGAACAGACATGACTGATTCTCTGCCTCTGCTGGGAATGACTTGCATCCTACAACTTGGGATTCCATTTGTCTTTTGTTTGATGTGGGTATTGCACTGATGTCATGCTCATCTTGGTACTGCCAGTGCCCCAACCTTCTCTTCCTCTGTTCCTTCTAAATGCTATTCTCAGCAGTTGCATTTTTTCTTATTTTTAGGAACCAACAGCATGACCTCTAGTTTGTAGCATTAGATTTCCATCTGTTTCAAGTACTCTGAACATCAAGGTCAGCAGATATTCTAATTTATCTCATTCAATATAATACTTTTTCTTTTTTTTTTTTTAAATTATATGTGATCTGTTGAGTACAGCCTGGCCTAGAGACACATCTCTTTCTCAGAAGATTTAGTCCAGATTTTAGAAAAAAAAGAAAGAATCTCATGTGGACATTATCAAATCTTAATTATTTTCAATGTAGGGTGCAACTTGATGATAAAATATGCCTCACAATCTCAAGCATATGCCACTTAATCATTTGCATTTGAAACTTGACAGTGACATGTCCCATGGCTTGAAAGAAAATATCTAAAATAAAGTGCTCAAGTAAGGGCTTGTGAACAGCAGAGAGCACAATTCAGCCCTGAAGCAGCCAGAGTTGGCCGAAACATGCTACAGCCCAAGACTGTACACATTAATAATTAACCTCATATCCACTGTCCACTGAATCTACAGCTCTCCATTCCAATTAGTCAGAATAATTATGGCTTCAAATGCCTTCTTTCCACCTCACTCACTCATTTCCATGTACTCAGGGGTGAGTCCAGCAAAAGGCTCCAGGTTATAGTCCACCTCGTAACGCTGCTTTTTTTTCATGTGCTCTTCATGGTCTAAAGAACGGCGGCGCTTTAACTTCAAGTACCGGATAAATTTCTTCATTTTTCTAAGGGGAATGGAAATGATTCAGTCAGAATTCTGCTCTGTGCTCATTTCTCAGTTATCTGACATTAACAGGCACAACAAGCTCTGTACCTATTTTCATAAGCACTGTGCAAGAGCCAAAATATGCTGAAAGTATAGTAGGTATGTATTATAAAAGTATACATCAAAGGGATCAGGTACTAAAACATGGTTATAATTGAATCCCTTGTTCACCATTACACCTCTTCTAACCAGTAGGAAAGCAGTGAATTGCCCAGCACTTTTCAAAGACATCTTTGTAGTGAGGATGCAGCTATTTCCAGTCACGGAATCACAGAATCCCAGTATGGTTTGGGTTGGAAGGGACCTTAAAGATCATCTTGTTCCAACCCCCTACCATGGGCAGGGACACCTTGCACCAGACCATGCAGCTTGGCCTTGGAGCTTCCTGGGCTTCTGCTGCAAACACAGTACAACAAACACAGGCTTAGTGCAAATCCCTTGCCTGTGGTCCATGAACCATGTTCACATCCAAGGGCAGTGGATACATAAGGGGTTACATGCATTGTCAAAAACACTCATTTGAAAAAAAATAGGGAATAAAAGTTGCTACTTACGGAATGCCAATCTCAAATAAATTGTTCTGAATCAGCTGCTTGCCCAACATGATAATACTGAGCTGGATACACAATTCCATCAGGCAGCCGCCTGGAGCACACTGGGGTGGACACAGGAGAGGTCAGTCAGAACACCTGCTGCATCCCTGTGGTGGGGGTAGAGGGTGCCCCCGCCCCAGGGGAATCACAGGCAGGATAGAAATGCAATTACCTCTTCCATCCGGAAAGAATGGAAAATGTAGACATAGTCACCGGGACGTCCAACAAATCTAGGGCACAATGGTCAGAGGTATGAACGTCAGGGGTATTTTGTACTTCTAATATTTAATTCCTAAAGCAATTTATGCCTTACTCTGTGCTTTTGAGAGGGACCATGTAATGTCTGGGGCTGAGAAGGGCTCTAACAAGCTGGAACCCTGAGCAGCCCTTTGTATTGCTCACCGGCCTTTGAAGAAGGCGACGTAGAAAATCGGGGTATAGGCATTGACAAATTTCAGCAGGAAAGCCTTGAAAATCAGCCTCTCTTCAAAGTTCTTGTCAGTTTTTGGCACCTCTGGAACCAATGTGACATGGATAAGAATCGTTAAGGAATTATCCTACCTGAAACATTTCAAGACCTTATAAATGTAGATTTTGGAAAACATCAGCCATTTTTTAAACAAAGATATTTTTATGTATAGTATTATGTATATATCTATATCTATATCTATATATATAGATATCTATATATATATATATAGATATCTATATATATA
>VXBX01000321.1:61496-127527 GCA_013400415.1 Scytalopus superciliaris | reverse complement strand
CCTCAATGAGGCCATATGCCTTTTATATAGGGAGATATCTATATCTATATATAGAGATATATATATATAGATATCTATATATATATATATAGATATCTATATATATATATCTCTATATATAGATATAGATATCTCCCTATATAAAAGGCATATGGCCTCATTGAGGTCACTAGTCAATCTGCTGAGGGTCCCACTATCCAGACATGTTACAGCAGTTATTTAAATTTCATTCCACATCTGGCTGACCTTCATGACAGTCATTTGCAGATGGACAAAAACCTACCTGAAGAGATTTCTGAACCCTGTTTTTTACTGATGCTTTTTGGAAATTATTTAAAAGCATTTTTCCTAGAGCGTTTTTTTTTAGCATTTAATTCTGCAGTTTTCAACATATCTTAAGCCAATTAAAAAATGGCAGGAAATGGAAAGAGCAATTGTGTGATAGAGGAGAGTGAAGCTCAGGATTAGGTAGAGGAATTTCTGCTGTATCCCCATCACCCACAGCTGGGTTAGTGATTAGCACCACCACTGCTGAAAGAGAAGCTTTAAAAATAAATATTTATAAGTAGCTGGTTAGAATTCTAGCCACACATTCGAATTTTTTGGGGTTTGCTCACCCCTTTGAAGTGAACCACGAGTGCTGGTGATTTGGGTCCTCCTAATTTAGAGCTGTCCTAGCAAGGGGACCAGCTGAGGGCTGGAACGTACCGATCTGCGTCAGCCACCTGGCGATGCAGCCGTAGACCTCGTCCAGGATGATGATGACCACCAGGTTGATGATGACAGCGGTGGCCGTGACGGTGACGCGGACGCTGGACCGCCCCGAGGGTGTGGAGCTGATGGCCAGGGCGGCGGCCGTGGAGATCCTGTAGATGATGACTCCGAAGACGATGGCGAACGTCAGCCCGACCTGCCAGGGAGAACAGCCCGGCCCTTGGTGACAGACCCAGCCAAAAAGGCTTCCTTTGGGGCTTAGCAAGGACCTTAAACAGTGGGACCTCAGGGCCACCCCCCAGGGCCACACTGTCCTGCATCCAGGCTCCCAAACCCTTTGATGAGCCGTGGGAAAAGATCCTCTTTGGTGAGCAACTTGAAAACCACATGAAAAAATGGCATGGTGATGCCACAGACATGCTGTTTTTTTCAAAAAGTTTTTTTTTAAGGGCACCTAAATGTGAGCGGCTTGCTTAGGAATACTAAAAATGTTACATGTTATTAATAGCTAAATACTAAAACATTATCTATTAGTAATTAATGAAAATAGCAATTTAAAAGTATTAGTGGGCTTGCTTTCAGCCCTGACACCAACAACACCTTGCTTAGTAGTATTAAAAAAATCTTATATATTGCTAATAACTAAATACTGAACACTAAATACTAAAATATTATCTAGTACTAATTAATCTAAATACTAATTTAAAAGTATTATTTGGCTTGCTTTTGGCCCTGACACCAACAGTACCTTGCTTAGTAGTATGAAAAATATTATATATTACTAATAACTAAACACTAAAATATTATCTATTACTAATTAATATAAATACTAATATTAAAAGTATTAGTGGGCTTGCTTTCAGCCCTGACACCAACAGCATATACACATGGTATTTATTATATATAAAAAAGCCATGTTTGAAACAAATAAAAGCATTTCAGCCTAACCCTAACACAAGCCTTCAAATCCCTTACTCAGGCTCGTTACGCTGTCATAATCACAGACTGAAATTAAATCTGATTAAGCCAACCCACTTCCTGGCAAAGTCAAATCCTACTCAATTTTTCATTGCTTAAATAGCAGAGTATTTTTAAAATGTGGGTCTTACAAAGTACTGATTCTTCAGCTGAGAATATTAGATTTGCTGCATTTCCGTTCTCTGAAAACACAAATATTAAAAAAAACAACCCCACACCAAAATCCCTGCCCCCAAAACCCCCAAATGAATTCTGTTAGTCTGCAGAATTCTACTTTTGGAAAGGGCTTAAGTCTTTTTTTATCTGCCTGCCAATCTGTTCCATATCTTGAATTATTATTATTTCTGTCAACATTTGTTTTAAATGCTGATGCTTTATCAGCAAATGCAAGAAGGCTGTTCTCATCATTATTCTACCTTTTTCTTGAATTAAGTGCTCTGTTTGCAATTCTCCTGTTGGATGGTGTAAGTCCAAAGTTGACTGGTTATTAAAAATCCTTGTTATCAGGATTGCTCTTGGCAACATCACTTCTTTCAAAGAGTGTGGTACAAAAATGAGGCTGTTCTCTACTTCAGGAACAATTTCTGAGAGGATTCTCTGTACTTTTTAGGTTTTGTACTGTCAGTGGTGATGGGAATTCCCATTTCTGTGCCCCTAGCCTAATTTAGGATTCTTATTTCTTTACTGGAAAGAGGCAGTAAAGCAGAAATTCAGACTTTTGAAATGATTTTAGATTATAAAGCAATAAAATCCTTGAATTTTTTCACTGGGAAAAAGCCACTGTGAACCACATCCATCTGCCAAAGTTTCACTGATGTTTCCATCACTTCTATACAGAGACTCAGCAGCAAAAATCTCAGGTTCTGCCAGGTGATGCTTACCATGAAGATGATGCCAACAAAATTGGTCAAATAGGCTGGGAAACGGTCCTTCCATGTCAGCTTTTCTTTATCTGTCTAAAGTTTTTTGGGGAAAAAAAGGGCACAGTTAATAAAGAAAGTGTGTGATTTTGCACGTGTGACAAAAACAAAGGGGGCAGGGAAGGAAAGGCTGGCAAAGCCACAGCCAGTCAGGAGAGGCAGACACAGTGTTTACAGCCACAATTCCACACAGGCAAACTGTTTACTCCGTATCCAGGTTCAAACTGGTCAAGGGCCTGCACTGGGAGTATAAATAAACCAGATTTTTCTGTATACTTTTTGAAGGAAACATGCAAATAGGCTGTCAGAAACCATGAAGTAGGGTCTCTCTTACTGTTAAATATTTTCTTTTGCTTTCCCTAGAAAAATTCTCCTCCTTCCTCTCTCTCTCCCCCCAGTTAATGTTTGCAGCTTTGTAGCTGCATAACTGGCTCACTGGAAGTATAGATTGAAGTAGGGTATGGAGTAACTCCAAGGTGAACACAGAGTTGAGAGGGAAGATCTTGTTTTGGTGTGCAGGAAGACTTCACATTCCTTGGGCATGAGTGATTTTTAACCATCCCCTTGCTATTCAATGGATCACACCAGCAGGAGATAAGATGCTCATATTCCCTGCCTGTGGCAGGAGAGTTGGAATGAGATGGTCGTTAAGGTCCCTTCCAACCCAAATCACTTTGGGATTCTATGTATAATAAGTCCTTACAGAATTCCCTGAGTCCAATCAACCAGGAACTGCCTGCATTTGGCCATGGAAAATTCATTTAGGGTGGTCTTGCTCACCTAGAGCCCTTCATAAGCTCTGATGCCTGGAATTGTTTTGAAACACCAGAAAACAAACAGCAAAAGGAGATCACAGAAGACGATGCACACATCGTAATGAACATAAATATTTCATTCGAATTCTATTTTATGACATGCAGGTTGTCTCAGGGAAGGGCAAGCAGCTCTCTCAACACATGGCCCATGCCCCCCTGCAAAACAAAGTCAGCCCAAGATGGGATATCCAAGATTAGCCATGCAGTGCCATTCCCAGCGCATGGAACAGTGTCCCAAAAAGTGCTGAAGAAACAAGAGGATGAAGGGGAAGAAACTCAGAACCAAATGTGAATATTAAACAAAGGTTCAACAGCCAAAACCAAACTGATTTGTGTCTTCCATAATTACTCATAATTTGAGTTTCTTCATAAGTTTGAATAAAAAGAACCAATTTCACCCCAGCCATGACTGTCTTAACTCTTTGTCTCCATTTGTTTGCTGTCTCTTCTGGAAAGTACCGGTGCTTCTGGGGGCAGCCAAAGGAAACAAGAAAGGGGGGGTGGCAATGTGGCATCACACAGCACTGCTCAGGGAACTGCACACTCTCCTCTGGCTCAGCTGACGCAGCACTTGAGCACAAATGAATGCTCTATTCGTTTGCTCGAGGCTTCGTGTTTCAGCTTTAAAGTAATAAAATGTAACAAGAACAACAGACAACCCCTTGCCCCCAGTCCTAGGGTGCATCTGGCAATCCTGCAAAGGACATTCCCTTTTTAATATGGGATTGTGCCTTTTTTTATGAAGTATAAAGAATGTCCAAAACTTTTTTCCTTTTTTTTTTTTTTTCTTTTTAATTTGGCTTCTCTTAGAAGAAATATTAAGCAATTTTCGTTTAGCTTTAGGTATTTTTTCTTTGATAAGATTTCCAAGTTGTCTTACAACTGTTGAATTTGAACTTTAACACACTAGATCCCAATGAAAGATAACTACCAAGTCTTTCAGAAAAAAACCCTCCTTTTCTCACGTTTCCCAAATTAGTAACATCCAAACTGAACACAGCCCAAAAATTTATAAATAGTCTGGTTAAAAAAAACACAAACAACCCCCCACCCCCCTTTTAATTGCTCAACCTTCATTCTCCAATATTAGAGGGCTACCATTCATTAATGGTCCAATCCGTTCTCCACATTTAAGACCTGAAATCTTAATACACTCAAAAGCACAGCAGGTGACAGGTTTTCAGCAGAATACAGCAAAGTCTGTATTCAAAATCATTTACCCAGCCTAAAAGGGAGCAGCAACCCAAATTCTTTCCCTTCTGCAAGGGATTTGAAAGGGATTTGATTTGCTGCAATGAAGGTATTGCATATGGCACTGAAACACTTGCAGCATCCTATAGATTAATCTGAACATACCACTGGCAGCTCTACAGCCTCCTTCAAGAGGGGCCCAATGATACTCAAGTATAAATTTAATTTAACACCAGCCTAATCTATACTTGCTGCCCCTAAAAAGCATGTTATGTAAATGTTGTTACTGCAGTTGGTATTTTCATAGGGTTGTCATAAAATCCCAGTTTAGGGAATGGCTCCACACTGCTGTGCCACTGGCGACAGATACAGAAGAGGCAATTTTGCCAGCAGGTTTGGTTTGTGCTGGAGCTTTTACTTCTCTGCTTTACAACACGGCATACAAATGTCTAAATTCTTGCAGTTAAGGGGGAATAACTTCTGGCAGGGGGGAAACCAGGGGAGAAAAGGGGCTTTTCCAGATCAGCGTGATGATAACAGGCAGCCATAGGGAAAGAATTACAGCCTTGAGTGAGAGGGCAGGAAAGCTGCTCGTGAGGATTGTCCATCCCCAGGATGACTGGCAGCCCCTTCCCCACTGCAGTGTAAAAGGGGCAAGTTGAAAGCGTGAGCGCTGCAGTGTTCAGTGGAATAAAATGGAAGTTGTGTTTTTAAAAGGCAGAAAGTGATTATCAAAGCTGGAAATGGCTGTTAGTACTCTTCATTCATGTTTTTATTTGCAGAGAAAGTCTAGCAAGGCAGAGACCCTCTGCTGAGAGGCTCGAGGCACTTTTACTGCACAGAGTAAGATGGTTTGTTGCAGTTTCCTCAAGCCTGATTTATTAATGTAAGAGGAGCGCCCTTTGGATGGGGCTCAGTTTCCCTAAGCCACACTCTAATTATTAAAGGCATTTCTAGACTTCGTCAGGTCTTGTGCCCTGGCACACACCATGTATTCTAGGACTGAAGACACCTGGAATTTAAACACAATTTCTTAGTCTTGGGTCAGTGACTACAATGACCTTCTTTTTACAGTCTTTTATGATTGAAACAAATGAATATTCTTACCATACCTCTTTATGTTTGTGTTCTTTTCTCAGTGATTTCTCTAAAACTTTGGCTTCATATTCTGCTCTTGGATGATCCTGTGAAACAAGCCACATTTAATAAAAAGCAAAATCACTTATTTTCTATATCAGCTACATATGGACTGTTTGCAGGTCGATTTACTGATAATTTCTGAGTTTTCTAACTGAATCCCAATTCACTTGATATGTAATTCGGGTCAACTGAGAGCTGACTATAATTAAAAAATTATTAAATCCCATACCACAGTTCTAGAGCGGCAACTACAGAATGATTCGGACACCCATGTGCAATGTTATACAGATTAAATTTAATACATGAGATACACAGCACAACCTGCAGACAGCATAGTTTGTACCAAGTGACATGATGCTTGGATTTAATTACCTATATTTTTGATAAAAATTAAATACCATTAACTTCAATTTCAGTGATCCTCAGCTGATGAGGAAAACAATTTTCTGCTGTAAGTTTGCAAAATACTTGGCTTTGGGATCCCAGAAAATTGTCAAGTTGGGTGTTCCCCTAATTCTGTCTGGGACAGCACCCACAGATTCTCCGTGTGCATTGAAAGAGAAGGTGTAGGAAACACTTGGAAGCAAGAGACAGCCAAAAGATTCAGAAAGATTTGTGGATTCAGAAGTCACAATAATTATGCATTCATAAAAGAGTCAGAATTCAAAATTATGCATTGGATGAGAAACGGAACGGAGCTGAAAAAAGTCTGAACAAGTGGAGAGGGGGAGGGTGTAAAGGCAAAGCAACCAGTGGGAGATCTAAAGAAAATCTGATGCTCAAAAAAGAAGAAATGGAGATCAAAAGATGGCATTCATCAGTAGAGATGGAATAAAAAAAGGTAGGCGCGATTAAAAAAAAAAAAATGTTTTCCAAACCTTGACTGCCTCCTTCAGGAAACCAGAAAAACCCCACGAAAAACAAGAAAAAAAACACAAATAAACAAAAATTTGATTACTGAACTGTTGCAGATTATACTGGATTTATATTTTAAAAACTACATAAAACACAGGTACAGAGGATGGCAAAAACCAGTCTACTCACATTCTACATTTATTAACATCACTGTAAGTGTTGTAGGAGCTAGGCAACCCTATACACCATAAAATGGGAACTTCTGGGTTTTAGTATTTCACTTGAAACCCTGATTCTTCAACACGATTCAAGCTTAAGTTTCCCCCAAATCAGAGATAGGAGCGGCTTAAATTCTGTGCTAAATACATGACTATATAATCTAGCATTGACTACCCAAAACATAAAATAAAAGATTAACAGCTGCTGTGTAGAGCTCTGAACTCAGACATGAAGGGATAGACATCGGAAAGATACACTTAATCCTCTCCACTTTCATGTATGATGACAAGTTACCAAAAATACAAGAGCAGTATAGTGTCCAGGAAATAAATCCCCATATTAAATCCCAGTAAACAGGTATGAACCAGCAGGGCAGAGGCTGCTGGCACAGGGTCCCTAAATATATTATGGAGGAGATAAACATATTAAGGGGAGATAATTCACACTGAAAGACTTCGGGGGTGAGGGGAACAATAACTGGGCCAGGCTCAGTGAGCTGGGCAGTGTTAAACCCAGGGCTGGGGAGGGTTTTGTTTCACGTGAGCAGTATTTATTGTGTATCTATTTAGAACATCTAGAGATATGACAAGGGAGGTCATAGTTCTTTTAATAACAACAACAAGGCAAGGCTGGGGGGCTGGGACTCTGTTCTGCTCCAGGACGGTGTCTCCTTTGTGTTTTTGTAAAGTGACAGTATTAACACCAAAGAGGTGGGATACAGCTGCTCAGCTTCTCCTTTCCTCCTAAAGCTCCACTGATTTTGAAGACCTTTTCTCATACAAATTCAGTCTTTTTGCCCTTTATGGTCTTTAGCATATTTAGTGCCACCCTGGCTAAGGATATTAATTTTTTTAGCCAATGAAAGAAACCCCACCACCTCCACACTGTGTCCCTCCCAGTGCCCCAAGCCCATATGTCTGGCAATATTTTCTTAGGTATTTTCCAAGTCAGGGCTTGATTCTGTATTGTTAAAGTTAATAGGAATTTCTCAGTGCTTTCTTTTACAGCGCTGTAACTTTATCAGCTTCAGGACATTCATTCCTGGTTTACAGCAGTGTGTGATGAATGAGGTCCTTAGCTGTTGGCACCCTGGCACCAGCCCAGCAGGAAGGTCTGAGCTGTATGTTCCATGCCTACACTAGGTGTGACCCGACTACACACTTTTAAAAAAATGAGATTTTGTGGCTATACAATTACGTTTCTATGGCAACAAGACATACTAGTCATACCCTTGGTACAAAACCCTCACACAGTTCATGTATGGGGATTTTCCTTTCTCCTAAATGATGGAGCCATCCCAAGAGCAGTTCCCCATGAGGCAAAGTCTGTCAGGTCAGGGTAGTGGAAGTCAAAGAGTCAGAACTGAAGGGACAAACCTCCTCCTCTTCAAACCCAGTCAGGTCCCACCTGTAGTTGAGACGCATCTGTTTTCTCTTCCAGTGTTCCATAAAGGTGGCAGCTGAAACAACAGTTTAACATGTAATACCATATAACTTCATCTTTGTTCTCTTTTAGTCAACAGTCACATCTGTCTGGGAAATCCTGCCGTGACAGGAGCCAAATGTTTTATCTAGGTAAGCTAAAAAAAGGGCATTTGTTACATCCACAGCTTCATGCAGAAGGATGTCTGCAATTTTTAAGGGTAAGGGGTCTAAGAAAATCAGACACACAAACTTGTGTAAGCATTTGGACATGTGACTGATGATATTATTGGTCTTCATCTGCATAAAATTTCATCCATAACTGCAAACAAACCTGTGTGTTATCTGTATAAAATACAAGTGATTTAACTAACTTTGAACTGATGGTAGTTATTCTCTCAAAGATACCAAGATAAAGCATTTTTATATTGTTTAATTACATTCATCTAGTGGTTGTAATAGTACATTTGGCCTAATCATCACCCCCAAAGCCAAACACTCATGCCAGCATGAAAGCTGCAGGTGGGCAGGCTGTGAAAAAGGAAGGTTTGAAGGGTTTTTGTCACTAAAACCACTGCCATTTTCTTTTTGATGGAGAGGACTCAGAGAAAAAAAAACCCTCATTAAAGCAACTCTTGCATCCCAATGAATGATCCCAGTCTATATCAGTCTATCTGCCCCTGAGACCGAGTGAGTTCTCAGAGGACATATTTAGATGCTGGGAATACACCAGTGTTGTATAATAAATAAATGGTTATGAAAGAGGCAAGTCTACCAAGAAATGGTGTTCCCAGGGGACTTTCCCGCAGTGAGTATTAACAGATGTGCTCAGAAACACTCAAACCCAGAGAAAAACAGAGGCAGGGAGAGGGTAAGAGAGTTGAAAGCAGAGGGAAGGACACCCTTATGACTGGAGCCAGGCCGGGGCCATGACATTCATTCGCCTTCCAAGCGAAACTCTCACATGGAAAAGTTACAACTGAGCCCCTTCAGAAGCCACAGGCTTCCTGTTAATCAGGATGGCCAGAGCTGTGCCTTAAGAGGGTCTGTGTCACAGTTCTGGAATTGCCTGGGTTCTCACGCTGGGGTCTCGGCTCCCACGTGGAGTCAGAGACACGGAAAAGGAACCGCACGCCGCTTCCTCCGGCTGCTGGAAACCCTCCCATGGCACCGGCTTACAACAAGGCAAGATGAAAAGGCTGTCTGGAACACAGCCAGCTCGTTCCAGGAGCCCTCAGTGAGGGTGCCAGGGAGTGATGCACCACTGCTCTGCCAAGAGCACCTGCATTTTCATATTTCATCTGGGCTCCTAAGTGTGAGCAGAGCTTAAAAATTCCCAAAGGTCGCTGTCCAGACGATTTTATCTGGATGCTCTGACACTTTTAATGCCATTTAATACCAAACAGCACTGGGCTACAGTCCATGTTTAATGCTGAACTTCTGACCAGGGCTCATTTTGGTTCTATAGATGGTTTAAGGCTTGTGGGAGTGAAGCTCGCAAGGGTGTTACACCACCACCACACAAAGGAAGCCTGGCCTAAGGTGTGCACACAGTAATACTCCTGAGCTAGGGGGTATTTCCTTGCTGTGCCCTGGGTTACCTAAGAAGGTCTTGGGTCTCCTCTGCCCCAGCTCTTCAAATGTACATAAATTAACAACACAAGTTCAAAACTGTGTGGAAGAAGTTCTTATTTTCCAAACTGAAAGGGATCTCCCTGAAACATTTGTTTTATAAGGTAGTGTGCCATGATCAAATTTTATGTTGACTCCAAAGAACTTGAGGAGCTTCACGTTTCAATTCCAAATGCTCTCAGATTTTGTACAGAGCCCAGAACTCCCCTTCTGCCAATCTGCCTTACTTTGCCCTGGACTGTAAAAAAATGGATGAAGAGACCCATGTTTGCTGTGGAAATGGAGGCAGACTGCTGCTTTTTGGACAACAGAGGTCCACGTGGGGTTCACAATAATGGTAAATATGGGAGACAGAAGTTGGTATTTGACTTTCTGCATTAGAGAACAGGACTATTTGAAATCTGACGCTGCATCTTGCTTTGGGGTGTATCACATTTCTCCCTACATGCTACATGGTGAGATGATGGTCTATAAGACAGTAGCCCCTCCTCTCTGCTGCAAAGCTGGTTGAGCTCAGCCTCCCCCCACCACTTCCCAGCTTTTCCTCTAAACCTGCACCCTGCTGTTCCCAAAAATCCCTCTGTCCTTGTCCTTTGCCTTGTGGTACTTGATAACAAGCTCTTAATTTTGCATCTAAGACATTATCATCTCACACAGAGATCTTGGTCAAAAAGACATGGCTTTAAATTGAATTATACAGAATTGGATTTACATCAGTTCAGATGAATGGCAATGTGAAAACAGTTCCCAGAACAAATGAAAACTCAGGGTATATTATTAGGGTGAAATATAATCCAAAACAGGTTATGTTAATTCACAAGGTGTTCAGGAAGACAAATATCATCTCGTGCTGCTCCCACTGATGTTGGGGGGGTGTGGCCACCAAAACTCCTCTGCCCTAGTCCCGATGCCTGGGGATGGGGTCCCCATTCCTCCTCCAGCAGGGAAGAGAAAAGCCCTCCATAACCATTCCTGAATTCTCACAATGATTTCATGAGAGGGTTAATATTTTTACCCAGGTTCTAGAGACATGCCAGGAAAGGTTAAGTGATGTGCTCAAAGCACGAGGGCAGCCAGCACTAGGAACAATACCTCCAAAGCCACTCTTCCCACTTCATGGTCTGCTCGCATGATGTCTGTCTGCTGATAAACTTAATTGCATCTCAGAGCACACTCAGGAATCAATGCTGGTTTGTCCTGAAGATGCTAAAGGCCATTACACTTCCCCCCAGAGCCCTCCCCTCAACCCCAGAGTACATTAATACATTTCTTCTGTAATGTTCTAAAGTGGAAGCTGGCTCTGCAAAGAGATTTTTTTTTTTTTTTTGGCAAGCTGTGCAATCCCGTTAATGAAATTTTGACATACCACGCAGCAGTTTTATGACAGATGCTTAACAATTTCATTTGATATTCTGCTTGAGCAACTTTTTGAATTTTAGCCTCCAGTCCAGAATATAAATTTGGGTGTGACAGTTTCATGGGAAAGAAAAAGAAGAAGGGAAAAAAAAAAAAAGAGAAGTTCTTTATATCATTAACTGCCTGAGTATAAATATACTGCTTTATCTCTTCTGTTTCTTCCTGTTGTATTTTAAATAATTAAAAACTTAACATGAAGGCATAGATCTTCTCACCCCAGAGAGCCATGAAGACCGAGAAGAAGACAGTCGCAGGGTTATCAAACAGATGACTTGCACGAGCAGTCGCACAAGCAGAGCTCATCTTCCAGTAACTGCACGTTCTGTCACACAGGGGACACATGGTGATGTTGTTCCTCTGGTCACACATTTCCATGCTGCGACAAAGCAACAGAGATGGGAAAAGCACGGTCAGTATGGCCCCATCTTCATGCTCTGGTGCTCTTGTCTCCTGTGGACAGTGGCTGTTCCTGCTCTGTAGGACCATGGGACAGGACCTTCAGAGCTGCTCAAAGGACTCAGAGCAGTTCTGTCCATAACCTGCATCGCTGTGGGGTCTCAAATCCTCACGGTTGCTCTCACTCCCTCCAGGGAGTAGCAGAGAGCATTATGAGAGGCATAAGTCCCTATGCCTTGTACTATAGGATCCCACAGAATAAAACAAAAGTAAAATAAAACATTCTTGTTTTGAAATACTGACTACAGTGACAGATAAGGTACAAGGGAAGTGCTGAGTATCAAGAGACTGGAGTTCAACCAATTTATCTTCTCTGTGCTCCATCTGTGTAATAGCAACAGTGACCCTCCCTTTGACTTTCTTTAACTGTTGGAAGTAGTACAAAGCAGTTTTAATGAATAAAAATAAAATAATCTATTTTTCTGTATCCATTATCTGCTTTGTTACTCAGGGCTCATGGTTGTTGTGCAAACCATGTAATTTGTATCTCCAGCTGATGATGCATACAGGGCAAATAATACAAAATCAGAGGGCTTTAAAAATATTATAATACAAAACTTACTAAAGGATTAAAAATAGGAGAACATCAAGATTCTGTTAATCTGATCACAGTTTCTTATTTGAGGGATGTGTATTCTTGATGCATCTCTAAGTCACACAATGTCCTCCCTGAGCACTTTGTGCTGGGAAGCACCAAACCCCATCATTAGCAGTATTTTGTTGGTTTGTTTCAACATAATGATCTGAGCTAGGGAAAAAAACAAACAACCACCTGAGCAACTGGCCAAGAACTATTTTTAGTACATCAATGCAAACTCCACAAGTAATATTAACAATAAATGCTAATGAGATAAAGCAGGGCTGTTTTGTGCCCTTGGTAGAGCTCCATCACTTACTAGAAGCTGGGATCAGTGGGGCTGGAAGCTGCCCCTCCCTGTGGAGCTGGCTTCATTTTAAGCACAGCTTCCAAAAGATGAAGCCTGCAGGACATGAGGATGGAGAGTGGCAGGAGCACATCGTGCTCCAGCAGGAGCCAGTTGGCACAGACAGACCTTGGGAAGCCACAGCCAGGAAACACAGGCTGGGGTGTCGGGATGTGGGTGGCCCAGAGCAAGCCCCAGGAACCAGGGGCCACAGTTGTCAGCTTGGCTCACCCTGGATGAAAAAACACTTCTGAAGAAAGGTAACTCTGGGATTCTAGTGCCCTCCAATAGCAGAATCTATTGATGTGTTTCTTTTACCTGGGTATATTCTCATCCACAGTCGCACAGCCATACAGGAAAACAATAATCCCGACCACTGAAGCTGGAATGAGCATTTGTGTGTAAACTCCCAGCCAGGCAAAATACAGCCCAATCTTCTCTCCAAAGTATTTTCTGAAATACATTTTTTAAAAAAAGAAATGAGAAAGAGAGAAATGTTTCCTATTTCTTAAAATAAAATGTGGCTAAAATTACGAATCACAGATGGATTAAGCATGGAGAAAGTAAGATCTGATGACCTGTGGGAATTTTTTTCTTCTCAGAGGGCTCTCTTTCTCATGATGCTTGGAGTTCATCCAGAGATACAGGCACCATGAAAACAAGTCAGTCCAGCTAGTCACTTTTCCCCCCCAAGTTTCTGCTCTGCAAATTGGTGTCTTTGGATCTTCTGTGAGTGAATCTTCTTTAAAAAGCACCTTGTTTCCTTCAGGGAGCCTCATCACGAGCAAACAAAATTAATTCAAAACTGAAATCTTTCCCTCTAGGTGGGATGCACCAGGATGCTTTAAACTCACACAGAACTCGTTTTCTCCCAATGAATTTCCCATTCTCTGGAATGCCCTGGGGTGGCACTGAGGGCAGCATCCCCACAGGGTCATTCCTGTGCACAGCTTCAGCTCTGCCCACAGAAACACAACACTAAGGGCTGAACTCTCACCTCACCAGGTCGATGGGCTGGTACTTGTAGAAGACGCCGTAGCTCGCCCACTCCTCGCACAGGAGCTGCAAGACAGAGAGGAGAGGTGAGAGCTAAAGGACTAAACTCCACCCTGCTCTCCTTTGGCCCCAGCAAACTGCAGGGCTCACACTGCGGGCCTGCTCTCACCACTGTGTGGTTTCAACCCATAACGTGCCAACACACCCAGTCCACATTAAGTATTAAAAATAAATGTGATGATTTGGCATGCTCTCACACAGTGATGAATTCTAGTACATTAAAAGGCTCTTCAGCCCCTGGACTGATGGATAACCACAAGGAGAGCAGTGCTGGGCTTATGGTCCGTAGGTCTGTAGCAGAACGGATGGGAAAGATGAACATGCTTTGAGTTAGAAGACAGAAAAGGAATTCAGAATAAACTGGTTTGTTTTTACTGTATAAACGATATAGTTCAGCATCCATCAAGAGGTGCTGGGCAGAGGTGCCTCAAAGGCTGCATTTAGGATTTTTTTCAGCTTTAAACCACAAGAACCCGATGATTTCCACTCTTCCTTTAGCTAGGATACAGCCCAAGGAAAACAATGATCCCCATTACTGATTTAAAAAATTTAATCCCTCACAAAAATAGGTTCCTCTGAGAGCTTCAGCTTATCCTTTATTTTGTAAAATATATAAATAGCGTTTCTCAGACCTGGTTTTGTTATTAATTCAGTTCAGCTAACAGAGCGAACAAGAAATCCTGAAGAAGATGAACTGGGCTCTCTGGCCACTCAGCCACCACCTCCTCTGTGGGGGAAGAACAGCTTTACATCTGCTGGTGAGGTCAGATCTCCCCTTGCTGCTTTCCCCCCCTGCTTCATCCCAGTGAGACGAACTTGGTAGCAGGATGTTCCTGGACCAAGGATTGATATTTCAAGGAGATCCTTTGAAGGTCACTTCTGTTTTTATTAATTCAACAACTCAATCGCTTTTGTTTATCCTCAAATGTAAGAGCACAGACTGATTACTGCTGAGGTATTTATTTTCAATGATTACGGGGTAATAAAACAAAGAGAAAATGTCAGAGCTTGGTGACACAACCCTCCTGCACACCCAGACCAGCTTTGGAGGAAACTCAACAGGGAATCGAGACCTAAACCAGGATCATTAGAGGGAGGGCAACATGGTTAATCTTGTTCACAGACAACAGCCCAAACAGGATGTTATTCCCTAAATATGTAGGCAATTTTATCATGGGAACCTTGGCAGATGTCAAACTCCTCCACCTCTCCAGTGAAATGAAGGGCAGGGCAGAGCCTGGCCTGAGCCCATTCCTCCTGCTCCCACTTGGTCACAGGGAAGTCACACAGACAACAGCATTTCAAGAGCAGCTCTGGAGTTCTCCTGCCAAACAAACCACTAACACAGACTTTCCAAGCTCAGCTGCTGTACTTCCCATGCAGATGGTTCAAGTCATTAAAGAAAAAAAAAGGCAACTTCTTAACTTTTACAGAAATATGATGTCAAAAATATAAGTGGACTGTGGGTTTTCCCCTCTGCAACACAAAATCATTAAGCTTTATTAATTTCCTTACAACAGTTAAAGGACAAACTGAATCCTAGCAGCAGGCCCTTATGAAACAGCAATATTCTCATATATTTTATTTTTATTCTGCTTTCGGTTTCTTTCAGCCACCTTTTCCAGAATGTTGAGGCCCCCTGCCTATGTCTGGGAAGCAATGATTTGGGACACCTCGACATCCATGTGCACTAGCTAAGCCCCTTCCTTTTATCATTATTTTTTTAATTTCTTTTTTACAGCTAAGCTTGTGCTGGAAATTACATTCCTTTTCTGTGATCTAAGCTGGTCAAGCATATCAGGAAAACACTGAGCTAAAGAGATTTTGCATCAGTGCCATGTTTTAGTTTTGTGCAACTTGAAACCAAATTTGTGTCTAAAGTACAAATGAATTATCTCATTTATCCTGACATTTATCAGCCTGATATTCAAAGCACAGCTTCAAAGACATGATTAGAGGAGATCAGTGTACAGACCTAAATATTTACGTCATTTCTATGCCTCAAATCTTCAATTTTCTTGTTAAAAAAGGCACAGGCCCAGCCTAGCAATGGGTTAGATTAAAGAAAGCTTCAAGAAACCAGAAGAGACAAGCCAAAAGACACCAAAAGATTACTTGAGGGAACTGAAAGCCAAAAGCCAAGGTAAACATTCCCAAACACACAATGAACTTGTGAAATGAGTGAATTTGTGAGGTTTGACACATTAGTAATGAAGGAGATAATCTAGACACTTCCAGAAAATAGAGACTTTCATCCTATTTTTGGTTGGGTGTTGTGTTGCTTAATAATGACATGACAGGTATATGGTACTTTTAACACCAGTCAGTAGAGGGAGGGCAATACCATCCACTCTCTTTTGATGAGCCCTCTGCACCTTAAGGCCTAGTAGACCTTTAATTTTGGGTACCTATTTTTCTATGTCCAATCCAAAGGTCTTTAGCTGTGCTTTTCCTCCAACCTGAATGTCCAGAGCATTTCTTTGGAGATGAAAACATGAAACAAACTGGAAAGGCAAAGTTTCAGGTCTGAAAGCCCCCACATGACACCCAAATTCAATAGCTGCTCCTGAGAGGACTGGCTGTCACCTCTGTACTTCAGTTTTTGTCTGACACACAGACAAAAGCTTGTCTTCTTTAGAGAAGTGTGATGGGGAGGGTGTAGTAACTGCACTTTGAATTTAAGAAATCACCGTTTCCACAAAGGGTGAAAGATTTGGGTTTTTTCTCATGGAAAGTACTTCCTTAGGATATTTTGTACTTGTTTTACCACCATAAACAAATGTCTTTCACTACACAAACAGCAAAACCACAACTCAAAGCATGGATTTAAGCAAGAAGTGATGCAATGCCTCAGTGTACATCCACGGGGCAGTTTCTGCCTGAAGAGCACACATTAAAGCTTTGCTGGGGACCTCTTATTCCTGACAGACATTCAATATTTATCTTTCCCAGTCTATTTCATGCTTAAGTTTTCAACTGCTTCCCACCCCACCCCAACCCCCCCAATTCTGATCCTCAGACTGCAGATCAGCATTAATTCAGCAGAGGTTGCAGTGCTGAGAATGAAGCAGGATTTATGGCTGATACAGATACCAGAATATGACTGAGCATATTCTCATCAGAACTGGCCTGAAATGACACCTCCTGAACTTTAGGAAGGGTCACACATAAATGCTCTCAATATTCTCACCAATGCAGCATGAAACTTACGGTTACCAAGCTGGGTAGTTTATGCATATTCCTTATTTGTATACATTCATATTATACTGCATTCCACATTTGGGCAAATTTAAACGCTGGAAAAGTACTTTTATACTTCTACTGCTTGGCATTTAGTGCCTTTTTGCAGTGTTTGCTGTGAAATCTTGGCAAACATCCAGGTTCCAGCAGGTGACTCTTCAGGCCGGGGCTCTTGTGAACACGTTAAACCCCCTTTGTATCAACTTACTTTCCTGTCATTGGGCTCCACGTTTTCACCTTCATAGTCACCCTTTAAAAAGAGAGAAAAATCTGCGTCACTCAGGGAGTTGTGCCCAGAACTGCTCTGCATCCTGCATTCCTGTGTATCCCACTCACTCAATGCATCAAAACCAGAAAAAGCAATCTGTAAAATAATGCTGTATTTTAGGAGTCCATTTGTCATGACACACTTCGTCTTCTGCCATCAGGCACATTAAGAAAGAGTAATAGTGTCTGTCATTGGGGGAAAAGGAATGAATAAGTGATAAAGGTGGCCTAAAAATGTCAGGGGAAAGGATGTGGTATTGCCATGGCATTTGGGGTTCAGCTCAGTCCACTTGAAAGAGAAGAAACCCGCTGAGAGAACTGATCCCTATCCAGATTCCAAACACTCAGGGCTGATTAGATTTGAGGTTTTAATTTGGAGCTATTTTTAAACATGATAAAGGAGTAAACTAAGACAATAAATAACTTACATGCAAGACTATCAGTAGCTGTCTAAAGATGTGAGACAAGAACATGCAGAGAAGTTTATTCAGCCTTTCTCAATTTCTACACATTATTGCTGTAGTTTGAGAGTTCTGACATTTTTTGATAAACATCAGGCAGATAAAGAGGCTGTTCTGGCCTTGGTTACTCCAAGATAAACCTCTCACAGTCCCGTGTAAAACCAGTATGAGTGTGGGGAGCAGCAAACCAGGAAAAGACACTTCATCCTCACATCCCAGCCCACAAAACCAGCACCAGGCTCCACAGCCCCTGGCTGCTCACACAGACAGTACACCAGGAGCAAGCAGCAGGACTGCCATGTCCCCTTGGCATCTGGGAAGCTTTTCTGTAAGGCTAAGAGTGTGGGTTTGTCAGTTCTAGTTGTACCCTGAGCCTCTAAGTGAAAATGCTGGCTGTATCCAGCTGTGTGCACCTCTGGCAGGATAGGGATCCCCCAGCCCAGGTATGAGTGTCACCAAAATTCCATAGCTGTCAATAACCCTCTCCACGAGCACCACAGTTGGACACACGCTTGACATCTTCCTGAACTGCCCCAAAAGCAGGTTTCATCAGTAAGGAGGTCTGCACTCACACCCTGTCCCATGAAAAATGCTTATGGTTTTTTCTCCAGGGGCAACCGATTGCACAGACACAGCTGCTGACACCTCAGTGCTGCCAAGGGAGACACAGGGAGATATGGACAGATATGGATGAGGGAACCAGCCCTCGGTGCCCCAGGAATAAATATGTTTCCTAGCACTGATGCCAGGGAACTTGGGAGCAGGTCAGAAAATTACAGAAGCATTTCGTTTGCTAAACCACCAAAACAACTCTTCTAATGTCGTGTTCCAACATCACTTATGGTCATCAAATGTAGCACAGAGGTGGGGAATTCATTGAAAGTGAGCAGAATGATGGAAACAACCTGCAGAATTTCCTGCAGTTGTTGCACAAGTGAGGAGGAAGTCAGGATCCAAAACACTTGTGCCTGGGATGATGCCATTAACACGTAACACATGAAGGATTCCTTGGTGACAGACAGCAGACATGTAAAATATATTACAAGGTCACTTACATCATGCAGAGGATATGCAGCACTGTAAACTCCATTGGCAAGCAGACTGGTGATCCCTTGAAAAATAAAGACATAATAGTTATTTATAATTTCAAGGTTAGACAGTCTCACTTTATCATCCTTCCTGGAGATTTCCCTCAAAATAACAGTCATTTGATCAGATAATGATTTTTCTGCCATCTCATTCCTTTCCATGTAGTTTCATTTTTAATCATATGGGTTATTATACATGACTCATTTTATGAAATGGAAAACTGCAGAGAGCAAGAGGAAGTCATATATATTTGAGAATCAAGAAGTAGAAGCCAATGACTGAAAATCAGTCATTAAAACAAATTACATTTTCTGAAAAGTCAGTTTGATTTAAGGGCAAGCCTGAAGATTTGAAAGTGTAGCAGAAGGCTCAATCACAAGAAGAATATGGCTGGAATTGATGGCATACGGGAACACACATCCACACTCATCACCCACACAGAAGTTTTGAATTCAGATTTCAGATTGATTAGAGAAATTGTAGGGAAAGCCTTTGCAAGACCTTGGCGTAATACTTACCATATTTACCACATTTTCGTCTTTTATTTAAAAGGGCAGTTTCCTTCTTTCTTCCCTCTCCTTTCCCTGTTTACACATCCGTTTATTAGTGACATGCATGAGGCTGAAAGCAATTGATGCTTCATCTATAAAATGTATGTGGCAAAAGGGGCAGTGAGGCATCCTGCCTTCCCAGGGGTGCTGTCCTCCTTAGCTGGGGGCCAGGGTATGGGTGGCATGGGAGGAATTAATCTGTAGGTCTGGAGGAACACCACACTGCAGCTCCCGGCACCATTCCCAAACCCTGGGAGCGTGGATCTTTGAGGGCTGCAGTTCATTACTCCTCTAATTCCTCCTGCAGCTGCTGGCATTAATACAGGTCCTTCCAAGGATGGAGTATGAACCCTGTCTGGAGGTGTCGTGTCATCCCATTGGGGAGCCAGTGAACCAGTTCTGGGTGCTGAATCAGAGCTAAGCCAAGGACTTGTCTTGTGCAAGGCAACAGTGATTAATGCCAACTGGGACAAAAAAAAAAAAATAAATCTGGCCACTGGCAATGGGGAGAATTTAAAAGAGCTTAAAAAAAGAAGAGAAAAATGATGTGCTACAGTGTGCTCCATGTCACCCATCAGTTCACTGCTAAGAAAAGAGTGTGGGACTGGATTTGAAGGAACAGCGACTGTGAACCAGGAACCAGCTCCCTGCAGGCTCACAGAGTCAGCTTTGATTGCTCTTCAAACAGGAATTTTTCGAGTTCATTAACATTTTTGAGATACTAATCACCTGCTGGAGGAACAGCTCCAGGAGTGCTCAGTATCTTGCAGTATCATTAATTTTCAAAATCCTATTTCAGATTATACAGGTCTATGAATTGTCTGCAAATGTTCTGGCAGAAACAACGAGTGAGCAGATAAATTATTTTTCTAGGGCTGTGTGACCCAACAGAGAGCTACACAATCCCCTTCTACACATCTGCATTTGACAAGGAGGACACAGTCACATTTTCACAAATTTCCAAAATAAACAACAGAGACTGCAGTGTTCCCCTGGCAGCTGCCTTTTTCCTGCTGGGCAGCAACTTCACAGCATTATCTGTGTTTGCTCAAATGTGTTTGCTGGGTTGTAACCCAGCATTCCAGCACTGGAGCACAAAGGGTCTGATTGAGTTAAGCTGAGTGCCCATGGCTGGGCTGGCCTAATGACAGTTTTATTAGATATATTGTGTGGCCTTGCCAGTCTTAGGCAGAAGAACGATCCAGGAATCCTAACACTCTACCATCCTTTAGCCTCTGCCCTATTCAACTAATCTCTAATGTGTTTCCCATTTCTGGGCCAGAANAAAAAAAAAAAAAAATCAAGTGAGAAACCAACCCCAAGGCAAGAATTCAAACTGAGCTGTGTGACCTTCCCCTTTCAAGAGTGCAACGACGTAATTTCCAATGAAAATGATCCAGCACCAGACTCAAAAAGGGTCCTGAAAGTCACAGATTAATTTGGATTTCCCAGGCTACAGAGAACAGCACTTCTGTTAATACTGGCTGAACACCAAAATTTAGTGTATAGAAGGAGTCAACAATTGTACATTGTATGTTGTTACTTCAACACAAGAGCCAAAGCATGGAAATGATTTCTGGCATAGTTATTCTTCTATTATTTGATGTCTTTCTAAGCAGCTGATGGGTCAATATTGAACAGAACTACCTGTAATTCAAGTTCCCATTGTTTTATTTGACTGCTTGTAAGCAAATAAATGCTATAACAGATTTCAACAGTTATCAAACATTTTCTCCTGTGTTCATGCACTTTGCTCATACAACTTTGTTTGGGAATTCACCCTTCTGCCTTATCTATTTTGATTTGCCATTAACTATTTGTTAACTTTGGTCCCATGGTCAAGTCCATACAAAATAAAGCATATAACAGCTGAACAGGATAAGCTGCCAACAAATCTTTAAGGCCACCTGATTTGCAATTCGTGGTCAGCTCTATCGTGAATTTAATTCTTACAGCACGAACTGTAAGGCTGAAATCCTAAAATGATTGGGGTTACGGAAGTAGAAACTTCACACTCACTGACTTGCACCGACTGTTCTGAGGGCCAGTCCCAGCCTTAGTCCTTGGCTGTTCCACTGGGTTAATCCCAGTTCCACTCAGGACAGCATTTTGGGCAGTTGTCAGTGAAGACCACTTCACTCAAGGTACTGAAAACCCACCCCCAAATAATGTGTGAGATTCCTACTGAACAGGAATGGACCTTCACTGCAGTTATTGAAATCCATGCTAATATTCTCATCCACTTCAGTGAGTGTAAAGCAGAGCCAAGGCACAGCTTATCCACTGGTTTCTCTCACCATCCTGCCCTGCTGCAAAAGACCCAAGTAATATCTGCAGGGGCTACATGCTGACCTACCATTTCATTTAGAGTTGAATATCTACATTCACATTTGAAAAAATGTCAAACATCTACATTAACTACATTAAATTTCCAAATAAAACAATTATATCCACCTACATCAAATTAGAGAGCAGGGGAAGAACCCAAACTCCACAGCCATTTACAATGTGCAATTGCTTTCAATACCTGAAAATGGCATTGATTTTAGAGCTAAATAAAGGTCCTTACCCATGCTATATTTTGCTTTGGTACATGTCGTTCTTTTCAATATTTCATAAACCTGCAGAAGCAAAATAAAAGAAAGGGAAGGGTTACTTCAGACACTGCCTGTGAAAAGCACAATCTCTTTGTGTACGGCTCAAATATTGGCAAAAGCCAGATGTCGATGAAGTCATCATTCTTTAGTAAAAGTCATGGCATTCAGGAGAGCAGGGCTTGGAGCTCTCCACACTCGCTTATCTGCACAAGAGAGAAACGCTTAACTAAATAGCCAACTACCAAAAGAATTGATCGGGGGAAACAGCATTGCATAAACCCAGCAGCACTATTTTTGCTCGTGTTAGGCATTGGTTGGAGACCAGGAGCCCTTTCCCACCTGGACCAGCTCTTCCTTGGCCTCCAGTGGCACAGGCTGGCTCCAGCCCAAGGGCTCCAGCAGAGCTGCAGGCTCGCAGCGTGTACACAGCACAGCCGTTTATCAAACTGGACTAACACGGGCTGACCTTAAAATTTCTGAGCCTGCCTGACCTCAGTGGCAAAACAGATGTATTTATTTTGGGATTTACTGCATTTATTGTCGAGTAACCTTTGCACAGCTCAGCAGGCTGCCCAAGAGGTTGAGCTCCCGGGCAAGGCAAGCACCCGGCCGGCACGAGGCTGGCAGGGGAGCAGGCAGCACAGGGAAACCTTGGGCAAAAGCATCTGCTGCCCACTGCCTGGGGAGCCAGGGACTGCTTTCCTGGCTCCCTAATCCATGTGCTAACTTGACTGCTGCCCAATTCATGTGAGGAAGCAAGTGAGGACACCCAGGGCAAGCCCCACAGCCCAGATGTCTGTGGTCTTGTAACCCCAGTGAGTTAAAGGGCTGTCACAGAGAGATTTCCACTTATATAATTTTTTATTTTCTCTTTTAATAACTCAAAGGTCTTGGGCTTAGTTTCTGTCCAGCAAAGACTCACGGGTAGTGACTAGATTCCTGTTCATTCTGCTGTAGGCGGAAGGGTCAATATTTGCACTGTGGTTCAAAAATACATATGAGAGAGGCAGAAGAGAACTTTTAAGAAAGAAGAATACAAACAGAAACGAACACAGGATAAAATGGTGTTTGGAAACATTCTATATGTCCTTCATTACTGTGTGATTTACAGGGGTTTCAAACAAAGCAGCATACTACCAGTGTCATTGTTATATGCCCAGTGTTCCTTGAGTGGTTTAAAAAACCCCTATTGCTTCTCGCCCTCTCAGCCTCTGCTATGAACTCTTGTTTCACTCCATTTTTCAGCTGGTCTCGCTCACCTTCTTGTCCTATGGTACCATTTTGTCTTGCTGCCTTGCTCAGCCCGCTGTCATGAATTTTAACTCTTCATTTGCTCCCTTAAGTTCCTTGTACTTAAAAGATTTTTTTACTATATATTAAACATATATAAAAGAAATCCTACAAGCACAGTCTATGCTTTTTTTTCCCCTCTCCGATCTCAAGTTAAATGTTTTATGGCAAACAAACCGAATCAATGCTTGTCTTTTCCTTTTCCATTTCTGTACTACTGCATCTGCCTTCCCTGGTCAAGCTCACCTTGTCCTGATAACTTGCACACACATCAAACCACTGCACTTCAAGCTAGAGGGGAACTACATTATGGAATACACTGGAATTTCAAAGCAGGGAAGCGAAGTTAGATATCTCACACCCCTTATCACCGCAGCAATAGAAAGCAGCTATAATTATGATATAAGCTCTTTTTGAAACCACTTAGCACCTCAAAAAGGCTAATGTTAAATATAAGATAAAAGCAGGCTTGCAGTTACATTCCAACACACTAATTAGAGGCAGTGGAATGGGGCAGAGAGTCCACACTATGCTTTGAGAAGTGCTGCCCTGGGTGTCCAAGCTGTCCATTCAATTGCCCCCTCAGAGGCTATAAATGGGGCTGCACCTTCTTCCCCACTCTCTCTAAGTCAGAGAAAAATCATGAACCTCAACACTTTTAATTCCATTGTAGAGAATTGCCCCCCCCCAAAACTGTAAATAATATTCCCTGTAAATACTTGGCTGGTCCATTGGAATTTCCCATGGGGTAATTCCCAGCATTTTGCAAAAAGAGCAATGCATAGTTACAAAAAGGTAAATGAGCCAACAGAGGTGCAGGCAGCTGGTGGTAGAATGTAAATATCCCTTTCTGGTGATATCTCTACTAAGAAACTATGTCCCATGTTAACTATGAACTAGAAAGAAGATCCAAATGATCTTTCAATAGGCAGCAACCTGGTAGCATCAAACACTATGCAGCACATAAGCTAAATCTGGAAATGCTTTATTTATAATTTCAGTAAATGATGATCCCTGGCATTTGGTTAAGAAAGGCGAACTTGAACAGGCATTGTACTAAAGCTGGCAAAGGGACTGTTAACACAACAATTAAGGCACTATCCACCATCAATTATTTATACCCAGTACTTACTATAGTGCTTCTCGTTTTGCTGTCAAAGAAGGAATCCTTGTCAGACAAATCAAATCTGTTAAAAGATTAGACAGAAGCCCATTAGGTTAAAAAAAGTCAGTAATTTCCTGCTCTTGTTGACCCCTTCAATATAGTCATTCCTCCTGGGGATGTCTCAAAGCTAACACTAAAGAGCAGCTTGTGGAAACCTCATTAAAAAGGAAGTCCAGCCCAACTCCCACAGTTTTGAGGCTGCTTATACATTTCACTGGTTTTACATCTTTACAGGTCTTTCTGCACAAACAAGACTGCTGATGCTCATTTCAGTTGGATTCCTGACCACTGCTGGCCTTGAACTTCCCCTGATTTTCTTTAATTTCCTTTGTGCCTGAAGCCCTGTGAGGCCACTCTTGCCTCCCTCATTCAGGAGCATCCTTGGCACCTCCCCTGAGCCAGCAGGCTCCTCCACTGCAGAAGCATCCCACGCTCAATAAATACCCAAATCCATTCCCTGCTAGTCCAAGAACATGTCAGATGTCGCATACATTGACTGGCCCAACTATCATACACAGCTCCATCAGTGTCCTGCATCCATTGATGGAAAACTAAGAGTCCTGTAGGTGCAGTGAAGAAATCCTGCCCTGGGACTGTTGTTTGTTCCAGCTGGCAAAACCATAAACACAGCCTTCAAAGTCACTCCTCTGGGATTCTGGCCAAGGAAGAGCAGCAGCAAAGCAATCCAGGGCAGCAGAAACTTTGGCTGGTCCCCACCTCATGATTTTTTCCTACACCCCCATTTACAGCTGTTCTTACTGATCTGAGACTGATGGCAAAGCCACCACTGACTATTCATAAAGCTTCAAAGACAAGGCCTGGTTGGCAGAACCTGTGTCAGCTGCCCATACCAGATAAATGAAATTACTTTAAAACTTATCAACCCACATCTCTGGCTACAAATTTTACTGGAGCATTTTATTTGATGTGGAAAAGAGACTATTGTAAGCCATATTATAAGTTGTCTTTGGCAGCTTAACAGCTGGAGTGTATGGTTATACAGACATGCATTTTGTGCCACCACAGCAGCTAAAACACAGAGACATTTCACAGAGGGGCCCTACAAGGCCCCATTCTTCAACAGTGAGCCACAAACCCTCACAGATTTACTTCAAAATGGAACTATTCTTTATAGTAATGCCTAACAAAGTGCTGGTGTTAATTTTTCACTTCACCTTTTGGTGCCTTAGCTGTACCAGAGGGGCTGGACCCTGCTGATTTAGAAAAAGCTTTCACTTACAAGTGCTGCTTCTCTCTGGAGAAGGGGTAGGAGAGGCGTTTCATCGTCTGAGGTTTGTGTTCTGCCACTTTGGGCTGGATGGGCTCTGTTATTTTTTGAATCACAGAATTAATCTTTTTCAGAAGACCGTGGGTCTGGTTGATCTGATACATCTGAGGGGGCAAAGGGAAAAAGAGTGAAACTCCACTGCTTTTTAGTCAGGGTGAACTGTAAGGAATAAAGCAGCAATTAAATAAGTATATCACAATAAACTAAGGAGTTTGGTTTACCTAAACCAATAAATGAAGCAGTATGACTGCCTTCTTGAAATCATTCAGAAAGAGATGGATGGTCAAGTCAAACCAAGGCAAGCAGAGGAAACCTGTTCTTTTCCTCTGAGACAAAACCTGGCCTGTGATTGATTCCAAATAATCAGACTGGGATCAGCACTGGCTCCCCAGACACTCGTTCCTCTGGCTTTTACAGCTTTCTCGGTGCAGTGGGACACAGAAATAAAGGAGCTACAAAGCCCCTGTGCAAAACAACTCTCCCAGGGGCTTTCCCAGGAATATTGTGAGTATTTCAGGAGTTTCACCTCTTCCATGTAAAGGAACCAAGATATTTCATGTTGTCAATTGCAGTTCTGTAGCACTAAATGCGGGAATCATGTTAGCAGGTCACGAAAGAGGATTATAGGCTTCCTTTTCCAAGCCACTGAAACTACGTGCAGATCCATGGCTTGGCTCCCACCACAGGAAGGTCAGCTAGACACAAGGTTTTTGGGATCTGAGGGTGTTCCCAGACACATGGCTTCTTCTTGGGCAGTGTCTGCAGGGTTAGGTGGCCTCTTCTACACACAAACCAACCCCCCAAATACCCACCTGAACTTTGCTTCTGTGGCAGAGCAGCTCAGACCACAGGATCACAACAGACTTTTTCTAGCTAATTGTGTTTCTGATTAAAATCAGTGGTAAGTGAGGCAATAATTGGGATTAATACAAAATCCAAACCAAAAGTGTGGTTTTAATGTTGTAATGAATGATGCTGGGCTTTGAGACTGTCTCTTGCTCCATTACAGACTTCCCTCTGCAGTCTGGGACATGCACTTAGTCTGTGTTTAAATATTAATCCATCTCTAAGCTGTGCTCACTGAACAGGTAGCTATCTATCATGGGTGATTTAGGACTGATGAAAATATACTGTCATCTCTTTAATGATATTTCAAATATTCTGAAAGGTAATTTATTTTGTGGGAGAGTGGCCCCAGCTCCTGCAAACGTGACTCACGATGTATATGAATAGTCACTAAGCGCCCAGCCAGACAATTCCTTATTTTTATGTTAATTTTTAGCAGTCTAGTGCTTCAGGTGAGAAAAAAAATGTCCAAAACACACACAGGAATTTCAGCAATTGCAATCGCTTTCTTTTAAAACGTGCCAAGGATGAAATCACTCTCATCACGTACAGATAGTGACATCAGCCAGACATTCTTGATTTCCATTCCTCCTTCCACTTATTCTTTCTGCTTCCCCAAACAAGCCAGTCTGTGACTCTTATTTTTGGTGCAGATTAGTTAATTACTTTTAAAATACTCGTGGGCAGAAAAATCAACAATTTGAGATGAGAATATGTTTAAACTAAGCCTTCAGGAGGGAACAAAGAAAACCATGACTCACCTTTTTAGTGGGCATCTTGAGCTTAAGAAATTCTGCCTCTCGACACAATACATTCCATGGTGCATGTATTTTCACAAATCCAATCCCATGGATTTTAGTCTTTAAAAAGAAGACAAAACAAAACAAAAAAAACCCAAACCAAAACAAACAAACAAACAAAAAAAAACAAAAACAAAAAAAAAAAAACAAACCAAGAGAAAAGGTTATGATGAGAGGAAATTAAATATTTTTCCCTTGTGATTCATACATATTTAAGGAACAAACAGTCCATTACGGCCAACATGATAAATGTCATTTGTTTGAGATAGCTGGTTTCTAACAACAGGACAATCACTGAACACCTCACTGTGCTGAGCTGCTATAAAATGTGACCCAAAAATGCAATTGTCTTCCAGAACAATTACCACAAGGTTAAACAGATAAGAACTGTTTGGAAATAAAAGCTAATGCCTTTGGACACAAATATAGGCAAAGTGAGTTAAATTTGAAGCATAGGCACTCAGCCAAATGGTATGATTTCGTGAGCGTGTTGTAATTCCTGGGGCTGAGAGAGTCCCTGCTGCTGCTCAGGATCTCAGATGAGCAGCTCAGAACCAAATGTGGATATTTACATTAAAACACTATGCATTATAATTAGGGGAAATGGTAGGAAGAACTCAAGAGAGCAGAAGGAAAGCAAGATACAAGTTAATGACAATGTTAGTGGTGTTCCTGCAGCCCACTAGTTCTCTGAGTTCTGGAAGGCAGGACATGGATGTTTGTTTGCTCCTGGCACTCCCATGTACACCCATGTTTACTCCCACTGGAGCAATCATTCCAAAGCCACTGGACAAATTATATCAAACTGGGAGGCATTCAGCAACCAGAAGAGAAATGAGTCTTTCTAACCTCACTGCTGTGCCACCTCAAGCAGTTACAATGACAGCTTTATTCCTCTAGAAATTGGTTACTCAGAGGACCAGAGAATGGGTTGGGTTGGAAGGGACCTTAAAGACCATCCTGTTCCAACACTCCTGCCATGGACAGACCAGATTGATCCAAGCCCTGTCCACCCTGGCCTTGTTTTAGACAATTGTTTTTGGACACCAAGCCATTGCCCCAACTCTTCTGTGCATGACCATCCAGCCCCTTCACTGACAAGAGTTAAAGCGATGTATTAAACATCTGCTTAAGAAACTTTTGCTCTTTTGGAATCAGTAAGGCCTCCAATGCAGCTTTGTGGCTTTTCAAGCCCAAGTTATTGCAGGTTTTCCCCCCTACATTGTGTAAATCCTCGAGGCTTGCTTTCATCTCTGTACTCTCCTGATCTGCTTCGGTGTCTTGCACTGAAAGCACAGAGTTCTCTCTCTTTCATAGTGCCCTGGCTCGAACCCTGAGCCCTTCTGCATAATCAGAAATCATATTACATGTCATAGGTGGAACCTCCCATGTTGAAAAGGATTTAAGTATCATGACTTGGCACAGGCAAGCTTCCAGTTTGCTACAACAACTTGCAGGTTGGGCAGAAAGTCAGTCTTATTTTAGCTGGGAGACAGAAAAAGGGAAAGTTTGTTGGGGTTTCTTTGCATTAGGCCATGGAAATTATATATATTACATATATATAATATCTAAAATATATAAATGTCTAATTCGTGAGTAATAGGTAGCAGATTTATTTTCCTAACAGTCTTTTCATTGGTCTAAATGTTTATCTCAGCTTTTAGATCCTGTAAATAAAACCAGCATAAATATTTACCCTCTCCCTCAGGAGTTTCAGGCACATTGGTTGGATCAGTTAATTGTAATAGCTTTCTTTGAAATTAATATGGCTGTGTCTATTTCTACTAATCACACACTGGCAGTACTTCACACACATCATTTTTTACATAGTCTAATGGTCTTTTAATAGAATATACTGGTTTCAGGGTACAGGTGAAAGAAGTTACAAGCTGTACTGTTCACATCTAAGAATGGAAAGAGCAAACTGTAACACACTAGAGTGTGGACCAGAACCTCCTGAGCAAATTTAATTCCCTTTAATTCTACACTGAAGAATAAAAACGCCACTGTATCAGATCCTTTTCCTCAGAACTGAAAGTACCAGTGGATCCTGCATACTGTAAACCCACCAAACTGCGATTGGTGTTCAGAGCAATTTAAGCCTCCCTTGCAGATATGACAACACATCATCAGGCTGTGTTGCAAGAATGGATGTGCCACGAGTCCTGGCCAGGGAAGTCAGGAACTTCACCTCACTGGGGCATTAACAACACTGTGGCACATTCCTGTGAAGCAAATTAAATCACTGAGTGAGGACGGCCCTGCCAGAACTGAAATCAAATTCTGCAAGAGCTGAGCTTGTGTAACCTTGGTCAGAGCCAGGTTCACAGGGAGGGCTCAGCATCTCCCAGGATTTGACCACCAGGTATCTTCTATCTTTAGCTGTTTTAGGTGGATCCTTACATCCTCATCACGTTCCAGTTCCAGACCAGCCTCCACGAGGTTCCCTTCGTACTCCTCCCTGCGAAACCTCTTGTCGTCTTCGTGGTAATCCATGTGAGGTTCGCTTTCCCCCATTTCCAGCTGCACTCCCTTCCCGGGAAGGGGCTGGTCCTGCTTCGTGCTTCGGACACTCGAATCATTCTGCTGAGCTCTCCTGGCGAGTGTCTTCCCCGCCGAGGACTTCTTGTAGTGATAAACCAGGATGTAGTCTACTTTTCTCTTGCCATCTCTGAAGTAGAGTCCGTATTTGCAGTCAGCGTCTGGATTTTTGGATAGGGAATTTAATATCTGGAAGCAGGCAACGGGGGTGTGGAGAGAAGCAAAGAGAAGAACAATGAATGCACATGCCAGCACAGACACCAGACAGACCATCCCCTCATTTCAAGGCCTCCTTCTTGCCTGGAGCACACAATGACCTATCTTCAGAGAGCCAACAGATGGGAGGAGTCCCCCCCTCTACTACTTACTCAAAAAATTTTTGCAAGTTAACACCTTCAATTTTACTGATAGCCTGCTGGGATTTTATTGGTCAGAAATAAATAGATTAGATGACTGGGGTTTAATCTAATCACCAGCACACTGGTTCATAAGTCAGCTACTTGGTGGATTTGGTTTTCTCCTTTGGGGTTAATTGACACTAAGATCATCTGTCCTTTTCCACCCGTGACATCTGCAATGTTGCAATTCTGACAAATAGATTAATATCATGTGGAAACATCTCTCACTTCTCTTATCTGTGATTGCAAGTTTGTATCATCTGAGACAGAGATCATCTTAGATAGAGACTGAAGGGAGCCAGCTGGTCATGCAGCACGGCCAAAAATGCATATGGACCGTGGCCAGAGAAGTGGGTTCACTGCTTACTGAGTTTCATCACTTTTTTTGCCCCACTTATAAAACCCATGTCACTATGCAACCTGATGATGGCAAAGGCTTTATTTCCATCCTGAATTAATGGTGTGTAAGTGTTGCAAGATGCAAGAAAGGTAGGACTTAAAACACAATTCCACTTCCAAGTGTTTATCTGAAAACTGCACAGGACAACTGCAGAAATATAGAAAAAGTACTAACAATTATTCATTCCTCCTTTCATAGCACTTCTCATGCATAACTCACAATTCTACCCTTGGAGATGCACAGACTTAGAAAACAAAAAGAAAAAGAAAATTCACTAGTAACTTTGTCCTCACAAAAAATACTCATCACAGGAGTAGCTTAGCAGGGACATTTTCTGGCTTTTAGTTTTACAGAAGAACATTAATCCTCCATGTAGGAAAAAGGACCTCTGCTCCAAAAGAAAGCAACTTGCCATCAGTTGCAAATCATATCCATTAAAATCTGTTTGGGATGTGTAAACTTGTTCGTTTTGTACATAAAACCATGAATGTAAGTTATTTGGAAGGACTATTTTTAAACCCCATAAGAAAAGAGGAACTACTGAACTTACTGTACACTGTATCACAGCCAGTATAGCCAAAGCTTCATCAAAACCCATCCAGTGTTACACAAATTTGGCTACTTCTCTGACCCTCATTTTGGCAAGGGCAGGCCCCAGCTACCACAGCTGTAAATCACTGATTTTAAGGGACAGTCTGTCCCCCTGTTTTTTTCCTGGGGAGATAGTTACTCAGACAACAAAGTCAATCAGCAAAGCCCATTTCCCTGGGTTTGGAGGAAGGATGAAGCTCAGTGAAGAAGTAATTAGACAAGAATAATCAGATATATTGCATAGCAATAGCACAGGACCAGGAGGACTGGCACAGGGAGAAGCCTGGAATGCCAGGCAGTGGTGGAGCCTACTGGGGTGGGGATGCCTGAATAGTCCCTGCCTTCCAAAGCCTGACTTGACCACGTCTGCCCAGGGCCAGCTCAGCTGCAGGTCTCCATCACCTCAGCCCCTCACAGCTTTGCTCCTAGCCTGCCTTTCCTATCTGTTTCTCTCTCCTTTCCATTTAGGATCTCCTCTCTCTTTTCCATTTAACCTAAATGCTTTGCACCAAATAGATATAATATAATCATAGAGCATTTGGTGCCACTGTGGAATTCACTCCGTTCTCTTCCCTCCTTTCCCTGTTTCATGGAAGGTTATTTAGCCTTGACAAACTCTTCGGGGCACAGGCTGTTCATGTTTGTGCCCTATCTAGATATTCCCATTTAGTTCTGAAGCATAACTTCAATATAAATGAGCATTAATAACTTTTACGTTCTAATTGTTTCATGATTAATGACACACACCTGTGAATCCAGAAGGGTGTTTTTTTTAAAGCAAGCTGGTGGCAGGCAACTCACTTATGCAAATTTCTACAGGAACAAAATATTAACAAATGGTAACTAACTGAATTGTATTTAAATTTTAAAGATGCGTTTATCTTATTGATTAATTAAACAGCAGTTTCTGAAAAACTGGGCTGGGCCACCAGATATTCAGCTAAATGCAGGGCGTTCAAAAAGGCAGAAGACTCAGAGCCCAAACACTTCCTACCCTTGCTGGAGGGACTTTAGGAGGGACACCAATTAGCTGGTCTGTTCTGGAGTCTAATAAATAAAGGAATATGGCTCTTCAGCAGTGAGTGTACCAGATAATCCCAACTAACCTCTATTGTGTGCTACAGATTATTAGTATAACATTACCAATGTTAACAAGGGCTTTTGCAGGAAATTTTAGACATCTTTTTCTCTCCATCTCTGTGTGGGCAGGGAGATAAAAAGGTTGCCACAGACTTAGTGCCAAATTCCTTACTCTGAGAAGAGCCAACCCCTTTTTAGGCTACAGGTTATACAAGGTTCTCTTTTTCACACACCAAGGAACAAACTACATCAGCATGCCCTGTGGCTGGGGGCAATCCTTCCCTGCACCCTTGAAAAGCAGAGGGAGAGGATTTCAGAGCATCCTGAAATGGAAAGAATGAGAAATAAGCTAAGGGGTAAAGTGCAGTATGACTGTTTTGACCCATCTGGCAAGTCCTTTACTCACTGTACTCTCGTGCTGGTCATATCCTATGTCCTCAATAGCTCGGATGTTGATAATGTGGATCCCCTTCTCCTCAGCGGGTAGACAGGAGTATTTCTTGTTGACCCTCATTCTTGTCTCCTCTGGAGCCTCGCTGAGATCTTCTGGCAGAAAATCCACCCCATGAAACTCACTGTCTGCGTCTGAAAAGAAAGTGACCAGTTTTATTAAGACACTTTAATCCCAACACTTGCTCCTCCCAGAACCACCCAAAAGGTGAAACGTATCCTGTTCCTGCCTTCTTCTGCCAATGAGCCCTTGTGCCGGGCTCCCACCCCTTCTCTGCACCTCCCTTCTCAGCTTTCCTCAGCCCTCTTCAGCCCTACCTGGGTCTCCTCCTCCACAGTTAATTCAGTGCTCAGTGAACTTTTTTCCTGCGCTGGTGTCTCAGGGTGTGTTTACTCCACAGTCTCGTAGAATGATTGTATTTCTTGGCAAGAGAAGGTAGAAAAGGGGGGAAAAGAGGAAAAACTGCCTGGGAATGAGCTGGTGAGGATAGGTGGCATGGTGCTTTCCACTTTTCAGTGAGCACTTTTTCCTTTAACTTGCACTTGTTCATGCTGAGAATCTAAGCTGAGAGTTTCCCTTCAAGCACCTGTACCCTGCACCCGATCTCCTGAACCATTCTTATTGAAGAGCTGGGGTTTTCCTCCCTCTCAACCTGCCACACATCTGAACTGCTTCCACTTGGTATTTAAGTATATAGACAGGCTAAAGTATTTAATATAAACATTTCCTTACAAACTGAGCAACCAGGTAAGTGACAAAATGCAAGCTAGTGTTTGCATATGTGCATTTATGCAAGCAATAGGCAAAGTGTGGCATTGAAGTAAATGTCATTAAAGTAAAATAATGCAGCATTGTACTCCTTTATTGTTATTATTATTGTTTTAAAACCACACAGGAACAGGACTTGCTTGTCTAAAGAGTGAAGATAAAGCCAGAATTTTAGAATTTAGGCTTTTAGCTTTCCCAAACAACAAAACCATGCAGAGGGGCACACTGCAATAGCTGCTACATTACAGCAGGCAATTATTGCTACCACTAGTTCAGCACTCTGTCTCTGGATCAGATAGCAGCAGAAATTGTACAGAATTATCCCCTTAGGAAAAATACTTCCCTCCTACCTAGAGCTGCCTAAAGCTTATGATGAGGTGAGGGTAGATATCACATTTAAATTAGCTATGGCCTTGCCTAAGAGCATGTTACTCCTCTTCACCAAATTACCCATCCAGATCCAGTTGAACTTCAGGGATGATGTCAAGGAAGGGACAGGGAAAATCTCATTCCCCAGCAAGTTTGCAAATGATGTGAAACTGAGGGGCACTGTTGGTAACCTGGAGGGTAAGGCTGTCACTTCAGGGGGTCTTGAGAGGCTGGGAAAATGGGCTCAGAGCAGCCTCACGAAACTCAGCCAAATATGAAGTCCTGCACTTGGACAGACTAATCTCAACCACTGACTGAGAATGGACTGATAGAAATTAGCTCTGCAGGAAAAGGAGCTGATGGTCCTGGTGGGCAGGTCAAAATGAGTGATTACCTTGAATGGACAATGATGATGGATCCTTCAATGGATCACCTGCACACTGGACTCCATTTGTAAGAAAGCAAAGATAGCAGATCTAAGGAAATTATCTTCTTTAATGACACTTGCCAGACCACAGCTATAGAGTGCTATGCCTAGTTTGGGCTCCCCACCACAAGAAGGACAGTGACAAACTTCAGCAGCTCTAGTAGAGGAACATCAAGGTAGTCAAGGGGCTCAGGTGCACAAGGAGAGGCTGAGAGACCCCCACTTATGCAGCCCAAAGAAGAGAAGGCAAGTGATGGGGTCCCACTCCTGCCTTCGACCACCAAGTGAGGAGGTACAGACACAGCAGTGCCAGATTCTTCCCACAGGGGCACAGAAAAGGATGGGAGGATACAGACACAAGTTACAATAAAGGAAATTATGACTAAACATTAGAAAAAAAAATAAATCTCAATTCTCTAACAACAAGGGTGATCACATGATGGGGAAGGAGCCAATGAAGCTACAAATCTCCATTCACCACTGGAGATAGTCAGAGCTTGACCACATAATGGCCCCAAGCAACCTGACCCAACTTGATTGTTGGGAGGGCACTGGTGAAACACACAGGAGCTCACAGGGCCAACAACCTGCAGCAGCAGAGGGGGAAGATCCAGCTAAAACCCTGGTACATCCCTTGAGCTTATCACAGAAAGATGAACATTATTATTATGAAAGTCACTCTTCCATGGAATTTGCAGTCATGCTTCTCTGGAATTCACAAACACCATGAGTTTGTGGATCTTCATTTCAGTTCTGGGAAATCTGGTGCCCCAAGCAACTCTCTCTCTACAGGCTGCTTTCCTAGAAACCGCAGTGCTCATTAACCTAATCACCTTACCATAAAATCTGGGCAGTAATTACCCTGACACATTCATGTGCACAGCATGGAACACACTCACCTCTGCAGATCTGCGCTGCCTTTCTTGGCTTTTCTTTACAATTCTCAAACAGTTTTCTCAGAACAGATGCCACACTTGTGATCTTGGGGCAACATCCTCACACTCAGCGAACCACTTGAATAACAATTTGTAACAGTTAAAAGAAGCTTTTCTCGGGGAAATACAGAGATATAGCCAAAAAAAAAAATCCTGTCTCGTGGGAGCAATTAGCACGTTTGTAACAATTGCCTACATGTGTACGCTCTCTTTTCCCCAACAAACACGTGCACATACACACAGAATCCCTGAGCAGTGGGAATTGAAACAAGTGTGGTCAGCTGCAGAACTCTACATCCTCAAGCTTTAATTCTATAGCTGTAAAATACTCATAAAATAACACAACACCTTTTGGAACTCCATAAATGCAAGTGCATGCGTTTTTTATGTGGAAGAATGTCTGAAACAACTTTGTAGTAACAGTGGATTAAGTGCTGGGAAAGTCCTCTCTTCTTTTTCCTCCTTTCACACCTGTACTAAGTAAAACTGAGTTACTCCAGCAGATTACAGTGGATATTAGAAAAGAAGCACCTTTTACTGACTATGAATCTGAATAATTATTGTGTCTCATAATGGACCTGTGAACTGAAAAGTGCTGGTTTAGAAATTACAGCTGGGCTGGAATAGATTTAGAGCACAAATATCAAAAGCTTCATCGCGTCCCAGTAACCTCCCTATGCTGTGGAGCTGCATTCTGAGCAGTGTTTGTTAAGTGCACAGCACAGAGCAAGGAGACCTGCTCAGTGACTCAGGGCTGTTGTGCAAGCCCAAACAATCCCCCGTCCACATGCATATATTTACATTTCTGTTTACACATCAGTAGCCTGGCAATATCAGAAAGAGTAGGTGCTTCAGGTAAGCAACGTATCACACAATTTTGGTTTATTATGACTACTGGAAAAGATGTAAGTTGTGAGAGCTTTCTTGATATAATCTTAATTACAACAAGTTTGATTTCTGTACTTAAAGATGTCAGGATTTAGTACTAAGTAAAGCCATCCAAACCACTGCGGTAATTACAAAATCACAGGGATTATAACCAGTTTGCTTGTGCTGATGTGGCAGAGGGCAAAGCCTTCTTCTGCAGAACACAAAACATGTTTTTACAAGGAATGGAGTATTTTGAAGACTTAAACCCACAAATCTCTATTTTGTGTTAATCATATTATACAAGGACAATAATTAAATCTCAAGATGAAGTCACATTGGGAATTATTTATGGCAAGATAGTAGATGTACGATGAAGAGCGCAAAGCACATTGATGTCCTAATTCAGCCAGAATGACATCCTAATCTCTTTCTTGGGAGCTGAAAGAGGAGAGCATCATGAAAATTGCTAGCTTTGCTGTCTTCCAATGCTGACTAACCCACACTTTTCTATTTATTAAGCAGGAAACACTACAACAAAGACTTGAAGAAGCACTCAGTATGTTTCAACACAGCCATAACACAAATCCATTCTTTCTCCTCTGTATCCACAGCTGATGTTCAAAACCCCATGGATTCCAAGTCAGCGGAAGTCCCTAATATTCCTGGAACACAGACTCAGACCCACCTAATCCTTCTTTTACACTTTACTATGTCCTGCTTTGTCATTTCCCAGCATGCCATGAATCACAGAACACCCTGCAAAGTGTACAACACAGAATGATACCCTTTAAGGCATTCCTCACCTGGCTCAAAACATCCACATTCTGTAACAGTGCTGAAAGCTGAAGAGCTTTTGATATCAATTTCAATCCCACCCATGGACCAGGTTTGAGAAGGTATTTCGTGAACATCAGATGCGTGTGGAGCTTTTTCCTTCCTTAGGACAGGCACTGTCAGTTAATTGCCACATTTGCTGTTAATAACCATGTGTTTTTCATAGCTGGAATAAAAGAACTGACTTTTAGGCAGCATTTTTGTTTAGGAACAGCTCCATAGCGTATGTGACCATACAAATACCCTTACAGCTTTTTTGTTAGGAGTGGGAGAGCAAAAAAGAAGACACAGAAACATATATTTGCAGCAGCTCTTAAACTACCTTTCTGCTCTCTGTAGGAGTTTTCCCAGAGATCTTGGGATGCTATGGATGCTGAGCCACCAGCTGCAATCCAGAGCATGGAGATGCTACGACAGCCTTGCAAACTGCAGCAAAGTTAGAGATATCTCAGCCAGTCTGAAATTATTTCCCTGTGAGATGCATCAGGTACAACGAGCCCTCTGCCATTTCCAGTACAAAACAAGCTAGCACTATAATTCCTTCAGAGCAGACAAACCTGTAGCAACCTCAGAGATGAGAACATGAGGACAGAAATTGGTGATCAGGAGAGACAAGTGCACATAACACTGAAAAGGGTCTGGGCATGGCTGGCAACTTCACACCAGTTTCTTCTCCCTCTGAACCTTCAACAAGACTCTCACTCTGAACAATATGGGAAACTAGACTGAATTCATAAAATCCCCTCAAATTTGAAAACACCGGCTTCTCTGTTCATGTTCCAGTTGCAGCTGTGAAAATTCTCAAACTCTTCTTGCAAAAATTAACACTAATTAATTAGGCATAACTTTCTCACCACTAGAATTTGGCACTTTATTCTGTAGCCTTTCTTCATTTAGACAACACTTCTTCATGGGACTTAGATGACCAAGTGAACCAGAACGGAAAACCTGCTCTAGAAAACACTGTATTTCCTCCATAATTAGCCTCAGACTCAGTCAGCTTATTAATGTCACAGTCATAATCATGTACAGCCACTGAGTATTGCCAGACAAAAAATATTTTTACCAATCAAATGAATTTAAAAACTGCACTCGCACAGTGCAGTTCTTACAGAAACATCCTGCACTACTTCTGAAATGAGCATCACCCAGTCTGCATGAGTATATACAGAGAAATGAACAGCTATTTCCCCGCTCAGCCTGAAAACAATAATGTTGCTGAAGCTGCCTTCCCTTCTCTCCCTTCATTCTCTTTTTAGGGGTGATATTTAAGAAAGTGGTAGAACAAAAAGAGTCATAAATACATCTGAATTAACTGTCCCAATTATTCTCAAGAAGGAAGAAGCAGAATTATGAGACCACATGATTGAAATGTCCACATCCTTATTTTTTTTGCTTTATATCAATTATTATAGAATTCAGAAGGAAAAATTAAGAATCACTCAGGTAATGACCCTGCTGAGGTAGAGTATATTAAGAAGTTATCTACACACACACATACACACACACACATATATATATATATGCTAAAAGAAATACACACAACCTGTAAGTAAAGATTGAATATTTTGGTTACACCAATATGTTGGATATTTTTTGGATTTGGGTTCTTTTTTTTTTTCCGAAAAACTTTGATAAGAAACTGAGATAAAACGCCTTAGTGTGGTTTTGCTTGCTACATATTGCCCCCTAGCAGCAGGATCCTCCTTCAGCACATTCTCACCCATTTCTTCACCTCCTGCATCTTCCAAATTCAAAGTCAGAGGTTAATCCTCGGGCTAGGAAGAAAAAAAAAGTAGTTCTCACAAGTGATTCACTTGTCACTTCCTCCTTTTCTTCTCCCCTGCCACCTCCTGATTTACTCCAAGGCTGTCAGATTTGGAGCCCCAAATCCCTGCTTCATCCTCAGGCAAAACACGGCAAGGCAAATGTCACGGGAGGCTCAGTCTGCCACCCCAGCAGCACGTCTGGGTCATTCCTCCTGGCCCTGGAATCTCTGCCACGGGAATGCCAGTGAGGATACCCACTGCTGGCAGAGAGGGGAGTTCTTTTTTGGGCTGCTGACACCTGTTTACGAGGCACTGGCCTGGGACCAGCAGCCCGGGCAGGAACCGCCGTGCTCTCCAAGGAGCGCTTGTACGTGTCCTGAACTTTTGTTCTGCTCGAAGGCCAGACGTTCAGCACTGATTAGATCCACATCTGGGACCATCTGATTTAAATTTTCCCTCACCTCTCCAGTTGTGAACGGCCAGATGTTGCCTCCAGCTGAGCTGCTGCTTGCAGAGAGGCAACAGGTTTCACTCAGATCATTGACTGGTCTGGCAGGCAAAGGAATGCTGGAAAAGGCAACCATTCTACCCTCGGGGAAATGCAGGGCCTTTGGGGATGTGGACACCTCCTGCCCATCCTCTCAGGGATGTTGATACCATCTGCAGAGAGGTGACTCCCTGCCTCTTTCATCTTCTCTAACCACGCTAAGTAGGACACCTTGGAACTCACCCATTTCCTTTGCTTTTCCATTTATTTAAAAACTTGTAGCCTGGGTCTGTACTGGTTATTACCTTCATGAATTAACCCTGATGTCATGATCCAATCCATTAAAAAAAAAGAAAAAGATCAAACAGTGAAATAAAACTTGGATTTCAGGGACAGTTTCCTTTACAGACTAGGAAGACTTTTAAAGCAGAAGAATCTTAATACACCTGACACTGACAACTCTGTTGGTCCTTTGTATCACACTGAAATGACAAGAGACTTTGTGTCCAGTATTTGGGAGTCTGAAAACCAACTGCTGTCACATGGGTGGAAAACATTCAGCTCCTGGCAGGATTATTTGAATGATCAGCTGGCTTAGCTCTGTTTCTCAGTACTGAGAATGGTGGGTCTCCAGAGTGGGGCTGCAGCTTTCCTGGAAGGCTGTTTACAGCTTTTAAGTTATTGATCTATTATTATCATCAACATGTTAAATGCAGGTTAGAAGGACACAGAAGTATGACATCATTTCTATTTCTGCCCTTCTATTTTTGTTTTTAAAGATTAATTTACCCTGTTTGCAGTATGTAGCCCTAGGCTCGAATACATCTGAGCCTTGTGAAATGTGGAATATAAAAACAGAGCAAAGCACCTAAAAAACTGCTGTGATAGTAAAATGAACGTTTCCGATTGAAATTGCACTTTCAAAAGCATGTCAAGGACCAAAAAATAGAAATCCCATCACAACATTACTGCCTATTTACACCCCACGAAATCTGACCTTTTACAAAGACACTGAAAGTCTCCCCCCCATCCCAAGACAAATTGCCCTTTTTTTCACCCCAACTACCAACAACTATTTAATGGTCTACTAGGTCTGGTTTTAGACATATTTCTGATATACCTGAACTAAGCACTCTTCTTCTGCCAGACACCACAAAAATATTTCAGATTTGGTCCTGTTGCTATTCCACACAAACAGCACAAAAGCCACCCTCAAATCTATCATGAAAACATGAGAACAGACTAGATATGGAAGAGCCACTGAATCCACTCTATGAATGCTGTTAGCAATGTTTTGAAGGCTCATTATTTTTGTCAGTGTGTTCTGAGGGAAGACAGTTTTTATCAATGGGAGCAGCAAGAGGAAAGGAAAAAAATATTAATAAAGATATTATGGGGAGAGAATTGGTATATATTGGGACAATGTACACCTAAACTTTCACAGGCTTTTTAAGATGTCTAAATACATTTAAAATATTAAGTATATTGTGCTTTACCAGGCTATTACAAAAGGCTCCTTATACCAAACATGTGAAAATGAGGATCCAAAGATTATCAGTTTCACTGTAACATCTTTGTCACAGACTGCAACATGGGGCTCAGGCCTGAGCTTGTACTGACTGGCAAAGCTGATCTTTATCCCAGAGGTTTCCCATTTAAAGTTCTAATCTTGAAACATTGGCACTCATGTTTACATTTCCATGCAAAGTCACAAGGGCAGTCAGACCACGTACACTTGGGCAAGGATGTCTTGGAAGGCTTTGCTAACCCGATAAAGGTTTGGGATACAGTCACCATATTCAGGAGCTGCAGCTCTTCTGTGTTTGCCCTGAAAGAGGCAGTCCCTGTGCCTGGGGTTGGGTCCTGTAGGGCAGAGCTCCACCTTGTTTATATATGCTTTTTGGGTGTGCCAAGGCAGGTGGAGCTGATCTGGTAGTGAGCTGGTGGCACGTGATATGCGCTCAAGGTCCCAGTGCAGCCTCTACCTCTGTGCTGTTTGAGGAAATCAAACCAAATCCTGCCCTGAGCAAAGGCTTGGCTCTCTCCGGTTTTCTTCACACCCCTGCAGTTTTAACTTGGATGCAGAACAACGCTGATATGTGACAATAAATGGACAAGTTTCACTGGCAATTGAAACACTCTTTCTCCCTCAGCAAGAGAACGTAAATCAATGAACAGGAAAAGCTCTACTAACTCTTGTCTATCCAGGAGAATGTCATTCCCTGCATTCCCCAGCCTTAATTAACTAAGCTGAGGCATTCCAGAGGCCGAAGATCTAAGAAGTGAGGATGCAGCCAGACGGCCTGCTCCTTGTTTTTCAGAAAGAGCTGAGCTTTGACTGCCACAGAGAGCTTGATGCTCTGGGAAGGTGCCACGGGCCAGCCAACAAGCTTGCCCTGTGCCAGAGGATGCAGGAATGCATGCTGTAGGAAAATCAGATACTCCTGCCCTAGATTCCTGGTGGTCCCATCTTAAGCAGCAAAATTCTTGGACAAGAAAGGTAATCCATCAGCAAAAACAGCTTCCCTTCAGTGCAGGCAAGAGGAAGGATCAGGCCAGTGCCTGTGTAAGGCATTTTGAGACCCCCAGATGAAAGGCACACTTGGAATGTTTGAGCAGGGACAGACATTCTTTGCAGTGTGGCTCTCGGCAGGGAAGCTGGTAATGACAGCAGGGCCAAGCCCAGGATCATCAAACCTCTTCCTTAAGGAGCTTTGGATAGTATTTATTATCTAATATATCTTCCTATCAAAGGAGCACTCAAGATCCAAGCATAAACAGCTGCCCTGTAAGTTTTGTAACAGGGGGCAGACTTATTAATAAGCCTGGATTATCCAAAGGCACAATGGTCAATCCACATTTGCTGCTGAAACACCAAGGAGAGGAAACTTCCATACAATTGCTGTCACCTGTAAAATGGAAAGAAGCAGAGCATGGAGGGCTCTGTGGTTGCTGCAGGTGGTCAAAACCTCCATACAAACTTCTAAGTTTCAGTCCTGACTTGTTCTCATTTGTTCTGCAGCAGTGCTTTTCCAAAAGGAGCTCAGAATCCACACCTAAGGTACAGAGTAGAGGAGCAGATTTCTGCATGGAGGGAGCTGTGTCCACAGCCAGCACATAGGTGCTTAACACCACTCTGTCCAAACAACCAAACAACAAACCCAACGAGTTCATGCCCTGAGAACCTAAAGACAGACATATTTTGAAAGATCATTGTGTTCAACCCCTGCATAAACAAGAATGTCTTGGCAAAATCAGAGATGTCCTACACACACACAAAAGAAAATACAGTTCTTCTGATTTCCATGATCATGTATAATACTACTAATAAAAAGCAGCTATATTCCAGTATTTTATTTCAAAAAGTGTGAGACAGCCAAAGGGAGAGTCCTTTCTGTCTTTTTCATTATTGTTTGAGAAATCATCCCCAGAAGGAGACTGACTATCACAAACAGCAGCAGCATCAGTCTGCCCACAACAAACCCTCAATACTCCCTCTTTAGTACTAGGTATGAACCCTCCTCCATTCAGAAAACAACTCTGAGCACCATAAACATATGGCCCAACCAACCAAACCTAGAAATTGTATGTTTTCAAACAGTTTTTCTCTGCTGTAGCCAAATACGCTGCTAATTCCCAAACTGTAGCTGTTCCACCATGGATCAGACCAAAACGCATCCCACACACGTGGCTGATGATGGTTTGCCCAAAGATACTCTGGGTAGGAAAGGAAACAGCAACTCCTGCCAAGAGCAAGCATTTGACATCAACACAGATAGAGAGAAAGAGAGAAAACATTATTTGTTTTCATATTTCCTGAGAAAGACATTGAAGATGTTGTGACCTTGTTATTTATAGAGGGTCAAGGTTTCATCCTAGAATTCGGGAAAGGAATTTATTTTCCCCAAAAGTGTGGTTAAGTTTATAAGCTTAAGACAAGTTTTGATTGTGTTTTTGTGTTTTGGTCAGCAGAATAATATTTAAGTTTCTGTAGTCTTCTTTTTTTTTTTGAAAAAAGAAAACGTGCTGTTCATTTATCTGGTAAATGTTTATCCGTTCTGTGTTAAAAAACCCTAAACAACAGAATAAAATGGAATTAAACTTTAATATATTGCTTATCTTCAAGCACTGAAATATTTAGACAAACAATACTCTGCATGAAAAAAAAAAAATCTTGTTTTACCAAAATGTCTAGAAAAGTAATTTTTTTGGATATTGTCCTTTAGTGTATCTGTTATTCCATAAACTCTTTCAAAACATGTTGTAAACTGCTATTTGCAAACTTTATTGCTTTTTAATAGCACATATTCTATGCTGGTTAGTTCAGCCAACTAATTTACAAAACATGGGATGCATTTCTGTCAGCTACACTTCTAGTCTCATAAATAGTCTCTATATTTTTTGGGGTCTTGCTAAGTATTCAGGCTCTTCAGAAATCATCTTGAAGTGATTTCTTTTAAACCTGCAATACATTAATTCCTGATTAAGAGAAAGAAAAGTTCTTGACCACAGTAACAATGTCAATATTGGAATTTAAAGGAATAGAGGGCAACTAGTGAAATAAAAACAAAGGTGTCGCAATTCTGACTGATTTCAAATCTAGTGGAGAGTCAGCCTTGAACAACTTTGCTTTACTAACCTTTCGCATGGCTGGACCCCATGGCTGTTCCCTGTTCTTTTTGTTATGACTGGCCATGTATCTGAGATACTCTGGGAAGTGATATGACACAGCAACACTGTTTACAGTGGGACAGGCACGATAACACTGGATCAGATATTGCACAATGCACTCATTTGAGGGACATATGATATTTAAAATATTTGAGCCAGTTGCAGTGGCTGAAAAAAAGCTGCCTAGTAAATTTTTACTTTCATGCTGTCAGACTTCAGGACAATTCAAGATCAAGGCACCCTTTCCATGAGCTTGGTAAAAACACACCTCACCTGGCTCAGTGGGACCAGGACATCACCCTAAGCCAACACACACATGTGGCCCTGTCTGCCTCTTTCAAAAACCTCAAAAAAATCAAGACAACCTTCCAAGGGATGTAAATTTGTTGCCAACTGGGAGCCATAGAGGAAGAGCAGCAAATATGCTTGAGATAAAATGTGTGTGTAATGGGTGTCTGTGGCTTTATAGCCCATAAGAGACCATATACTGGGGGGAGAGGGGTACAAACTGGTGGGGGACTTGATTAGGGAAAACTCTGCCAGAGCTCCTCCCTGAGGGACAGCTTCCACCAAATCAGCTCCTCCACCACCAATACAGGGGCAAATTCAGCTTCCCCAAACAGGGCACAGTGACTGCACCTCTATCAATAACTCCAGTTACTTATGTGAAGAAACATTTCAACATGGCAACAAATGCAATGTTTCTGAATCTACTTATTTTCTTTACCAAATTTTAACATGATTTTTGTTTAGATGAAACCAGGACTTCTTTCCTGGTAACTTTTGCTTCTAGCTATATTCCATCAGGAAGTATTTATAAGACCAACAGTTTGATTGCTTTATTCCTTTTCTATGTGCAGGCTGGTTCTTGCCAGTGAAACCCTTGTGGCAGGACAAGCAGGACAGCAAATGGTACCACAGCACAGCTCCAGACAAAGCAGCCCAACAAGGCTGGACATCTATGGAACTTCACAGAACAAAGAAAGCCTTTTTGATCAACATCCCACAATGCTACATCACAACCGTGTATTTTGTGGAGGGCTGGATGCTCTAATGGTACTGAAAATGGGAGCAAATATAAACACAGGCATGACTCGACCCCAACCAAAGCTTTTGGAGCACCAGTTCTCACAGGAGGAAATATCTACAGACCTCTGTTGTCACTCCTGAACATGATGTTCCAGTGGGAAAAAAATGCACCATTGCATCTACTCCAGCCTATGTAACAACTCCCACAGCATCCCATTGGGATCTGCCTGGACTAGAAATATCAGGTGCTTTCTCTGCTAATCTTTATGTTTGCTCATCAGCCATCAGGCTGTTAGAATGGACTCAGGCTATTACCTTTACAACAAGATTTAAGAAGCCAAGCACCAAAATCAGCCAATTGTAGAAAAATCTGTATCTGAAATGTTCTTTTTCATAATAAAACAATTACTTGCTGGTGTGACAGAAAGGGACACTTCTTGCTAATCTTGAGGCTTTTGAGCACTTGTATCCTGTTTGGCTTCTCTCCTTATGCCTACTTATTTGGGAAATTTATGGTGCGATTCCCAGAGGTTTGGATGCTGTATCACTTACCCACGTCAATAAACAATCTGGAGCACTGTTTAAATATGGAAACACTTTGTAGCAGAACAGCCAAAGGGACTGGTTGTGCTGCTGCTGTGCCTCAGGAAACCTTTGCCTTCGGGAAAAGAGAGGAGAGGGAAAAGGGATCTCCTTGTGCAGACAGCCACTTATCTGTCATTAATCCCCCAGCACTACTGGGGCACATCACACAGCTGGAAGGTTTACAGATTGCAAAATACTGATGCAGTCCAACAGATAAAAGTTCCCACCTGCAATGACCTTTTAAAAACCTGTTCTTCCAAGGGAAGCCTTGCTGTTTCATCACCAGGAATCAAACCAGCCACGCTGGTTGTATCCTCATGGGTGCAGTTCCAGCTGGGAGGCCAAGCTTCTGCACCCTTAAAATGCATCAATATCCCCACCACTGGCACAGGGGCGATTCCACCCTTGAACTGGAGACTCTTCCTTCTGATTTTGGGAAGGATAATACTGGTTTTACAATTTACTGACAATCCACTCCTCTCCTTACTTTGTAGATACCAAAGACAAGGATGTTTCTGCTCAAGTCCCAGTGTCTTGTTTTTGGAAGACACTTTCTGTTGGGAACTTCTAGTCACCACTGCCAGCAGAGGTGTTCTCAGAGCAGCACAGCAGCCAACAGCATCAAACCAGCTTGCAGCCACCACCTTCAGGTCAAACTGCACACCCACTACCTGTCCACCCTGTGCCCAACCAGCACTCCAAGGAACAGCTATGGCTGTAAATCCTTAACAGGCCCACCAGGGCTCTCAGCACAGTGGAACATGGCTCTGCTCAAACACAGGCTGTTCCTAAACCTCTCCAGAGGTGTCACATGGCAGCTCTGTCTAGCACTGCAGGCTGCTGCAGGACTCCTTCCCTCTCTGTCAGCTGATCACAGCACAACTGTCCCTCTGTGAGGCACAGCTCAGAGAAAGGAAAATTACAGTTTAGGGTACAGCAAGCAAGCCACTTCCAGTAGAGATGAACAAGCAACAGCAGCATTTCTCTGGGACACTGCCTGCAGCACTCATCACCCCCTATTTCAGACACATGAACCCAAATTTAAACATATGCAAAATGATGGAGGGGGTGGCGGCAGTGATGGAGGAAGACTGTCTTGCTAGGAGACAATCAAATAACTGGAAAACCACCCCTCTGTTACCTTCTTTCCTCCTCCCCTGTTGGGTGGTCAGGAAGCCAAAGGGCAGTGAAGAACAAGTGTGTGCCCATATGCCTTTATTAACATTTAAAATGCTCAGTTCAGAGATCAGTTTAGATGAGGCTCCAGAGCACAGGCAGGAGGTTCATACCAGAGCAATGGAGGCCAAAAACCAAAATAAAAATAAATAAATAAAATATAACAAAACTATTTTTGTAGTGGTACTTGAGCAATTTATGAATGGGATTCTGTGATGTGGTTGCCTGAAATAGCAAAGATTTGGACATGATGACCCAGGAGTTCCTGAAAGCAGCTGGCACAGAGGCCACGCGTGCACAGAGGGTTTCCCACTGTTTCCTCTCCTGTAAGATGGGCTTTTCCCTCCGAGTTACAAGCAAATTCCAGCATTAACAAGAGCATCTCAGACCAGGACCAGGATGACAAACATTGCTCCACAAACAAGAATTCTATCCAGAAACCGAAACAGAAGTTTGCAAACCCCACTGGCCAAATGCTTCTCTTCCACTGCCTTCTTCCAAGACATATTTTCTTGAATTTCTTTTCATTTTTGTTGCTCCCCTCTCAGCTTTATGACACATACTTCTGTTATGAAAAGATGCTTGAAGCTGGTTAAAGTACTCCAGGTCAGGCTTTTCCAGCCCTGAGCAGCATTAGTACATGTTCCCTTCACACAGATATTGTGGATTAATGTTTAGTTTATGAGTCCTAGACCCTTTTCTGAGGAATTGCTATTTAACTGGCTCATTATTCCTGCCCAGATGGAGTATTTTGCACTTGTCTGGTTCTCATCTCAAGTCATGGGAGCACATCCTCTTCCAGGAAGATAAGCAACAACAAGTCTGCTTTAACAATGTAAGATTTAAGGCTGCTGGTACCAGATCCAAAACTGCACAGCCACAAATACAAAATGCCAAAAGGTGAACACACACACTTCACTGGTTCAAGTTTGATGAAGTTTTTGGTGGGGGAATTTGGCATCAGCAGGCTTTATTTTAGATCTGTTATCAACTGTTCTGCCATGTCCAGCCTGAAGCTGGCATAGAGGAAAAGAGCTGCCATTAACCCATCTGGGTGCTCTTGTGAGGAATTTGACAGAAATACAAACCATATGTGCCCACACTCAAAGAAAACAAAACCAGTACTTTGGAGTGACCTGATCCTACACAGATCCAACATCTAAAATTGTGGAATCAGAGCAAAAAAAGTTTGGTTTTCACATAGCAAAACTTAGGAGGAATAAAACTGGAGGAGATTCTTCCCTGTAAACATGAGAACACATCTGATACAAGATCAAAGAGAGAACTTACACTAATTACACTGAAAAACAATCAGCGCTCCAGAACAGATAATAATGAGAAACGAACACTGAAGGAAACTCTGATGTACTTCTTAGATAACTGTGGTACTTTAAAACTGGATTCAGTTCAAACATTTAAAACATGCCAGTCTGAGATCTACATTTCAGATTGAGAATGTGTTGATGCACATCTAGATTTTAAAATAAACACACGGTGCAGCAGAAAGCAGAGCACAAACATTGATTGAAAAAAAAAACCACCAAACCCTCACTTTGTATTTAAAACTCCCCTGTTGAAACGACTTTAAGATCACTTCTCCTTCACACAAGCTAAATCCAAATGCAAAATTTTACTGGAATTATTCTTAATAATTCAGTTTTCAGTGTGGATTGGGCAAGATACATGTTGACTCAGTGCAATTTGAGTCATGGGTACAGCCTGACAGCTCCTTCTCTGACCTCTTGACTAAGAGGCCTTATTTATAAAGAAACTGAAAATAAGTGCAACACCAGGGATAAAACATGTCAGTTCAGGCTGGGGAAAACACAAACCTTTGCATGTTTCCTGTTCATTCCTCTTGCTGATTCTAAGCAAAGACCTCTCAGACTGGATAGGTCTGGTTCATTACAGACCAACTTGGAGGACCAAGTTGAAAAGGTGCTTCCAAAAGCGTCAGTGTTCCAGCAGTGACAAGGATTAGGAATAACAACACAAAGCAAATGGACAAAAATTTGGAGTTACTCAAGCTCTCTAAATACACCATTTTTTCTCATACTCCTATATAGCAGTAAAATACTTTTCTGTAACACCCTTCATGAGAAAGTCACCCAAGACAAAACCAAAAAGATAGCTAAAGTTTTTCTAAGACTGCAACTGAATGAAGTGAACGCAAAAGCCACCACAGGGAGGGGAAAAAAACCATTCCAACAGCAACAATCTTCCAGTTCAGAATATTCTGTGTTTTTGTGAACCATCAATTCCTCCATTTACAAAACAAATAATGCCCGTGTGATACACTTCATTTTCACTCTCTGCAGCCAAGCCAGGGAAATTGGATCTCTATCATGATCTGACTTCGATGGCATCAGGTATCACCAAAAAACTTACGATAATCTTTAACATATCACAAAAACTCGGAAATTGCATTAACAATACAAAATATTTCATACACACACCCCCATTTCTCCTTTACACCTCCTGCATCTTACGAAATTCCTGTGACAGCCCCAGCTGGGGGCATGGAGAGCACAACTGGAACACCTCCATGAGCTACACAAAAAACATTGCCATAAAGATAAATTTTTAGAACATTCTACATATAAACTACAAGACAGCACGTGCTGTCAGATTACCCTTCATGAACATGTGCCAGCACCTGTTGGCCTGTTCATGAGGTTTGCCCTTAAACACTTCAGAGGGTGGCGAAGAGGCTGTTCCTCGCCCATCACCAAGTGGTTTTAATTACTTTGCTGCAGGGACACTAAATGAGTGTGTAAGAGCTCCAGGGAGGAGCACAACACATGGGAGCAGCCCTGAATGAGGCTACTCGTGCCCTGAGCTGTGTACATGCCCCATGAACTACAGCTTTTCAAATTTAAGCAAATTAACCAGCAGTTCCCACTAACCCAGCCAACCTTAAGGATATTTGAGATGAGGGCATGGAGTGGGGCATCAAAGGGGAGACAGGGCACTCTCAGTTGCAAGTATGCACAGGCTCAGTGCCACCAGAATGTCCTGACACGTATCCATCATGTCATTTCCAGAGCAGCTGCTGCCCACTGGCACTGCTGGGTGTTTAATTACATGGGGTAAGCACTGGGAGCCCAGTGCTGCCCCAGCCCACATGCTGAGCCCCCAGCACGGCCACCACAGAGGGCACCCTCTTGGCCCAGGTGACAGGACACAGATCACAGCAGTCACCTGCACAATTTGCTCACTGCTGGAGTGCACCCCTTGATCTGGGGGATGCTTTGGAATCACCAGCACGACGCTTCTGAAGCCAACCAAACAAGCAGCATATGAAATTCGAACACGTGTCACTCCAAACGTTGGTTTAACGTGCCCTTTCCTTAAGAGGCAAATGAGACAGCTCTCATTTTATTTTCATGGTGCAATAGAAGTTGGTACCAAGTAAAACAGAGGCGGAAATACTTTTCTAAAGCCCTTTCCAAAACACTTGGATCTCCATGCTGGATGATGGACCATGTCCACACACTGTGTGATTCTGGGAGCAGACCAGGGCTTTCACATTCCTGAACCAGTCAGGAGTCAAACATTTTCCACTGAAGGGGCAGCCTGTATTTCTTTCAGTAAATTACCTGCCTACTGCTTATAGCCAGTGGAAAACCCTAATGTCAGAAATCCTACATATTTATTATTTGAACACATAAATCTGGTGAGACAACACACATCTTCCCCTCTATCCTCAAATGGTCCCTGGATCCCCTGCAGCCAACTCCCAGGTAGCAAGTCCTGTTCACATGGAAGCTTTAAGGAAAAGAAACAGCATCAGAGTGCCTCCTTAGTCTATAATTATAGCTTTAATAACATTCCACCTCCTTTCTAATTTTTCTTTCAGGTTCCATTTTTGGCCTGTTCTCAGTGACAGCCTCTCGCAGACATTTCCAAACTATAACACATATTTTGGTGACTATCAGTTTCACTGACTCCAGACTGATTTTTACTTGATGATAGTCCCACCATGAAAAATAAATGCTGCAAGTTCTTCTATCCTAAAGCCTTATAAAGAAAGTTTAAAGAAGAAGCTCCTCTTTAGATCTCTCAAAGATTTAGTATAGCAGAAGGTTTTAGACATCCATGTACACACCCATCTCTTCACTTCTAGCTGGACTTTTTGTCTGGGCTAAACTTTTGTTCATTAAGTAAGGAATGACAGGACTGAAGTTTTAAACTGTAAGATTATAGCATAAATTAGGGTGGAAAGAAATAAAGGAAAAGAAAGTCCAAGGAAAGGTGAAGGCTGCACGTAGCAAACTCAATCAAAAGATGATGGTTCAAGTGTTTAAATGAGAGAATGCTGAGGGTGGAGCAAAATCACCCTATGTGCTAAAGGTGGTATTGCTGTAAGATCCCTGCTTCTAACAACACACACCACAGAAAGCAAAGCACTTTGTTGATGCAAAGGCTCAGAACTGCTACAGTTTATAAACCTCATGGTCTACCCTCATAAATTTACTGGTATAAATTCAGTGAGGCAAGACAGGTCTTTTCCTCTTTAACAGAGTTGTTGAGCCTGTGCTGCACACTCACACTGCTGCACACCACCAATAAAATACAGAAAAGGCAAAGTGAAGCACAAATTTTGGCAAACTCTCAGTGTAAGACACCCACCTGGATTCAGGAAAGCCTTCGACATGCTTTACAAAAACAGCCTCTGAAACAACACTTTACCCAATGACGTGGAACTTGGAAGTTATGAACATGAAAGAAAATTCTTCAGAGGTGAATTATCCTCCCTCTGTCGGGTTAAGAATCCTTGTCCCCTTCTTGGAGGAGGCTGTAGAACATGCCTGGGACAGACTGTGGCTTCCAGGACATCCAGCCCATAGGAATGCACTGGTTTCCCATAGCGAATTTCCATGCCCTTCAAATTTGGTGAGTAAATATTCCCATGCCTTATCTATTGACCATGCCACAGCTGTAAAACATATCAGCCTGTGTAAAACAAGAAGCTAGAAAAGACAGATCATCCAGAATCACCCACTTTCAACAGCTTTAAAAAAGATCCCCCTTCTCCCAGGGGTGCAGCCTCTCTAGGTAGCCCTTATGGTCCCACATTGGTCCCAAGAGGACTCCTGTGTTTCCCCTGTCCTGAATCTTCCATCCCCAAGGAGCCAGCCCCAGAAGGCAGTGAGGCTCTATGGCCACACAGCTGCCTGGCTCTGCCTCTGACTCCCTGCTCCTCCCTGGTGCCCTCTGACCGTGGGAAGCGATGGGAGACAAGGGCACTCAGCACCTCTTTGGGTGCTCAGCCTCAGGATGCATTGGGTGCTGTGAGAGTGTAGCTGGACACAGAGAGACAGCAAAGCACCAGGGGCCTGCTCCAAGTGCTCGGGTACTGCTTACCAAACAACCCCTTTCTTTTTGGGAGACTCAGATCTTTAAATCTCCTTTTGGCCCATGAGTACTGTTCAGATAACTATGTTTTTAGACATCTGATCCACCGCTGAATAACCATATTGTTTGGGGGTGCCAGGGAAGGCATGGGGCTTGCAGGGACCCAAGGGCCGTGCCTGACCTCTGCCAGCACCACTCTGAGCACCCACCAGTACCCCCAAGCACTCAGCTGAGCACAGAACACGCAGCCAGAAAGAAAAAGAGAATTTTAAAAAGCCATATTCTGTCACATGAACCTCGGGGACACCTCAGGAGGATCATCTCTGTCCTGCAGATGGAACCCCCAGAGCTCCTGGAGCTCCATCCCAGCCTTGTGAGTGCAGCATGTGGCAGAGGGATGGGAGCTGGGGGCACATCTCTAAAGCCATGGGGCTGATACTCCAACAGCATCCAGCTGCTCTCTGCACCCCCGGCTTCCTTCCCAGGTACAACCAGCTACTTACTCCTTACTCCATATCCCCAAATGTAACCAATAGCTGGGGCACTATTTTTTTAATATTTTTTAATGAAAAGGGAACATATTAAAAAAAAAAAAATGAAGAAGAAAGAAAACAGACACAAAATTCAACAATCTACCTTAAAATAAACTCTGCAGTATTATCTGTCTCTTGTCAAAAGTTATTAGGGAATAAAAGTGACAGACTGTCTACTAAGACACATCCCATGTCTAAGTGACACACCTAAAACTTGCCAAAGATTTCCCTGTGTTGATGTGTCTGCTTATCCTTAGTGCCCACACGTGTTACATTACTGTATATTCTTTTGGGTGGAAGCACTTGATTTATTTGTTGAAGGGAAATAACACTTTTTTCCCACCTGATTTTACCCTTCCGACATGACAAGTCTTTGTCTGTTCCTCACATAAACCAGAAAAGCTCTCGACTAAAACCAGACTCCATGTAATTATTTTTCCTTAAAAATAAAGTCAATAAAACTGGCAAACGCGAATAAAACTGGAACTGATCTATCAAAGAACTGTAAACAGCTTTTCCTTCACTGCACATTCTTCACATCAAGGAATTACTACTGGTCAATATTAAAACCAGACAAATTATGTGGTGCTTTGGTGAAAGAGAGGATTAAACAACTCATGTGGACGAGTTACAGAGATGGATAAACGAGATGTTGCCTCGGTGCAGACAGCAATTAGCTTTTGGGAACTCGGGGTCTGGTCTCCAGCCTTCGCTGAATGCGGCACGTAGGGCCCTCCACAGCAAATCAGAGCAGAACTGACACCCCAGGCTGGGCCAGCTTTGGGGGTTGCTCGAGAACTGGACTCCAACCACAGCTTTGATGTGGTTGTGCACTGGGTACGTTCCCATGAAGTTTTAGTTCTTTTTAGAGCTGTGGAAGGGTAGTGCAAGGACATGAGGAGAGTTCAGGCATTATGGGGGTAATGTGCAAATACACAGTATAACCAAAAACATTCAAAGAGGTTTAAAAAAAAAGGTTTGCTGTTGGATATCTGTACTTTTTTCTTAGAAAAAACTTTAAGTGAAAATTAAACTAAGCAAATAAAACAAGCCACAGCTATTGAAATAGAAAGAACACGGGAAGGAGAAAAGAGCATGAGGAATGCTTCACACTGGAAGGTGTGCAATTAAACCAAAGTTTAAGCGAGTGCAATTTGTGTGTCAGAAACCAGCCTCAGAGATGGAAAGAGAGCTCTTATTTGTTAACACTGGTAAGACCAGATTAAGCACAACAATTCCTTTTGTTTCTTCATTATCTGTTGTTGGGGAACAACTGAAACTCTCCCTTGTCTATCCTGCAAATACCTGCTTTTGTTTTCATTTTGCTTAATGCAGCCTGAGTGATGTGCAGGTAACCCAACAGCAGCCAAGAGTCTTTTGCCCAGTGCTGTGAGGAATCCACAGCCCTGGGTACAGCCCCTGGACCGCTCCTCAGAGCATCCCAACACCAGCACAGCATTCACAGGGCTGCCTGATCCAGCCTTAGAGCTGGTATTGAGTCAACCAGGAAAGAAAAGTGCCTTCAGATATGAAGAAAAATCTCTGGCCTTCCCAAAAGGAGTGCCGGAGGCAGCTCAAGGCTGACCCTTAAGGAAACCCATCATCACAGAGGCTTTTGACTTTTAATATGGTTTAGATTAAAATCCTATCTGTCTCCATGATTTTGATGAAATTTTTGTTTTCTGTGTCAAGCAAAAGCAACGAACTAAAACAAAGGACTTGACACGTACGGTCTCTAATGTACAAACATCTGACTGTCTCCTTAGAAAATTAGAGGACAGACAAACTGCAGTAACTCTGGAGAAATGAATTCCTAGTTTTGTAATAAAGGCCACATGGTCAGTTGAAGTGAGTGCAGAACTGGAGAGGCATAACTGATCAGTTGGAACCAAACACCACTGCTGATTTCACCTCTTACTTCGTGCATTTTTCCTCATCCCAGGACACATCCCTGTGCCTTGTTCAGTGGGAACTGCAGGACTCACCTTGTCACTTAGCAAAGCATTAGCAGAATTAATTATTGAGCCCTTAAACAAATCAAACAGTGAATAAATACTCTCCAATGCAGGAGTTTGTGAAAAACACAAAGCAAGAACAACACTATCAACTGAATTTTTGTGGTTGAATGCAAATCTCTTATCTGTACTCACTGGAACAATTTTGATCTGAATTGCACACAGACATATTTTGCACATCAGAGTTGAATACAGTTCAACAAAGCAGAAAATTACTAGAAATGCCATTTGGAAGTTAGATATTACAAACACCTTATGTGAGATTTTAACACCACCAGACTCCAGATTCTGTCCTAATTTGGTAATAAGCTGATATTCTGAACCCCATCTCACAAATACCACCAAACCAAACTCAACCTTGCCTCTGCTGGCCATCATTATTAGCAAAACATCCCTGAACAAGAACACTGGCACTGCAGGTTCGAGCAAGAAACAGTACTTGCAAAAGTTTTGGATGTGAGCTGAAAACCATTTAGTTAAGAATATTTTATTGTGGAAAAGGATGTGGAAACAGAAAATAAGTTAAAATGATAAAGAGACCTGAATAGAAATGCCGTGGTTATAAATGGAACAGCCGTTGTGAGCAGACAGTTCTGTACATCCACATCTGCTCCAGTTCAAAGCAGTTCATGTGAACCAGGGGAAGAAACTATTTTTTCCTTCAGCTTCAGTGCTGCAAACCCAAGTCTGGCCAGGGCACAGAGTCAGAAGAGGGAGAAACCACCATCCCTGACTGGCTCAACCCAAGTTTCAGCGAGGTGAGGCTGCCACCAACATCTCTTCCTGCCTTTACCCGTTTCCCCCTGCATATTAAAACACACTTAGAGGAGAGCAGCAACATTTGCAAATACTTATGGCAATTAAAGCTGTTTGTTTTTGCTAAAACCAAGCTTAACAAAAACTCTGTTTTTGTTCCTCTACTCACAGATAGTTTCTGTTTCACAACTGTCCCTTCTGGGGCCACTTTGATGATAACGTGGGAAAAGCAGTCAGAATAGCCAAAGAGGGAAATAAATATATAAAAATAATGGGGCTGCTCCAGGACTCATTCAGGTTCCAGAGGAGCTCGGATTTCCTGCCCGGGGATGAGTGAAACGTTTTATCTACCCGGTTTGGTCTTTGTTTCTGTAATACCCTCTTTTGTCCTCCTTGAATCTTAAAAATTAATTTTAAAAAAATGTATTAACAAAGAATCAGCAGCAAGACAAAGATGGTGCAAAGGAATGGAAAAAGCAGTGGTATCAAACTCGGGAAAGGGTAAAAGCTGGAATTAGCTCCCTGTTTTGGTCTGACAACAATACCAAGCTCCAGAGGAAAGACAATCTCCTGTAATAATCTGGTTATGAGAAATTTATTTCCCCACTTACATTATTAAATGACGGCACAATATACACCCTTCACTCAATGCATGAGATTTAAATGCCTTTTCTATTCTTCTTTTAGCAACATGTTGTTTACATTAAGATTGAAATATGTTTAGTAAGGTCCCTGGTTTTATTTGCCACGTGAAAAACATGAAAGGTTCCCGCAACTGACTCTGCCCCTGACGGACAATGTGCTCCAGTCAGTCAATACAGAGTAATTGCTGGACTGAAATCAATCACAGGCTCCCGGGAACTGCTTCAGCTGGGTTTTACTTTAAAGATTTAGTGGCATGACTGGCAAGATGCTGAACTCCTTAACTACCATTAGACATGTGCTTCGCTTCCAAAGTTGAGATGGATGGCCAAGTCTCTGTGGGATTGCAGAGCAGAGCTCATGAGAAGCTACCTGAAATGCAAAGATTTGAACTAAATAACCCTGAAAGCCCCTGAAACAGAGATGTGAATGAAGGGGACAGGACTGTACTGTTCAATACTGTTCATGTTAAATGGAGAAAGCACTGTGGAGGGTGGGAAGCGTGCTGCAGATTTCCCATGAAAACAGGGATGCGTGGAAGCTGCTGGGACACATCGGAGGGTCTCCTGCTCTGTTGCCCACTTGCCACCAAACCCAGGGTATCTGTACACTTAAGTGCTTTACTGGATGAGGGCCAGAGGGCATAGAAAATTGCAGAATACAGCCCTGATGAGCTATTTTGAGGAAACATACCGAGGAGAAAGAGAAAAAGGAAAGCTTTCATTAATTTATATTATCAAGACAACAAAGATTTTGTTTTGGAAACGATAATCTGGTTCTTTTGACTGAAAGCTCCTTAGATGCTAAAAGGAGAAACTTTAAATTAACTCATCTGCCATTTACAGACTATTAGCTTTAAAAGGCTTAGATTTGATTTCTATGCCTCTGGTATGTAACAACATTTAAAATCTAAACCAAAACCTGTTTCTGCTCTTCCACTGATAATTAGTATGTGGCCCTTGGTTTTTATTACCCAGCTATTCATTTATATTGTTAGATGGGCTTAAATGGTTAGGATTAATCAAAAATACTTTATCACAACATGCAAAAGACAAGTCATTACGGCAGTGCAAGAACAGTACCGGTGAGCACAATTTCTCTTGCAGTCCATGACTTGGCATTATTCTCAGTGTTTTTGAGGGAGCAGATTTATTCTCAAATGAAAATGATCAGCTGCAATTTAAAAAAAATAAGCTATTTCATTTGGGCCAGATTTTAGAGCATGATGACACCAATCAAAAGTCAACAGCAGGATGAATAAGCACAGCCTAATAGTCTAAATTTCAGTTCTGAACTAAAGAGCACTTAGAACACTTATTTATTTATTAATTTGTTTAATTTGGGGCACATACACACTGCTCTGCTTCCACCCTCACCTACACAATGCACATAGTCTTACCCTGGACAAGTATCCTCTTCTGTCAGCTGAATCCACGTCAAGCAAACTAAAATGACCATTCCTGTTTTCTGTGACCTGTCAAACCCATAAATTCAACATATTCACCCTTGTCTTATAACAGAAGTTCTGCAACAGCAAATAAATGCCAAAGGAGCTGATGGACTCTCCCAACAGCACACAAAGTTCACAAAGGCCTTTAAGATCTGTAGATAAAGAAATTCTTTGCACTTCTAAAACATGTACAAAAGGGCTAGGACATGATTTTGGGGGTGCAGCCTTTACCTCTCAACCTGGTTTCCCACCATGTGAGCTAAAGGAGGATCTCCTGCATGTCCTTGAGTACAATTGCTCTGAACCACGATCTGCTCCTGTTCCAAGAACCCAAACATCATCTTATGTCTCAGGGCACATGAGGTAAAATATTTCTACAAAATTACTGAATTTGCAATACAGATCTGTAGCACAGAAACAGTTGTCCCTGTTAGCTGAAGCATGTCCTGGCAACGTACCTTAAGCTGCTCTCTCATTCCTTTAGCCTCTCTCAGCTTTCTGCCAAATGGATTATTGACAGCAATTGTAAAGGTGAAATAACATTTCAAATCTATGTCCTTGTCAATGTCAACCTTAAACCCTACAAGGCTGTTCACAGACAAATTGATGGAGCCTAAAAACACAGCCCTCCTAGTACAGTGCTGACACCCATATCCCCAGAAACCTTGTAAAGGAAAGTGGAGGATCACTCAATTCACACCCTCTGTACCATCAGTCCTGCTGATTAAAAAAAAACCCTGGAGGATGTGGACACTCACTCTTCATTATTCTGTTTGTCAGCAAGTCCACTTCTCCCACATACAAAGCCAGTCCTGTTGTCCATACCTTAATACAAAGCTCCACAGAGTACCAGCTCCTATTGTCCAGTATATCTTACGTCTTCCCTCTTTAATATACATTCTAACATACAGATGTGCTGCTTAGCCACAAAGAGAGGTACCCTCAAGATACATTCTGGCCAAGAAAACGATGCTCACGATGTTTTAGGTCACACTACTTTACATTTTTAATCAGTAAACAAAATTATAGCACATTCTGCTACTGATGTACAGAGGTGCTCTTAAATTTTAGTAAGCCATCACCAAAAGGAGACCATTACCTTAAAATTCCTGATGACATTAATTTATTTTCAGATCTGTTTCATTCAAGTTTGTGGTTGCTTTGGGGCACGAAGGATGAACCCACCGTATGTCCCCAGGGTCTGAGTTTGTGAAAGTTTGTTGCTTTAGCTGATTAACTCTGAGTAACTGTTGCTTTGGAGGTTGGTCCGATCAACCTTAGGGATCGTGTGAGCGTAATAATTAACTGGAACCTCATTCTGGTTTTATTTTTTTAGTGATAAACTAACCTCAGAAACTCCACTTTTCATTATGTTATTTTTAACACTTTGCACAGAGCTCCAAGGTCTTACCACCTTGGAAGAAGATGCAGAAAGCAGCAGTGGGCAGTCTTCTACCTCTGTGCTGTCTATTTCATGTGTGAGACGTGTGAGGCCCAACCTCAGTCCTTTCCCTCTGTGACCCCCAGGCTGGAACTCCTACAACACCTGGCTAAAATCCTGGAAAAAGCCTGGCTCCACATCCTTATTTTGTGACTCAAGCTCAGTTCTGTTTATACTCTTGTGAGCTGAAGAATGATGATGACTAGTAGCTATATAGATAAATAAAGTATATTAAGTCACAGGAAGTAAAAAGGGAAAACCATTAATTTATTTTTAGAAACCTGTTCTTGCCATTCATCAAAAAAGAACATTCAAAAATATGCAGCAAGATACAAGCATCTGGATGAGGTTTGCTGACCACATACCAACACTGAGACTACATACAGAGAACCATTTTCCTTCTTTAGACCAGTCTCAGACTCCGTGCCAGGAGCACAGGATATAGACAATAATGTAGCAGTTTCCAGTCATGAGCATGGGGAAAGGGTGCTTTCACCACATTGCTCCAGCTGCTTGGACATGGTCTGCTTAGTCTCATCCTTCCAGTTGGTCCCACAGCTGGGACCTCCCTCCAGACACAATGTGGCACCAGCTGGTACATCCCAAACTGTTATACACACACACACACCTTCCATCAACAGTGTCCGTGCCAGGCTATGTGAGAAAAGGTCTCAAGGTCTACATCAGCTTCTCCATATGAATAGGAGCAATTGGGGCAGTCCTGAGCGCAAATACAGGCTGAGCAGAGAATGGACTGAGAGCAGGCTTGAGGAAAAGGACTTGGGGGTGTTGGTTGATGAGAAGGAGCTGTCATTGTGTGCTGGCAGCCCTAAGTGCCAACCATGTCCTGGGCTGCATCAAAACCAGCATGGGCAGCAAGCTGAGGGAGAAGATCCTGCCCCTCTGCTCCAGAGCACTGTGTCCACCTCTGAGGCCCCAATGTGAGAAGGATGTGGATGTGCTGGAGCAAGGCCAGGGGAGGCCACAAAGATGCCACCTATGGAGACAGGCTAGGAAGGCTGGGGTTGTTCAGCCGGGAGAAGAGAAGGCTCTGGGGAGACCTTAGAGCTTCTTCCAATACCTAAAAATGGCTCCAGGAGACCTGAAGAGGGATTTGAACATGGCCATGTAGTGACAGGATGAGGGGGAATGGCTTCAAACAGGGAGAGCAGGTTTAGATTAGAAATTAGGAGGGCATTCTTTACTGTGAGGGTGATGAGGTGCTGGAACAGGTTGTCCAAAGAAGCTCTGTCTGCCCCATCCCTGGAAGTGTTCAAGGCCAGGCGGGATGGCATTTTGAGCTACCTGGGCTAGTGGAAGGTGTCTCTGCCCATGGCAGGGGATGGAACAAGATGAGCTCTAGGGTCCCTTCTAATCCAAACCATTCTGTGATTCTCTGACCATGCCAATGCTAATCAAAACCAAAGAGGTAATTTAATATGGGGTTGGATGCTCAACTCCCAAGCACACAGCAGTGAATGCAGTACGCCCACACAACCCTCTTCCTTCTCTTGCTGGTCTGCCAAAATACCATGAATCCATCACTACAAAACCTTTTCAGGACAACAGCGCCGCAACACACTGTGATGAATGTGATGGTATTTGCATAAAAGCTTCCATCTTTTGCAGTCTGCAGTAGAGTTTTTTTCTGGGCAATCATACCACAAGCATAAAGTCATACCATATTTTTAATCTTTGCCTGCCAAAATCCGGGAAGAATTGCAAAGCACATCCATTGACATATCTTGCGGTGTGTCGTCAGCCAAGACACCATAGTACAAATGAACAGACATAAATAATACAGAATAGGTTTTCCTTTGACTGTTATTGCTGCACTGGACTAGCGTCTGTTCTCTTCCTTATCTCAAAGTAGTGAAAAAACAAATCTTTGAAGGATGCCCTGAAACTTCCACCTTGGCTCTTATTCTGCTTCTGAAGAACTATTATAAAACTCCCACAATATCGTGCTAAAAAGTAGAGTTTTAAAATGTATTCAGAGGACTCCAAGTTCATTACTTTTACCTCCATGATGTCATTGAAGTCAGTATCTGCTCACTTTTCCTATTCAATTTTTAACAATGTGTCCTGGATCTGCACTGGAAATGTAATTTAGTCCCTTTTTTTACTAATTGAATGCTGTGAAATATATTTCTCTCTCCCCAGACAAACTTTTTCTTCATGAATGTTACCTATCAACACACAGATCTCTATTGCATATTCCAGACTTGTTCTGCAAGCAGGATATCAGCTGACGTCAATGAAGATGTACAAGGGGCAACAAATATTTACAATGTGTTTAGAAAACAGAGGTTTTTTTCTCATTTTAGTACATACTCATCAAGTTTCTCCCTACACAGGATACAAAGAGAGGGAGAGGTAAAACAGCAAAACTGGGAGCCAGGAATACATAACTTGTACTGTTTTGTATTCCTGATGTCATGACAGAAGTTCAATAATTTATCAGATATAGAAAGAGCAGTTAAAGCCTGCAAGTCACTTAGGCTTTCATAACAGATTACAGATTTTAAAACTCCCTTGAATCACTTACAGTTGTGTGGAAAAAGTCATAGGTGTTTGTGTCAGCTTCAAAAAAGAGAAGGTTCTATCTTGCAGAGCTGCAGTCTGAAAGGACATCTCAGTAACTGTATACATTATAAATATACCACTGATAGGAATAAGAATGTACATCCAGGTCCTAGCACAGATACAGAGCTGCCAAGAATAAATCAGATATGCAGATAAGGTAAGCAGGCAAAGATATTAAAGAGGAATGGCATTGGATCTAGTGTTGCTACTATCTTTCCATCAGTTCAAATGTTCAAATAGTTCCCGTAATGGCTGGAAGGACAGACTGCCAGTAGAAGGTTCAAAAATGCAAACTGTGGGAGTCTGAAGAAGACAGAAAACACTGGCATGTGGGCCAGCCACAGAGGAGAGGCAGGGACAAGACTCTGGAAACAGCAAAGGAAGCTGAAGCGGCGGAACCCACAGAGCAGCACAAAGGAACAGAACAAACGGAGCGAGGATGTACACGGGGACACGGGTCAGCTGCTGCAGATAAAGGCTAAAGGATACAGGGAGGTTAGGGGGCAGGGAGAAGGGCTGGCCCTCCCACTAGGATGTAGTACTACTTTCAGAAATAGAGGGATGAGGGATACGAATCAAAGGCTAAGCCAAATAAATAAGAATCTGCTTCCCTGGAGGGCCTGTGGGCTTGCCTGTGAAGCAGCGGTGGTGACTAATGCAGCCCAGCACGAGGAGCTTTGCTTCCTGTGCATTCCCAGCCTCCCAGGTGAGGCAGCCACTGTGGTTGTTGCTAAAAGGCCCATATTTACCACAAATTACCTCGCAGGAACGATGGAGACAACACTATCTTTTTCTGCTCTTCAGGGTCCCGGAACAAAGTCGCACAGCGTTGGTGACATTGCTTAGATCTAACAGCTGGCACAAGATGACTTAGCACCACTGAAAATAACACCGTGATAGGGTCTCAGCAAAGCTGCCAACCCCTGAAAATTTGTCATCTGTAAAACCTCTCTTGGGGTTTGTACCTGTGACAGAACTGCAAGTCCTGCCATAATCTCCAGTTGCCCTGCAAATATGGGTAGGTCAGGAAGGGAAATATTCCCATGCCAGCACACATTGTCCTCAGCTAAAAATCTTCTGCAGCCTCTGAAATTAAGCAGAACTATTTCTAACTTGGCTAGTAGGATAAAATATGAGTCTGTGTGCAGAAGGGCTTTCTCAGAATCCCTGAAAACACTCACAAGAAACAAGAAAAGTGGTGACTTCTGTTTCTGGACCTCACCAGACCAATGGTTCACCTGTAAAATGAGCCAACAATTCTACATGAAATGAATGCTTGATAGGGTAAATACTTCAAACTCCCCATCATCTTGCTGAAGGACAATGCCGAGGACTTTGGACAGGCTCTGCTCTGGAGCCTGCTTGGTGCTTCTGGCTTGCACAGATCTCATCCCTGTGCTGACTGCCCTCTGTGGCAAACAAGGATAAAGCAGAGGAATCAGCCTTGCCATGGCCCAGGGCAAAGGTTTTCAAGTACCTTGATGATACAGAGCAGGATGCTGAGCTCTGTGCGGAGACTGATGGGATCTTTCCCCAGAAGTCCCAAACCTCACTGTACAGTTCAATACAACCACCTATTTGGCGCTATGACCTCAGTGAGAGCAGCTTCTCCCTGCTGGAGAAGTTTCTGGTCAGCAGTGTATCAGAGGGAATCTTGCTGAGGACCCAGCTGCATAAGATGCCAAACATGCCCAGCAAGTGCTAAGTATCCCCAATAAAACAGGGAGGGGGGAAAGATGAGTGAATTTGGCATTTATCAGCCTTTCACACAGTAAAGTCCTGTTTGCCATGCCTGTTACAGCCCCTTCCTTTCCTGCTCTCCCCAAAGTGATTCTAATTTCAAGTGAGCCTTATTTTCCAACCACAGCACATCCCCAAGCATTTCCTTTTCTCAAAATCGCCAGAATCCAAAGGGTGCAATTCAAGTCAAAAGGGACATTTTTCCCTTCCCGATGCCAATAAATACTGTTCCATCCCAGGGTCACTCTCCTGCCTCCCCTTTCGGCATGTTACTTTTACCCCATATTTCACTTCACCCACACACAACCACAGCAAGTGGCCACAGAGCTGCACATGCCTTTCCAGCCGATCCAGCACCCCTGGCTCCTCAAAGCCCCACTTCCCACCTCCTCAGAGACCTGCAGGAGCTCCCAGGGCTGACCAAGTGCCCCAGGCAGGACCGAGGCACACACCTGCAAGTCCAGCACTAAGTCAGAGCCACTGCCCCAGCTGCATGTGTGCTCACCCCCAGAAATTGGTATTTGCATAAAAGCTTCCATCTTTTGCAGTCTTAGTTATTAAGTTATTACGACAAATTAAAATACTAAGTTAATGATGTGCACGACTGCAAGTTACAGAGCTGGAAAAGAAGTCCTAATTAAATCAATACAGTTATTAGTCCCTTGTCATCTCTGATTAATTATTAGCTTAATATGCTTCATCATTTTCACTGTTAATGGAAATAGCTGCAGTGCTACCACGGGAAGCAGGGAAATACATACCAAAACCCTAGAGAGCTGTGCTGGAAGTCCCAGCTCTGGACAGAGCAATGTATTCCAGAGAAAAGGGGAAAAACATTTCATTTGCTGGGGTGATAGTCTGACAACATTTAAGTTGGTGACAAAACTCCCTCATGGTTTTCAAAGGGGACAGATGTTCCTTCAGGAAATTTTTGATTGCTGAAACTTTAAGGGGTAAAAACCTGAATCCTAAAACTGTGCTTAGTTCTGAGTACTTGTCTCCAGTGCCTCCAAGCTTTTATCTGGAAGTAACAGGATATCACCATGGCCCTTTCAGAAGCCAACGCACCAGTACCTTTCCCCAGAGCCAACACCAGTTCTGACCTTTGTCCAGTCTTCATTAGATGCACTTGTTACCCCAGGCCATAAGGAAGGAGTTGCATGTAATAAGCTGACAGGCATCAGCTGCAATGCCTGGCTCCTTAGGGCACAGATGTAGCTGAGGACACCTGTCCTTTCATGCCACCGAAAGAGCCAAAAATAATGTGCTGAGGTCACTTTTTTCCCTGCCAGTGATGAGTTAAATAGTAATTTGGATGTAGGCAACAGATACTATTTACCCAGAGCTTAGGGGAGCACAGGTTTTCCCCTTTGTTTTCCTGTCTTCCAACATCCTCTCACTGACTCCAACTTTTTCCCGACTCCTTGTAACAGGCAAGTTTCCTTCACTGTCTGCAGGAGGTTTTTTTGGGTACAAAAACCATGTACAAACATCAAGGGTGGGTTGGTCTCCACACATCTCTCCAGCAACACATGCAGAGTTACCAAACATCTGGATAGGATTTGTACCACAATACATGGCTCTGCTATGTAATTAGACAGGAGTTTCACCTTATAAACAGCTTTTACAAACAAGCTTATTTGGATAGGTTATCAACAGCAGCACAAACGTGCACTTCCGAGAACAAAACTGCTCCTTGAACTCATCAATGGTGCTGGTATACAGCTGCTAATGGGTGATTCAGTAAATTAAATAATGTCACTGTAAAATATTATGTTTCCCAAAGATAAAGAGCCACTCAAACGATTTCTCAGGACTCTCACTCTATCGCTGCGATTGCCTCATGATAAATTGCCACCTGCCCTATGAGTAATGGTAGAGTTTCTAGTGCCATTTTATCATGTAGTCCTCTTACTGATATCACTGTTAATGTACTGTGACAACACTTCAGCTTCCCATGCTTTCCATTACAGTTTTGAAAAGTTCAAGCTCCTTATTTTCATAAAGAGGTTAAGGTGGGACTAACAGTGGCATACAGAAACCCTGTCCCACAGTATTTAGATATAAAGCCCACCTGTTTGTGACAGATATTAAAGAAAAAGTTTTCATTCTGAGTGTTCTGACTAGTCTATAGTTTGGTGAGCAAACAGCACTTCGTTCAGAAAGGGACTGAACTCTGGTGAAGTATTTGGCCATTTAATGAGTAGGCTCTAGGATAACGGTTTTCGTGGGAATCCAAAAAGAGGGAGTGAAGAAAAGGGCTCCCTGTGCTATTCTTAGCTGCCAACAGTTAGATTTGGAATTTTGATTGTAAAGCGTGGAATTTATAAATGGTGCCATGCTAAATTTACTTCATTTGTATACAATTCAGCTGGATATTCAAATGTGTTCCAGTATGTTCCTGGTTAGCATCTCGGTCCTAGTTTTATTGTCTCTAAACTGGTAGAAAAATGCGTTCAGTAAATAGTACTTGCAAAATTTGTGTTCCAATGCCTGTGTGCAAAGGTTTTATATACACAGAGTGTGTATGTGAAGATTTTATATAAATGTACATGTGGGTGCACATGTATGCACACAGACTGTGATTTATTTCTAGAGGGAAGCCAAGGAAATTCCCACCCCCTACCATTTAAACGATCTGCTCTTTGGCTTCAAACACTCTGTAACTTCTCAGCCAAGGAATGTATTTTCCCCTTCCAATATATATAATTTATTTTACTGCACACATTAGTTAATGATACCGAGATACATGATTTAGTCAGGTTTGTAAAAACATTACTGACAATCTCAGATAGATCC
>VXBX01000321.1:34447-61418 GCA_013400415.1 Scytalopus superciliaris | reverse complement strand
CGCGGCACAGTGTGAATTAACAGCAATCATCAACTCAAGGATTTGCCACTTTCGTGCTCCGGCAATTTTTCATAATTAGATTGGCTTCCCGCGGTTAGACGACATTTTAATTATGATATTAACATAAGTTAAAAGGACTTTACACTGTTTTACCTTTAGTTGGGGGCTGGGGGGGAGAGTGGGGGGTCGCAAAGCGAGGGGAGATGGGACACAGCTATTTCATTTCGCCGCTACTCCGCGGAGATTATTTCTGGATTTTTAAAAATAGTCGATGAAACGCTAATAATAAATCCCTTATCGGGGCACGCGGGGCAGCCGCCCGCAGAGCCCGTCCCCGGGAGGGCAGGAGCGCTCCCCATCCCGCACCTTCCCCGCCGCGGCCGGCGACACTTACGCGGTCCCCAGGGCGCGGCGGCCGGCAGCCTGCGCAGGTGGATCTCATCCTTATCCATCGCCCGTCCGAGCGCNGGCGCTGACCTTGGTGCGGAGCGGCCGCGGAGCGATGGCGACACTCCCCCTCATGGGGCTGAGCTCCCGACGAGCCTCGTGTAGAGCCGCTGTCACTGTTTTCCCACTCGCTTTCCTAATTCCCCCCGTGCTTCCGCGCCTCCCCGTCTCGCAAAAATCAGAGGAGATAAAAAAGAAAAGGGAAAAGCGCGGCTGAGTCCGCTGTTGAAGCCCCTTCGTTTGGGGGTAACTCCCCCTTACCCAAAGTGCAGGCTGGCCCCGTCCCACCAGCTCGCCGCCCCGTGTTTCCCCACTGTCCCAGAGGGAAAGGTGACAAGGTTTCCAAGCGGGAAAGCAGTGACAAGGCTCTTCCCCACCGCGCTGGCACAGGGGGTGCCAGGGCGCCCCATCTCTCGGGGATGGTCCTGTCCTGTCCTGAGGGCTGGACCCCATGATCCTTGTGGGCCCCTTATAACCATATTCTGTGGTCTCCCGGCGACGCTGTGACTGCCCCCCCCCCCAGGTGTCCTCCAGGAGGGATGCTTTGAATGTCACCGTACACATCAACCAAGTCATGCACTCAAAGAATACCACTAGGTTATTGTTCTTAACTTAGTTTCTAGAAATGTGAGGTGTAAAATAGCTGCCACTTGCCTTTTACACCTCCCGCTGGGTGGCTACGGTATTTGTACAGGATTTTGAACAGGATTCGAGGCTTATTCATCTCCATGGATCTAAACCCCTCTTCATGTCCCCCAGGGATTCCCTGGTCTTCTCCAAACCTACTGCCTGAGCCTGTATTGTGCTGTAGAAACCTGCTTAGACAAAACTGACACAGATTTATCTGCACCATTCTCTGTCTGTTTTCTCTTTTTTAGAATCTCAGACAAGCACTTAACCCTCAAAAATGCAAAGAGAAGTGTGCAAGGGCTCTGCCAGAAGGAAACAGGCTTGGCTGGCTTCCCAACTTCTGTCAGTCAGACCCCAGCACCCCACATTTGTCATACGAGGGCAAGCTCCTCACTCTGCCCTGCTCCAGCTGTACCCAGGCCCTTCCCAGTGCCCTTGCACCCCAAAAGGGACACTGCTGGTTGGCATCTTGCTGCTAGTACTCACCCCCAGGCTACAATGAGCCACAGAAAATAGGGTGCCCAGCACCCCATGGGAGTCCCCACCTTGTGACAGTGCGGAGACACTGTTCCCACTTAGATCGTGGCTCTAGTTCCACTCTCAGCTCCCCTTTTGCTACCAAAGAAGATAGCAGGTTACAGCTCAGATATCCCTTTATTCTTAAAATTGTAGAAGCATCTTTTCTGGATTGATTGGAAGTTTGACAGGAGGAACAGAAAACACACTAAGAAAAATACATAAACAAGGAAATTTATGTGTATGGACTTTTCCTTCATTGAATATAACCCTACAAATCTTTGAGTTGGGATGGGTTTAGGCTACATTTCATACCTTTTTACTCCTTTTTAGCTTTGGATTTTTATTTTTTTTTTGATACAGTATGGATTGGACTATTTTTAAAATGCACATCACTTAGTTTATTATTAGCAGAAGAGAGGGCGAGTAGATTGTGTTGCACTGAAGCCTCAATTACCAGCTTGCTTAACCCGAGATCAAAGGCACTTGGGAACATGCTCTTTTTCCTTTGCCTAAAATTAATTTATTTTGGATGGAGATTTGTGACAGAACCAAATGTGGGCACAAGACCAACATACATATTTGTTTTACGGATGTGAAACACAGAGAAATCTGGAAATAATGCTGGATTCCTGTGTCCTATCTCATCATGACCACAAGCTTCATGAGCATCTGCTGAGTACAGCAGGGTGGGAACCCAGCCTGGATATATGCACAGGGCAGGCACAGAATGTGCCTCCCTCACTGAAGTGACACCTTCTCTGTGGGTAATTCCCTACTGAAAGCCCAGTCAGAGGTAGACCAGCTGATTGATGGCATCATTTTCTTTGGATTTTTAGGAAGTTTTAGTCTGGCAAGCAGGATTTCAAAAATTAAGCCTGTATTCCATCTCCACACATGGGGGGAAAAAAAAAAAAGTTAACGTTATGCCTCATTCCAGGTGTTTAAATGTTAATGGGCAACCTTTACTTTTCAAGTGACCTGAAAATTAAAATGCATTAATGGCCCGGTATTATTTTAGAAGGTCCTGGGCTGACATGGCCCAGATTTGAATGAAAGTGGAAAATTCTCAGTGTGCTGTGGAACCCATGCTCCACCCAGTAACATCGAGAGGCAGGACAGCAAGTTTCCTTCCCACTCCCCTAGATGAGCTCAAGCAGATCCTTGAGCTGCCTTGGACAAGCCCAGTGTTGGAAACTGATATAAAGATAATGGGAAAACGTCTGGACGGAGCGTGCCTGACCTCCATCCCTCTGTCCTGCTTCTGCACAGTTTCTTTTACCTGTTGATATTCCCTGGGTCTTCTGTGTGGGCACATGGACTTTGTAGTTGCAGACTAACAAGGGCTGGACCACTGGTGCACCTGAAGGGACAGACCTGAGCAGTGGCCCTGCTCAGGCTCCGACCACGCACGAGCTCAGAGGAAACACAATTTGTCTTTTCAAGAGCCCCATGAGCTAAAATAGGCTGTTGGGATGACAGGAAGCAGAGACTCCAGCTCCAGTTTTCTTCCTCAGCGTGTGATAAACCCAGTGTGCCATCTCAACACATACTTGTGAGAAGACTGGTAAAGGGATGGAGGATCTACTGTCTGTGCAATAAAACAAAAATGCTTTCTTAACGGTTAGGAAGGCGACAGTGAAGCTTGGCATCCACACCTATTGCTGGAAATATTTACAGTCTGCTCCTGCAAAATGTACTGTGTACCTTTATAACAATAATAATGCAGTTCTTGGCTCCCGTATTTGGAAGCTGAGTAAGGGCTCTGGGTGTTCAGGGTGCTCCTGCTCCGAGGAAACGCCTGCGTGTAATGCCGGCCCCACCATCCCAAATGGCAAAGCAACCAACCAGCCCACCAACCTCCTCCCTGCCTTGGAGTTGACTCTGAACTATTTTTATGAAGTCTTTTGCACTTTTGAGGGGCACTCAGTGAAGGCAGGGATACACTCCAGCTCTCTGTTCAGCTGGGGCTTCCAGAGATAAGAGCCCATATCCCTGGCAGCCACCTGAAAACAGCATGAACACAATCACATGATGGTGAAACAAACCCTGGCTGTGGCTGTGACAGCAGCGTAGCCTCTGCTCCTCACCTTCACCACTACACACAACACACTCCCTGACTGTCATTGACTCACAAGCAAAAAATTGGATATGTTGTACAGAATCAGGTTCCAGAGCCCTAAAATCCCAGGCAATGTGGGAAAGACAAACAGGGAACGATAAGTCACAATATAAAAACTAAGGCATAGCCAGAGAAACTAGCAGGTGGTAAGATTAAATAAACAGGAGGAGTTTTTTTCCCCATGAAATATACTGAAACCTTAAGATTGTTACGTAATTTACTATATAATAGTAAATAGAAGAAAACTATGGATACAGAGCATTGTTATATTTTCATGAGATACAAGTCAAGTCAGAAGCGTTTTTTTTATGAAAAGGGATGAGAAATATTTGTGAAAAACTGTTCCAATGGTGTCTACTGCACAAAGTGGTCTGGCTGTAATTTTCAGCTCAGTAAGCTCTTAAACCTCTGGTGGTTGGCAAGGCATTTGTGGGGAAGGATGTTCTGTTTCTAATCTCCTTTCCTGGCTACTTACCACTGACAGTCACTGGGTCCTGGGCTAGAGAGACCTAAGAGTATGGCAAGTCTTTTGACTGGCTAACACTCCGTATTTATATAGAGCTCATATACCTAAAGCACAGAATATTTTGGTTGTTTTGAACTCAGGCATGTCAAGCATAGGCAATTCTGTGCATGCTTATATTAAATACTATTTCTATGAACAAAGTCTCTGCTTTTTTTTTTTTTTCCTTTTTGTGATTTAACATTTTGCCCAAGTTGAGTGGGAAAAACATTGGTGCTTGTAAATAACAATGTCTAGTGCACCAAGTGTATGCTCCAAGCTAAAGGTAGCTTAAGAACTGAATAAAACAATGTCTGTAGTGACAAACATTCACCACTTTGCAGGTCTTTGCCTGTGCCAGTGGGAGAAACAGGCTGGAGGTCACTGTACATTGCCTAAATTATGAATAAATACTTAGGATGACTGATTTTCACAAGTTCAGACAATATAAGAGAAATTGAAAATCAAGTTCTGCATAAGTAAAAAGAAATTAGAAGACAACAGCCCCCTGCTTCTGCATATGTGAGGACTATTCCCTTTCTCATGTCCCCATGATACACTCACTAGCTGCTATTAGCCACTAGTGTGGGAAACACGCAGGGTTTTCCCATTAATGCTGCCGAAGTTTCCAAGTGTCATTTTACAAAAAGTTGGAGGAACCTCCCACTTCTTCCCTCTGCAATTTACAGTTGAAAGTAACACCACCCAAGAGCCCAGCCAGGGCTTTGAAATGAAATCAGAAGATGCTGTAAACTGTGTTCACGGGAACGGCGAGAGAGAAGACTTGACTCAGACCATGTGAGTCACAGCTGGTCTCTGATTCCCCCCTTGCTACTGATGGAAGGAAATTATGACAGCCTTGGCTTGCACAGCTGCACCGGCCAGAGGGGTGGGGGAGTGAAACTAAGCCCACTCCCAATTTTTTTAAACCCTATGCTATTGGATGCAGTCCCCCTCTCTATCCCAAAGCACATTCAACTGGACCCAAGCTACTTCTGCTTGGAGTTTCCTGGCTCCTTTTGATGAGATTGCCATCATCCATTTCAAGCTCCTGTGGGAATCTGGTGCTATGCTTAAAAGTATCCTTGGGTTTAGAGAAGTTTTTCCTAATCTCAATCCCTTCTTGCTACAGGGCAAGTCTGTTGGTCTGTGGCCATTTCCATTAGACATAGCAGTGTATGTTCCCAGTTCTTCAGTCTCTAACAGCAGCAGCTACTGATTATCTTCTTGAGCTGAATCTTCAGGTGACCAGAATAGGAAAAACCACAGTAGTTCTCATGTATCTTTGGTTTTCTTCTTCCTTCTGTGGTGTGCAGTCCAAAGCAGAGATCAGCTCACAGTGCTTCCATGTGCAAACTGCAGCTGCATGCTACAAACTGCCTCTCCATCTTCGGTCTTAAGCAAAAAATATATATATATTTGCTTACCGAAAGTTACTCTTAGAGCTCCTGCCATCTGAATCATAAAGAGGAAAAAAGGGTGAAGCATTTATTTGTGACTCCACTTGCCACTCTTTGCATTTATAGGAGCCAGCATCTCTCTCAACACACATTTAGTCTAGGTGTTCTCTGCAATTTGGTTTCGAACTGCAAACAGTTTCACCATTTATAATTGAAGCAGGAAAGCCTTTTGTTCTAAGGTACAAAGAAGCACTAACAATGACTCAGGCTAATACTCTTTAAGTGGCTTGGATACTGGAAGATTGCAACCCATGTGCTACAGTCATTCCACAGCAGAATTACCATCCTGCACAGACTGGCAGCCCACTAAGAGACAAGTTTTTAACACTTCATTAACAGTGATGGGAATTTTGCCATGAGCAGCGATGGTTTTCACATGTCAGGACCTAAATACTTTCATATCCTCATTCATTGTCAGCAGATATGCCACTAAAACAGCTCAAGATTTGTTATCCACTGGAGATTAGACTCCATAAAGCTCAGAGGTTTGACAGCACTTGCAGAAGGAGCTGCTGGTTCTTCCAGCCCCTCCTTGTGGCCACCTGCTCCCCAGGGCAACACAGGTCACACCTACAGCCCCAAACCATGGTGTGTTCTCCCTGTCCATCCCACCTCCTAAGCAGCCAGGAGCCCAAAGCCTTGCTGCTAATTCCCTGGAGACATCTCAAGGATCCCTGCCTTCCCACAGCTCCCATACCCCTGATGCTGGGGCCGCTCCTCTTCACTCAGGTGTTTGCAGCTGGCAGTGTGGCCACAGCTCGGAAGATGCTGAGGTCTGTATTAACTGTCCAGGCTTCTGCCATCTCCAGGGTGTGGCATCCTGTCACAAGGGCATTTTTTGCAGTGGCAGCTGACAATTTAAGACCATTATTTTACAACCACACTTCCCCAAAAGGAGCAAATTTGGACCTCTGTAGAGAGTGAAGACCTGAAGTTGTAACAGTACCAGACTGTGGTATAACAGCAAAGATCCTGTTGCACTAATATTTGGATAATATTCCACATGTTTATACATTTACTTTTTCATAATTTAATTACTACAGTGGTCTACATGCAGCAATTACCTACAAATACTGTAAGGTCTTTGCATGGACATGAGGCATTCCCAGTGAAGTTACTCATACATCTATCACCAAACTGTAGGTTTAAATTCTAGACTTTCATATATTCTGTTACAAATGGTGGTTACTGAGTGGGATTGTATGTTTGGTTGTTTGGGTTGGTTTGTAGTTTTTTTAATATACACAATTTATCTCCAAGGTGTTTGTGGTTTAAACACATGAATCATGAATTCAGTTGGGATCTCTGTGAAGACTCCCTGGAAACAAGAGAACAATGAGCTGAGGATCCAGTCTGGGGCTGAGTCAGTAGCAGATTCAGAGAGGTTGACCAGTATTTTTCAAAACATGACCTACTTAAGAAACTGTGAGAATGGTGAGCTGGCTAAAGTTGTGTTCAGTTTTTCTGTGTTTCTGCAGAGCAGGTACTGAAAAAAAGAAACACAGAAAAATACGAAGAAGGATGTTTCAATATGCAATCATCCCTCTGAGACAGGGTGTGCAGATCTCAGCAGAACACAGCATCACCTGCAACAGATGAGTCAGGGATGGTTGTATCATCATGTGCGTGGTTTTGAATATCAAATGGATCCAAGACACAATATAGACTTTTTTTATGTTGTGCCTTGAATCCATATAAATAAAATAATGCAGTGGTGATTGTTTCCTGGTCAGATTGAACAACACATACTTTCCTGCACTATATCTGTAAATACAACTGGCCTGTCTATACCCCACTAGGTAATTAAGATTAACAAATCCCTGCCATTTGTCACTGTACACAAATGAGCCATAAAAATACATCACTTAAGTGCAGAGCACACACTGGTGTTTTAATAGCATGTGGCTGACACTGGGTCCTGTGTCTTCCCACAGCCCAGGCCTCTCCTTTCTTCAAAGCTGGTGTAAATCAGGGTGGGAAGTCAGGCAAAGCCAGAAGGGAGGGAAGACAAACCCAAGGTAATGCAAAAGCCTATAGCCCTAGGCTAATGTAGGAGCAGGTGTTCAGTGAGAAGCCACAGAGATAACAATGGAATTCAGCAAGAGACCTTGGAACCCAAGCAGGAGTGAAGAGGAACTGATAACTCCACAAAACTGAGGCAGTGCCATGAGTTATAGTTCCATTTAGGGACTATGAATTGGTCAATTAACTTATGATAACAAGAATGTTGGAAAATAGTTTATGAAGAGTTTGAATAGTTTGAGAAATATTTAGTTGTGTGACAAAAGGTTCCACACATTCCTCCTAGCATATCCCTCCACTGTGTGTGATGAATTGTGTGCTTATGTATAATAAAGGATTCAGTTTGCCCCAGCTCAAACAGAGCAAAGCTGTGTCTGTGTAGTTTTAGGTGCCACGGGCTAGCTTTAGTGGTAAGAGAGGAGGGCTGGACAAGAAGGGATAAAAATCTTTTATAAAAAAAAGTTAGTAAGCTCCTGACACCTTGTTTCCTGTGACTAAGCCAAAGTCAAACTTCTCTGATTACCTGTTGCCTCATGTCAGGGTAGGTGTGACACCCAGGCTGTTCCTTCAGCGCTAATGCCACCTTCTCCACCTAGTCTTAATAAATCTTTTTGATTGCACCACTTAGGAGTTAATCTGTCATTTGAGAACTTTTTGTAGCTTGCCCTCCAGACTGTCAAACAGACATCTGTCTGCAATGTAAGAAGAAAAGGTGTTCCACTGCAGTTTTTGTCAGCGCTGTGATGCACAAAGGAGTTTTCTTTCAGGAGAATTTGAATCACAGCAGTCTCTTGCCAAAAGATGAAAACTGAATTTGAGTAGTTTTAGGAAATTCTGTGTGTATCCCTTATGTAGGTCGAAGTGGGAAATAGGTACATTCACACAAACCTCTGATGATTCAGGTGATTTCTTCTCAAAATCAGCTCTTGGCTACTCCCTTTCAAAACACAGGACTTTCAAGAGGTCTTAAAATTTGCTGGATTCTTGTATTTGGCTGGGATAGTTGCCACCCAGCCAGCCCATGTCTGGTCATCTCACAACACAGCTGTTGGGCTGCTGCCAGGGGTCGGCCTGTGCTCTGAAGTCACAGCAGACTTGATGGACACAAATTCCTGCCATTAACCCGGAGCACATCAAAACATTTGCTTGCCAACATGCCACTGATCCATCTCTGTTCATCCTGGCACTGAAACCCATGGCTTTTCCCCGCCCATTCTGTGTTGCTGCACAAGAATAAGAGGGAGATCTGGTCATGAGTTACCACATATGCAACTTTTCTTTGGCCTATTTTATCAGCTATTCCAATGATACAAGAAAAGTTATGTGTATATATGTATGTGTACATATATATATAATTTGTTTAAACACAATTCTTTTATCTTACCAACAGGTTGAATTCACATGGGAAGATACCAAAACATGTACTAGGATGAGGTATTTGGCATGAGGTCTGAGAGGGACCAGTGACACAATGAGAGAACTTCCAGTGGCTGACTCTGCTCCAGCTCCTTTTTCTCAGGTGTAACTTGCACGCCTAACAACTCACACACCTTAAAATACTTGTACCTGAAAACAAGTCCTTAGATACCTTTCACCATCAGGTCATAAAGAGTATTATTCAATTATTAATTATATGCATGGCAAAAATAAACCTGAACAGAATAAAGAGAAGGGATCTCAGTGTTCTTTTTGAGTATTTTTAAAATACTTAAAAAAATACACTTACTATAAACTTAAAAGTGCCTTTAATTTATAATTGGCATTAGTAACATCTGGAATAATGTAAAAACAATCCTGAAAAATTACAAGCTAAAACAAAACTGTGTTCTCAATTCTGAAAAAAACTTTCAGAAATCTTTTTTCTCCCTTTGCTCTAATTTTCACACCTTTCTCAGGTATAGTGACTTAAGTTCTCCATGAATGCAATTGATCTTTATCACATTCTTTTAAACACGAGGGGGCACCAACAAGCCAGTGGAGCAAGACAGAAACGGTTCATATACAATAAATCAGAACAAACCAGTTACAACTCTTGATAACCTTCTCAAATGAGGTGGATTTTGAAAATAGAGCAAAGCAATACAATGTTTTATCATTCCTGCATCTGAAATTACTTGGAAAGCAATCCCTGCCATGTGCATCTTATGCTGCCTCATTTCTTTTACTAGGCAGAATTTGGATTATTTCCCACCACAGATGGTTCTCTAGGAAGGTGGAATCATGTTTCCTTGGTTTTATAAAGGTGGAATCCAGCTTTGAAGAAAAAAATACCAAATAGCCCCCAAAATGCAAAGTTGAGACAAAGGACCATTAGTTGGTGGGTTTTTGTTTCGTTTTTTTTTTTTCCTATAGAAATATCAGTTATGTTTATGTTACTCAAATTTCCAGTCCTTTCTCAATTTCTTTGTATTTCCATAATAAAGCCGACTAAAAAGGAAGTCTTGAGATACAAATTAAGACATGAAAGTTCTTAGTGTAGTGTGATCCCACCTATTGGAATATGGGCATCTGCACACACAAACAAGTGGAACAGTGAAACCTGTGCCAGTGCAGAGGGTGAGCACGAACCCCAACAGCACAGAAATCCTGAGAGAGCGCAGTGGTGTGAGGGAAAGGCCATCTCCAGCACTGCTGGATCACCTTTGGAGCTGCTGAGTTTCTGCTGTGCTTTTCTCTCCCTTTGCAAGGTCCCATGTCAGGTTGGAAGGTTACGTGTGTGAAAGATCAGCTGCTATTCATTTTCCCGCTCTTGTTCATAAAAGAGAACTAAATTCAAAGGAACATGATGTCTCAGTGCAATGAATGAAAGCAAGGCACCTCTGGGGTTCAGTGAATGGTTTTGACAGAATATTTTCCTTTCTAACTTTTCCTGACTTTCCCTTTTTTCTCCTCTTCAACTTCAGATACTGAAGGTTTCCTCCTGAGGTGTTTCCTGCTTTTTTAGGTGTATCCTCATTCCTTCTGGATTTTTTAATGTTCTTTTAATTCTCAAGGTAGTTATCCATCTGGGCCTTCCCTCTTCCCAGCCTAAACAAACACTAGTAGGAGGAGTTTTCAAAGAAATTGACACTTTCCAGGTCAACACAAGGTCTCAAGGGAGACTCCTAACTGAGAGCTCATTTAGGCAGGATCCCTAAGTCAGCAGGTAACAACCACAAGGAGGAAATAAGGTTTTCTGCCAGCGTTACACTGTTTTTATTCATTTAAAATCACAGCTGAGCCCTGCATAGCCCTGTCTAGAGTTAAAATGTCTTTGCAATGCAGTCATACCATACACAGGTCAATTATACCATACATGAGATGATGATCCAAGTATGAAGGTTTCAAGGCTTCTATTATTCTGCTTGGGAAAATAGTTCTACAGCGACACAGATCTCATGGTTAAGATTTGCCTGATAATTGACTATGTTTGGACCTGCATGGAATTGCTTTTCCCATTCTCTGTGTTCATCCAGATTATGAACTGCTGTTGTGTTTCCCTGCCCCATGTGGGTCTCAGACAGTGAAACCTGCCCATGGGATGACCTCTACCATCAATTTATCTGTTCCAGGACAAAGAGAGAGATGGTTGTGCCCTGAAAAAGGCAGAAGGTCTCTGGAGAGGGTGGAGAGACCAGGAGAAGGGCACTGCTGGATTGAAAGTCCCTCTGCATTAGTTGCTTGCAGGTGTACCCGTGAGTGCCATGTAATCAGAGCTGCTAAGTTTCTTTGTTGCAGTTTGTGGACATGAAAATACAGTTACTTTCAGCCATTAAAATACTGTTTCTTATTTCTTACCTGTTTAATGTAAGTAGAATTGTTTATAAGTGGTTTCCAGAGTGAGAAAACCCTTTTGGCTTTGCGAACATATATATGTGTTGAAGATGCAATGTATTCTTTAAATTCATCACAAATTCAGAGGTATCCCATGATTTCAAAATGGATTTGTGGATAAAACATAGAAGAGGGAGTCAAGAGATGTGAATCCTTTTTACACCATAACCACCCTGCCTGTGAATATGACTCAGCTGACTTGTCTGCGCTTTACTTCTCACCGGTAAATGTTTACCTTGTCCATTACTAACAACAGACCCAGTTATAAGAAAATAACCACATCACTTCTGCAAACTTGAGACCAAAGCCTGGTTTTTCCAACCTTACCATCAGGGCTTCCACTGCACTTGCCAGCCCTTGGAATCAGGGAAGTCTTTGACTTAACAGTAAAGTTTGTAGGTGTGTGAGAGGGGCTTTTACTTCAATTACTTATTCTTACATATTGGTGAGGTGGAGTAGAGGTGAGGAGCAGGTTGGCTTAGGAGTGTCCAACTGTTGCCTAATCCAAATATTTTGCTCTTTTTATTTAATTTCAAAAGTACTAGAGGTTTGGCTTGCATTATGCCATGTCTCCAGCTATGTTTATGCTACAGGTATTTCTGCGTGTGTGTGTTTGTAACAGTGTTAATTCCTGCACTTGCAAAAGCTCAACTTTTGCTTGTTCTGAACTGCACAACATCACTCCAAACAGAGCTGTTTCTGTCTGACAGTGCTGGGACATTCAGCTTCTTCACCACAAATGACAGCTGAGCATCATCACCTGATGCTTTTGTTCAGGTCTTCAGTGACCAAAGTGCACTGAGATCCTTGTGCTTTGCTCACTTACAAGGAGTCATTATTCCTACAATTGTGTTCAAGTTTGCCTCCTCTTCTTCCCTTAGATAAATACATTTTATTCTCTCTGCCTTCCTGTTGGGAATCAAATAAGTTATGAGGCTTGGAAACAACACTTCACCCACTGGATGCACGAGAAGGACCCAGTTGACTCAAAGAGCACCCTGAAATTTACTGTGTTTGCTAATGAATTGTAGTATTGGACTTTCAGATATAAAGGAGATTTACTACTTTGGGATGTAGTATTTGGACTTTTGTGGATGTTTCCACATTGTTTAATGATTGTTCATGAGTTTGATTGTTATGGGTTTGAGTTTACTATGGTTGTTGGTTGTGTCCCCCAAGTTTTGCCATCATGGCGGTTGTCCCTGTTGTTTCTCCCCTCACAACCCGCCATGTTGTCTCCTTCTCCCTCACAGCTTTTCCCGCCACTGTCCCAGTTTTCCCGCCACTACCCCGACCCCAGTGTTCTGACTGGTTGTTTGTCGGGCTGTTCCATATTGATTGTCCCGTTGCTCAGTTACAAACTCGGTCCCCAGTTCTATCCAATCCCTTCCCAGTTTACCGTGCTCTTTTCCAGAACCTTCCCCCCAACCCTATAAAAGTCAGTCCCCGCAATAAACTCTGCCCTTTTGAGCCCACAGTCTCTTGGTGTTCGTGTGGTCATTGGGGCCTCGGTCAATGGTCTCACACCTTCCTTTCATTTATGATCTTTCCCTCTTGTATCTACAGATATTCCATGTGTGCCCCAGGTGTCTGGGCTGCCTTTGGTGGGTGCCTTACATTAAACACGACTGCAGCATCCATCTCTCAGTGTATCCAAACAATACACAATACAGGGCAGCTGGCCAAGGACACCAGAGCGGTCTCTGTCATGGCAAAAGCTGTCCTGGAATTTTTAACATTCACATCAAACATCTGTTTCTTTTCAGTGCATGGTACTTAATATGTCTTCCTCAGATATATGAGTCAATTTTGGGGGGTTTGGATGTGTTGATTTAAGGAAATAGGGTAGTTTCTTACATGATAATGAAATGATACAGTGATTATGGTTCCATGTGAACAACTTTTGGTGGCAACACTGGCTTAATCCATCCCTCTTTCTGTATGTGCTGGGCCTCTTATTGCTGCACTGACTCCTTCCCCTGAGCTATGGCTGTGCAAACCCATGAGAAACTACTCAGGTGACTTAGTTGGATGAGGGGGGAAAAAAGGAAAAGGAAAAGGAAAGTTTTGTTTTGCTTTGAGTTGAACCAGTTCCTGAAACCATCTCACGATGATCACACATGCTGCTGATGGTTCAGAGTGGGAGATAGCTCTGAAAAGGGGAAAGAGCTGCTTAAAAACTCCCAAATAACCATTCAGCTGAATGTGGCACTAAAGCCTGAACTGGAATCAGTCACAGAAAAGTTAGAAAATGCCCCTTTGTGAATACTGAAACTTCTAACATCATGGATGTCAGGTCTGATAAAATTTCCTTTCAGGCAGCAATGAAAACTTCCTGAACTTTATTTCTTTCACCGTGTCAACTACGGCATATAGTGTTTCAACCAACCTGAAATAAAGTGTTCTTTCCAAAGCACAGAACTTTCCTGCAGACAGGAAATTCTCTTACTAACCAACCAAATAGAAATAAAGTCAAATGATGAATATAACCTGGCTTTCTTGCTGTTAAATTTCCATCCAAGACAATCAAAAACTAGAAAAGAATAGTACCTTGACATTATTCAAAAGTAAAGCTTTCCAGTCATAGTGCTCTTTCTTTTCTGTGCTGTGCAGGGTTGCTGCAGATTCCCCCTTCATTTTGCAGTACTCAATTTGTATTGATGGGAAAAGGGAACTTCGATCTGCAAAGCTGAATTTTATTGACCTGCTCCAGAGCTATGCTTTACAAGGAATTAGTGTTTCCTGAATGCTTTTGATACATGCAAAACTCAGAAACAGTTGGAAACCTCAGACAAACTAGATGATAAAATACACCAGGGTATCAGAACAGGATAACTGACCTGAGTACAGAACTGCACAGAGCTCATGTAACTCATACCCGTTCATACATTCATCTCTTCTCCCCACTTTCTACCCCCTGTATTTGCACCAGAGCACAGTTGTTCTTTTGCAGTGACAGGCAACAGCTGCCTCCCCTTCAGGTGGCTCTATTTCAGTGGCACCCCATGGCAGAAACAAAGCAAAGCACTAATAAACATGCACTCCTTGCCTGGAAAGGACCTGGCTGTGAACAAGGGGAGGTGTTGGCAGTAGTTTCAGTATTCTGGGAGTGTGTAGCTTTGCTGTTATTGAACATCAAACACTCAGCTGATGAGAAAAAAAACTCATCTGGAAGAGCCACACCAGCATCACCTTGAGTATTGCAAAGCTTTAAAAATAATAATAGCACTGGTCACTTTTGTCAGGACTGAGGAAGACATCCTTTTCTCCTAAATGCACTTTGTTGCCCTTGTTTCTGGGGAGTGAAAATCCACTGATTTAAACTTCCTCTTCCAAATACAATGCAGACTAGTAGCAGGAAATAAAATCCTGAGGATGTGTTTCATCTACTTTGGCCTGGGTCTGATGCCAAGGAAACCTCCAGCAAAGTGAAGGGGTAATCAGCTCCGGGCGGGAATGGCACCACAACCAGGAGAGCCCAAGGGAGCTCTGATTAACAGCTGCTGGACTTGCAGGGTGACAAAAACCCAGGGAAGAAGGATGTGTAAAAAGGGGTACGTGGTCTGAATCTGCCTTCTTGCACAGGGGTAATCAAAAGCAACTCTATTTAAGGCAAGAAGTTAGAGTGGCAAGTGGGAATAGTAACCAATGTTTGGTCCTTAAAGAACTGGGATGCTGTCAGACAATAAAATGTTTAGACTTTGATAAGAGCTGAAAGCAGTAGTTTGAGTTGCCTAGTACAGGGCTCAAGTATTTATACATATTTTATTAGCATTTATTTTGTAATTACCAACAAGTTATTGTGTCAGATGTGTGTTTATAAACACCACCAGACTCACTACAGCACCAGCGTCACTTATATGATAAATATTGACATGTTTGTCTTAGAAGAAAATGATCTCTTTTGCTTCAGCATCTTTAATTAGTTCCGCTTTCTGTCATTCCCTGGAATTGATTTTTGCATGCTTACTCTTTGGGAACTGTGTGTACAATCCTTGCATAACTGCCAGAACTTGGGTGATACATTGTTCATCTCTGGAGCTTTGTTAGAGTGTTTTGTAAAGTGAAAATCTCTAAATCTGCCAGAGAGTTGTAGCCAGTTTTGTTATTTATTTTTTTTTTTAGAAGTCTAAGAAACTTGGAAATGGGCAGGAAAAGTTTAAATGTGTTTTCTTTAACAGATTGAAACATCGTATTTCATGGTGCTATTATAAACAGTGAAATGCCCTATTCCCTTATTTGGTTAAAGAAGCAGACAAGCTATATGCACCGGGTATTCTGCCTTAAGGACCGCTTTTTACAACAATTATTAATTACACTGCACGCTGGTTGGCATCCCACATTGGTGCTACTGAGCTGAGCAGCCAAATATTGAGAGTTTCTGTTTGAAGGTTCAGTTCATAACCCCTCTGTTTGGATTAAGAGCAGAATGTTTGTGTGAATTTTTTTGTAAAAAGCTGAGCTTCCAATGTTTAATGGAAGTGGTATTATAACACAGGCCATGTCTCCAAGCCAGCTCAGAGTGAACAGCAAAACAGTTTTAAATGCAAACATATGTTTCATAAACTTTGGTTTATTTCAATCTTTTTTTTTTTTTTAATGAAGAGATGAATTTTAGAACTGACAAAGTAGAAATTAGACAGTATTATCTTCAGCAAGCATTCCATCATGAGGGGTTTTTTTAAGCTTCATAACCAAGTTTTCTATTTATCTTACATTACGCAATATCAAGTGACTGGAAGTCTAGTCTGTGTAAGAATTTTCACATTGTTCTGCATCCCATTTTTCAGGTTAGTTATCTGCTGCAATCTAAACTTGGATGCAGCATTGAAAAGCTTTGTCCTGGCCTACAGTGTTTAGACATGAATCACCATGTAACTTCCCCACACACTGATGGTATTTATTCAAGAGGAAGAAGTTGATCTCAGGAGACACATGTCAGTGCTTGCCCATAAACTGGGTGGCATGTCTGGTTTCAAGAGGTGCTAAATTACAAAAAAAGAGTAAAAAAGGGATGCATGGCTTTATATGGACATATCATAAATGTTTTAAATGTAGAAGTAGAACACACAGAAAAATGTAGAAGATGGAGGAGGGTTAATTTACCCGATTAGGCTCTGCTTTTCCAAGATTCATATGCAGCAGAGTGTGCTCTGCTGAGGGCAGAGGTGCTCTCAAAATCCACCAGCATGATAATCACTGCATTTCTACAGCACAAATGGTGTGGGGGGATCCAGCTGTACAAATACACTGGGAAAGGAGGAAGTTCACAACCTTCAGGCCCCCTCACTTAGACCCTGAATTGATCCCATTTTTTTGCCCTCACAGATGATTTGGGATCATCTCAAACAGAGAAGAGATGTTCTGGCATGCTCTGACCAAGTGGAGGACTGTCCCTTCCCTTGGAACTTGCAGGGTTTTTGGTCTGGGTATGAGGCCAAGGCTGCCAAGAGATTTTTAATACTTGACGTTGCCTGGCTCTGTAAGTGCCTGGCTCTACCAGGCAGGTCATTCAGGATTGTTGTGAAAGAAAGAACTTGAAAAATGAAACAGAAATATTCTTTAGCTTTTTGAAAATTCAAAATTCAGCGTATTTTTCCAAGTTGAAATACAACAGAAAAAGAGAGTTCAGGGGGTTTAACTTGCTTTAATTGTTCCTACCTATTCGTAGGTGTGAGAAAACATGTCTATAACATAAATCTCCAGGTTACCTATCTATTGCTATAAATTTGAAATCTAAACTCTGAGCTAAATGCAAGCATTGAAGAGTGGTTTTATTTAATTTCAGGAAGATTTTCCAGTTGTGTTTCTGAAAATAATGGTCACTGAAGTGTCATTATTTGATGTGGTGATGTTCAGTACAGGAGATAATTCCACCCTTGCTAAATTCTCACACATAGCAGAGTAGGAATATTTGAATTTGGGTGCAAAACCTGAATTACTCTTAGTATCAACTTTTCCAGTAGTTGCTACTCAATGCAACTGAAGAGTCTGGTGGGAACTGTAACATCAGGACTCACCAAATTCTCACCCTTGTGTGAAAACTGGAGACTTACAGGTCAAGTAAAGAACAGGATATTAGACTGTGCTTCAGTTCTGAATGTCTGGAAAAGTGTCAGCTTCTCACTGTGTGTGAAATCTCTTCCTCAATTAGCAGCAGATTTTACCATTCATCGTTACTGCCAAATCTGAACAACAAGTAAAATTAAAATATTGATCTAGAATGTGTCTGTACATTGCCCATAATCAGCAGAATGGGCTATTATATGACTACACTTCACATTAATAAAGTTCTGGGGGTTAATGAGATTAAGAAATATCACTGAAGGCATTTGGAAAACTTGCAAATCTGTTCTTTCTCCTAAAGGTGTACAATCTGAAATTAATCCAGTCTCATTCTCAGACTGGGAGTCCAAAGTCTGCAGGGGAAGGGAAAAAGCCCTCTAACAAGCAGCTCGGTGCCAATTTGGTGGAGTAAAATCTTCTAGATACTCATCTAAGGCACCCCAAAACTCACAACACGCATTCAGAATTATATCCCCAAATTTGGGCTGTTTTGCAAGACTTATTCAGCACCTGCTTCTAAGTCTCATTACACAAAATCCAATCCTCATGAACTAGAAATACAGTCAGGTTTTAAGCAGAGAGCTCTTTTCTTTGCTTCTCTTGAAATGTCCAGCAAGATGGTCTTAATTTTTTTTATATATGCACAACTGTTCCAGAATTAGCAGAGAAGGGAACAACTGAATGGAAAGAAAACGTTTTCAACTGAGTAGAGCTGATGGAGACAGTTCCGAATCAGTTCTGTCAGCAGTGTTTCTGGCTTCTGAGAATCTGAAGGGTCTTGCTTCTGAGATGTCAAGTCACAGTGGGGGAGTTGCCAAAAATAAAGCACAATTTAAGAACAAGTATAAATCCTATCTAGTTTAGCAGAGCTCGTCATAGGGTAATAGTTTCCCACAGGCTTGAATACAATCAGGGAAATGGTCCTTCTAAGGATGTTTCCGTTCTGGAGGAATCCCCCTTCAAGACTTCAAGATGTTATTACAGAGTCACTATCTCCAGCTGCCAAAAAGAGTCCTGTGAGAAAATGACTACCCTGACATTTCCTTCTGAGGTCTCTTCTTTCTCATTTTCCAACTGGAGAGCCTCTGCCTGGGAGTGTGAGTCAGTGGCAACAGCGGGATTCCTCATGTCATAGACTGATGTAGAATTACATCTTTTCCATAGATTTCTATGCCCCATTTACTGCTGCTTTGTCTGAATACCCTTCATCACTGAGCAACAAGACTAACATCTGCCATGGGCTTGCTCTCTCACCTTCCCAGTGGGAGAAGTGTGTGCACTGAGGTGTGGTTTATAACATACACACACTCACCAATATGAGTATGAGGGCACACAGAGCTATGCATGAAAACCAGAGGAAGATCAATGTCCAAGACATTTAGGGTGGTCACCATCTCCTTTGGAAATCTTCAGGAGATGGAGTGACTTGAAAAGAAGCTTGGCTATAAATGTTCCCCTCATAGCAGAGCTCCAGCAGACCAGGTGAGGACCTCCTGCATAGCTCCTGCCAAAGATGTTTCAGTATGTTGCTAACAGCAGTTGATAATTAGGGGATGCTTTTGAGAGCCCAGGAACATTTCTAAAGCCAAGGTAAGCCATAGGCTTGACTGACCAATTGTAAGACCTTTAGTCAAAAGCATTAAAATATAGTTATAAAATATAAAATACAGTTATAAATTGTTGCAACTTCTATCATGTAATTTGTGCTGTGCTTCAGAAGCACACAGGTTTCAGGAAATAGTGCATATCAAGGAGTTGCATTGCAGCCTAATTAGGTCTGAATTAAAGCAGTCAGATTTATATGAAGTGGTTACAAAATGTGATCAGTATTCAGAATGAAACTGTAAGAAGCCTGGCCTTTTTTGTATTCAGAGTACTCAAGCTTCTTATGCTTGTCTCAGAGTGCTGGTCCATGGGAGTTTCCATGTCTTGATTCTCAAAGGAATCCCCAAAGTACAGCAAAAGCTGCAGGAAGAAGGATAGCAGGGTAGTAGTACTCAGAGGGCCTAATTCACGTAATGTATGACCTTTAGTATCTCTCTGTGCCTGTATCTTTCTCTATTCTTGGTCTGCTTAGATTGTACCTTCTCAGAAACACTACTCATATTTGAGCATTATCATTACCTTATTTCAGTAACACTATTATTAATTGGTTTTAAATAAGTTGGGTACTATAAAGGTGCTTTGGCTCAGGACTCAGGAAAATTGGGTTTATTTGCCAGATGCAGCTGTGAGTTCCTATATGAATTTAAACAGGTATTTCACTCCCTTTTTCCTTTCCAAACCTGGAAGACAAATCAGCTTTGGAATTCAAAACTCAGTTCAGGTAGATTGTGAGGCTCACCAATACTTCTAAATGCTTTTGTAAGTCTGCCTCTTTCAATAGTGAGAAAATGTGAAATCAGATAAGCTTAATCTGCTTCTGTATTGTGCTATCAGAATTTACACAGCTCGGATTTTCACTTTACATCAATTACAGATAAAATTACCCACCTGAATTCTGGATTGATAATTTCCAGCAGAAGGAGATGCTGGTATTGTGCTGATTTTCTCATCATCCCATAAATACAGAATTTCTTACCCCACAGTCAATCCTACTGTTCATAAGCAGAACTTGGGATTCAACAAGTCTAGTAGTATATACAAGAAAATTCAGTTTGAAGCTTAGGTGGCAGTTTTTATTCTCTCTTCACCTTCTGTGCCTTAGAAATTACCCTTCTCTTCCCACTGCAAAGAGACCCCCTTTTAAGTGCATTTCCCTAAGGAAATGAGGATGTGTATCTACTTAATTTCAAGAGACTGAATATAAGAGTGTTTTGGAATTTTTTTACTCTGATGAGGAGCTGCAGTCCTTCCCACTGTGCTGCAGACACCACACCAAAACAAGCAAAGTGACACTCTTTGCCCTCCAAGTGGATTTTCAGTGCTCAGAGGGCTAATGCTCTAAAGGAAAACATATAGATAGAGCCTACAGACATCTTTGGAGAGAGTCTGTTTTGCTCTCTGCTTCACCAGACTGAGATTTCACACATTTTAAACCAAAACAAAGGTGCTGAGCAGTCTTGGTAGAAGGAGAGTATTAGGTAAGCAGAGCTGGAGGTTGGTAATTGTTGAGAGCAGACAAATGATGAACAACCTCGCCTGAATTACAGGTCAGGAGAGCTGAAGAAAACCCCAAGTAGTTTCTCTGTTTTTCATTTCTTACATAATGAAATGTAGACCATTTATTTAAAAGTAATGGGTGATACTGTGTGGAAAATAGCAGTGATGAAATACCTAGGCTCCCTGAAACTAATACTCAGCATGATGTTATTATTGCTTCACTTCAATCCTTCAGAATACATTCTGTTCTCAAACTCTTCAAGTTAAATGATTTCATTAAAAACCTTTAGGCACAGAAAACCATCGTTCTTTATAATGTTCTCAGCTAAAATTAGTTAAGTGCTGTGTGAACTGTGCTACAATAACAGTGTACACTGTTGTCATATGTACTGTTCGAACTCCTTTACAAATGTGCACTGTTTCTTCATCTGAATTGTAGTACAAGATCTACTTTTATATTTGATTTCCTTGTCTATAACACAATCTTCTGTTTAAAGACTACAGTATGTATGTTTTATGCAACCCTGCCACCACCCCACTACTATTTTAGACAGCTGAAGAAAAGAAAAATAATAATATATTTTTGAGTGCATCACAGGTCCATCCTTATTTTTACACATATTTTAAAGTAAATGATTCATACTTAACTTTTTCAATAAATACATCAGTGATATAAATACTAAATACATGCATGTAATATGTCACTCATTCTTGAAGTAATAAAAACAGATTCAGTTTTGATAAAGAATATTTCCAGCTTATCTCTGTTACAGTTCTTCTAGCTATAAAATATCTGCCCTAAGCCATCAGCATTTCTGTAAACCTTTTTCTCTGACTGGGTCTGTCTCTAAGCTCTATGGCCGTGTGAATAGTATTTAATCATGATTATCTGTGCATATTGGAAATGGATTTCAGAACAGCCCCTGTAACATGGACTGTAACAGAATAATGCAAATTTAAGGGAAAAGGTTATCTTTTAAAAAAGTAAGAAGCCAGTATACTGTGCCTTTTCAAAGCTTGTTGTGGGCTGAATCAAAGACCACCTCACTGCACTTGGGCATGTCTGAGAGCTCCTGCCTTTGTCAGGCCCATTCCTGGCACTTCCAGGAGCTCACAAGTCCCCAGCCTAAACATTCTGTAGTGGTTTTCTTTGGTGAAACAATAACTCACCTCCCTTCCACCCTTAACCTGACTTTGACAGCTCCTCTGGGTCACTCTGGCCAGGGAGCTCCCCGGTGGCACAGGGGGGTTGTGGCTGTGCTGTGGAACAGCACCCCAGGCTTGGGGTTGGGGTTGGGGCCGGGGTCAGCCTTGGCCTCAGCCCCTCAGGAGCACAGGGAGGGTGAAGGCATCACTCCCTGCAGCAACTGGGACCTGACATTGCAGGAAAGGAAGCAGGATGAGCACATAGATGTGCCAGAAGACAAGGACCATGTGTTACAGGTGAAGGTGCTCTCCTAGATCCTTGATGCATCCACAGCACATCTTGGCACAGACTTCATCCCTGCTTGGTGCTGATTTTATTAAAGCCAGGGAAAACTGGGATGGTTTTTTGGTTTTTTTTTTAAGAATGGCCAGAACCCCTTTCCCAACATTCTCCTTTCCTCACTGAAGCAGGTCCTGTGCAGTGGCTTTAAACCCCAAACAATTCTGATTTACCAATCAATATTTGCCATGTAATACCAACCCATATAATTTTCTACACATGGAACCATTTAGGACATATATTTGGATATAGGGTAATGAATTTTTTTCCTAGATTACTGTTGCATAACTAAGAAAGAAGTCCTATGAAGATGTCTAATTTCTTTTCATAATTCCCTTTTTCTAAATAATAAATATAATGAATCCAGTGTGCTATTGCTCAACCTTAAATCCAGTGCTGGATCAAACCACATTTACCGTAGGCTCCATTTTGATTATCTCAGAAAAATACTTCCTTTCATCCTTTCAGTTTTTCAATGGTCATCAAAAGAAAAACCAAATCAACAATGAGTCAAACTGAAATAGATTTCGCATAATTCACTTCATACTTGTTTGAATAACTTTGCCCTGGAATTCACACTGCAGATCCCACGAGACCTTCCCATCATACTGACATTTCCTCACCCATCTGGGTCAGGAGCCTTTCCTTCTGACCACCACCAAGCAATGCACAGACATGCAGACAATTAACATGAGTAAGCTCCACAAAATTCAAGTACGTTTCATTAAATTTTGTGCCACAGTTTATGTCACATACACTTAATGAAAGGCTGACATAACAAGGAACAATAGCCATAATTTGGAGGCCTTAACTTTCATTCAGTCCTCATTCAAGCAAAATAACGAGCAGAAATGCTTATGGAATTAGAATAACACCTAAAAATTAGCAAAGTCCAAAACTGCTTTTTATCTTCTATACACATGTGAACATGCCAGCAGATACTATAAGTCTTTCAATATTGCTGGTATTTCCAGGTGAACATTCCACCACTGATGTTGATTTGTTTAGTTTTTGGGAACCTACTGGGATTCTAAGGCTGTAATTTCAGGGAATATAATTTTCTGTTTACATAAAACTCACTTTTTGGTTGTCACTGTTCAGTGCTCAAACACAGCACAGCAAAGTTGTAGAATTTGCCTGGAAATTAAACTGATTTGCTGCAGGTACAGAAACAAAACACCACCTTGGGAACTTCAAACACAACCCAAGAGGAAATCATGTGCCTTAAAGGGAAAACAGCTTCCTCTTTTTGTTGTAAGTACTCTAATAATGTTAAATTCTGTCACAGGTTCTCTGAAGATGTCATATATACAGGGGCCAGGAAGGTTTTGCAGCAATTTCTCTCTTTTGTAATCATTAAATCCACCACTTCACTGTGCCCAAGCATCTCTATTAAACACATCACAAACAGCCCTCAGTGGAGCAGAGACGTCAGCTTAACGATGCCTTTTCTAAACATTATTTTGATGGTAAATACGATTTGTTTCCAACATTTCAAACACTTTTCCTGTTTCTGAGGTAGAAAACGCTTCCTTACAGGTGTGTTTGCAATATGGCCAGGACTAAATTCAACTAAGCACAGGCTTATTTGCCACTGTAATCATGGCAGGGAAAATGCCAGTGTTACTTGCAGGGATGCCAACAGCAGAGCCCATCAGTTCCCATCAGCACTGCTGCGAGGCTGGGAGGCTTTTTGGTTGCTCCAAAGGAATCTGTTGAGAAAACAGGATATTATTTGCATAATGTATCAAAATGACTGTTGGTTTTCCTTTATGGAGGCACAACAAACTTCCTGACACAGATAATATCCTAGCAACTCTTTGTGGTAACAGAGACACCATTGCAGCAACAGAAATATTTACAGTATGTTTTTATGGCATATTAAGTCTCAGCTATTTAAAAAGCTGGAGGAATAGTTCTGTATTTCTAAAAATGGATACTAAGTGTAAGCCTGTAAAACTATGCACAGTTTAGAATCCAATTGTTTCTTTTTTAGCTAGATGCAGGGTGATTTTGGAGGAATATGATATTCCCGTCATTATATACTGGTCAGTGTTTTCAGTAAATTTTTAGCAGTGTTGTAATTTTTTTGTAAGAAAAAGATTAGAGAAGGTGGAGAAAGACTGGCAATGTTGCAAAGTTCAACTCTTATTTAGTAACTTATGTCATGAACATATATGAAAAATAAAATACCAACAGAAAGCTGGCTAAGACATCATTTAAAAATCCATATTTTAATATCCAAATATTAAATTTTCATTTTATCTAAAACATTTTTTGAAAATAACATAGCATATCATTCATAGTGTATATACACCATTTATTACATACTCTTAATTTACGTAGAGTTTTAGTCTTGAAATTTGTTATATTATAGAAAATTTGCATAAGTGTGAAACTCTTAAATGAACAACTAAAGAAGTTTGGTAGTGAAAGGCCAGTTCCTGAACTCCTTTACACTCTGGGGTTGGTTCTTCATATTCCATTACAGTCAGTAGGACTTCCTGGGTGAGGAACTTCCTGAGGCCCCTTCCTGAAGAAAGCATTTGCTGCAGAAGGATGATTAGGTAAATGGGGGAGTATCTCCTGAATAACATCTGTTCATTTATATGCTGAAATATTTTCCTCACTGCCTTGCCTCATAAAGTGAACATGTAACTGGCTTAAGGCTTCATTAAATAGGTGGGCAAAACCAGTCTGAAAGTTAAGATCCACTTGTCTTTCATGAAAATCATTTTCTTTAGGTGCAAATCTGGATACTTCATTGCTTTTCTTGTGTTTCAAAACTATCAGAAATATAAAATAAGTGAGGAAGTGCAGCCCCGATTGCTGGGAAGGAGCTCTGCTGTACACATTTAACTGGCAACAAATAGGAGGTCTCTTAAGACCTAATATGTCTTTGGAGAACACCACATTAATAGTCCAGAGTGGGAAACACATATATATATTTATGCTTTTAGGGCTTTCTTATTGAATGAATTTAGTTATTCATTTGCTTCATGACCCAAGTCAGGAAAACTTGTGTTCAAAGTACCCTGTCATCAATCATTTTGTTAACTTTAAACACATGTCAGGTCCCTGTGAAGCTGCTCAGCCCTTTAGGTCACTTTGAAAACTGCAGCTTTGGAGCAGTTGAGAGAAGTGGGATGTAGTTTTACAGAATGTTTTAACCCAATCCTCCGTTCCTTGAGATATAAAAGTCAAGACTAGGCCTGTTGGCTTATGATTTTTAGCAAATGGAAAATAAATCTCAGCACGCTTAGCTACCACCAGGACAGGAGCTGCGAGAGCTTTGCAAAGTTCTCTGTGAATGCAGGAGTCTGTGTGGAGTTTTGCTTCATTTGTTTCGTTAACTTTGTCTGGAAATATGATATAGTACTTAGGAACGTAAACACTCTGACTTATGAGTTTGTTGCTACACAAGTAAAGGGCTCTTTCTCAAAGTCATGGCAGACATGAGTGTACACAAAGATATTCTGCATAGCAGGGAAGGCCACCCACAAAGTTATGTGAATTTAATTTTTTGATTCACATTCCTCTTTCTCCCATAAAAGCCAAGGTGGGCCATGGCTGTTTTCCCATAAAGTGCTGAGAACGCTCAATCCAAGTCATTTGGGCCTTGAACAGAGAACAAACTCCAATCTCAACACACACACACACACAGACACAGACACACACACAGAGGAAGATTCTCTCTTTGTACACACAACAGAGCGGCAAATCCCCCAGAGGAAACACCAAGGCTGAGGGAAACATCACACAAGGATGTTACCCTTGTGCATCTCAAAAGAAATTTCCTGGCTGACATCAGACTTGGATCCTAATGCCAACCAAAGGCCCAGCCACAAGAGATGCCACCACTGGAGGAAAAGCATTTTGGCTGCTGGCACCTACATTTTACAGCTGCTGAGGATGCACCGTGGGTGGTCGGAGCCTTTGGTTTCCCTTCTGAGACAGCAACAGAGATAAGAGCAAGGGGAAAAGGGGAGAGAGAAGCTCAGAAGCTCTAATCTGAGACATGTGGAGCCAGATTCCCTGAGATCTAAATTAGCTCGTCTCTGGTTATGTCAATTTATGATTTTGATGTCTCGTTAAGGCACACTTTGTGTCATGAAGAATGAAGCAGAAAAATTAAACCCTAAACCCAAATTTCTATTGAGTACATTCTTCATCTTCCACTTTAGGACAGACATAAACCAAATCAAGAATAGCGTTAGGGTGTTTTCTCAGCAGAGGCTAAAAATCTGTCCCTGCTCCTTCATAGTTAGTTGTTGCTGTATTTATCTGGATTTCAAACAGACACTTCTGCTTTGTATGATCAGCAAGTGGCAGCTCTTGGGTATATGGAGCCAGTCACCTTGTTGTCTGAGTGTTGTTAAATATATGCAAAGCAGTTTCTGGCATTCCAAATATGTGTATACACAATCATTGTCAGGTCATTTCTTTTTCAAGTTACTACCGGCTTCTTACAAAAATCCCAGGAAAGGGTGTGCTAAAGTTCTCTGCAAATATCACTGGTTTAGGAAGATGAAATTGGAAACTAGGATATTCCTGTCTTGGAAGAAGTTGAAAACAACTTAAGCTCAGCAGATCTGCTCTAATTCTGGCTACATTTTTTTCCTGAAAGTGAAGAGAAAATACACTTTCCCTTACAATCTTGACAATGTTTGTCCTTAACTTACATCAGACAGTGAATATACAGATAAATTTTGTAATTTAGTGGAGGCAAAGTGAACTTTTCCGTTCCCCAGTTTCTTTTTTGAAATTAAAAAATAAAAACTAAAACTAAAAAAAAAAAAAAAAAA
>VXBX01000321.1:0-34437 GCA_013400415.1 Scytalopus superciliaris | reverse complement strand
AAAAAAATAATAAAAAAAAAAAAAAAAAAAAAAAAAAAAAAAAAAAGGGAGAGCTTTGAGGACAGGCCTGAGCTTCCAAAGGAAGATGTGAGTTCAACACAGATGTACCCACACTGGCTTTAATCTGTCTGACGTGGAGGATAATGAGTGGAAATGAAGAGGAACGTGGTGCCCAAAGAGGTTCTCAAGACCCAGCTGGATAAAGCCCTGAGTAACCAGGTCTGACCTCACAGCCTGACCGTGTTTTGAGCAGGAATTTGGACAGGAGGTCTCCTGGGGTCCCTTCCCCCCTGAATTACCCCGCAGCTCCACGATCCCGCACAGGAGCAGTGCTGGCAGCACTGACAGCAGCACACCCGACCCCCAGAGCAGCTGATACAGGCTCTGCTGCCTCTCTGCCCTCTAGGAGAAGGCTGGCACCACTGACTCCTCACTGACTAATGACATTCAGGGCTACCCCTCCACTTCCCTCTATGCTTTCCCAGTGGCAGCAAAGGAGATGGAAGCCTTTCCCAGTGTTCTGCCCTGCCTGTGGAACAATAGAGTCCCCAGAGGAATGAACCATGACCAGTCCTGTCCTCTGCAGCCTTTCTGAGGGCAGCCTCAGCCTGGGCCCCCAAACTCTGTGGGGCACTGAGGTTTTCCAAAGCACTCCAGAAGACAATGCCCTGTGAGATGCACTGCTTTTCCTGCTGTATCTCTTCAGAAACTCCAGCCCTGGCAAGCCCTGTGGTCCTCTAGTTCTTCACATGATGCTCAGGAGTGTGAGCCTGCAGTGTGCATCCAGCACTGGGAGGTGGCAGAGGGGCAGCCACGTGGGGCAAGCAGGAATCCTTCGCACTGTGTTTGCAGGAAATTGCTTTTGGCCGTTGTTTAACAGCCACATCTCTGGAGTTCACTGACCAGAGGGGCCAAATAGCATAAGAAAGTCAAACACAGCAGCTGTCCCCTCCTCTGAGGGACACAGATGATGATGCAGATGGTGGCCCTGGGAGTCAAGCACATGGTGTGGAAGTCCAAAGAAGCTTCTCCAGTTCCAGCTCTGTGGGCCTGCAAATGCTGTATGTTCCACAGCACCTGAGAACTGGCCTTAGGCAGCTTTGAAGGACAGAGCTGCATCTCCCCTGGGTCAGGAGGGAACGGGTGGTGACCCTAGAAACAGATGTCCTACTGTCCACAGGCCATGAAGTCTGTTCCTATCCAAAGGTTTACTGCTCAAGCACTGAAATTTTGGGATAGAACTTGGTCCAAATTCTTGGACAGATCTGGTCATCACAAGGGATGGACATACAGAAGAGAATGGTTGGCATTCTCTGCCAGCAATGTGAAGCCAAGGAATCTGGTACCACCCTGAGCATCAAAGCCTATCAATGTGTCAGAATAAAAAGAGGATATTAAAAATCACTCATGCCATCAAAAACTGTGTCAGCTTGTCCCTCAGGGGAAGGAATACAAAAACAAATTGCTAAAACAAAAGCCACCACCTGTATGCTACCTTGATTTTGACAGAGGCTGTGATGGAAACTCCAGCTCTTGGGCAGGCAGAGGTTTCTCATTCTGGCTTTCTCAGGGTGAGAACTTGGTCCAGCTGCTCACACATCCCTGTCACAGCCTGTTTGAGCCACCCCAGCCTAGCTTAAGATATTCATGTGCTAGAAGATCTACAGGACACACCTGGAGCTCCAGGTAGCAGACAGGCACAATACTTTGGAGCATCTCAGATGGCACCAGATGCTGTAGGCATCAAGATCTATGTCTCTGCATTGGCCTTCACACAGAACTGAAAAAACCCCACCCTGTCAGAGAACCCACAATGATGGGCACCATATGGGAGCACCACACAACCAGAGAGCTGGATCCCCCTTTGTGTGTATATCATTTTTCTCTGGCAGGCTTATGATCAAGTCCAAACTTCTCCTTATCATCACCTTGTTAGAGCAACTGTTCATTTACTACAGAGAGATCTGCAGTTTCCCTGTGCAACATTAAGTTGGCTTCCTATGGGGACTTGTGTGATCTCCAGGAGTTAACATCCTGAGGCTGAATTAGTTTTAGCACCTCTTTATTGAGTGGGTAAATATTTACATCAAATTGTCCAGACTTTAGCATAACAACTCCAATTCTTCCTGGCAAGAAAGCCGGCACAGGTCACTTTGTCAATGACAAGGCTTCCAGATAATTAAACAACACTCACTGGCCACTAATTTATATGCATTATAACTCAGACTTAAGAACCTAAATAGACCAATAGAATAAACTTCACAGACACTAAACACTTATTTGCTGTGACACTATTTACATTTGGGACTACAGAAAGCAGTAAATCAAAGGAGGACTTCAGAAGAGGAAGAAGAAACAACAGTCTTCCTTTCCCCAATATTAATATTTAATAACTTTGCAGACATATGCACTATTTGATGCAATTCCTAGAAATGTATTTAGTATGGGAATTTTAGATGAATGAGTCAAATAATTAACAGCTCTGAAAAACACACCTTTAATGATCTTTTAACATGCCCAGAAGTGAGCACAGAAGTTCACCAATGTTTTTTCCAGGGGTGACACACAGAGTCCTTTAAAGTGTGCCCTGACATTCCATGCAGAGACCGCAGCACACGGGCCTGGGGTTTTCAAATCTTCTGGGCTCGGAGATGTCACAGCCTCAGTTCCCTGGCAAGCGTCTGTCACACTTGACGTGGTAGCCCAGCTGCTTTCCATCAGCACTGGGCTAGTCCTGGGCATCCTTCTGCTCTTTGTTAGACAGAAGAAACACCCTAAATAAGCCCTTACTCTGGCCTTAGCTCAGATTTTGCAGCGAAGCATAATTTCATTCACCAGTATCTGTGTTTCTAATTTCTGTTCTCATGGAAAGAAGACCTGGAATATACCTTCAGAAGTATTGCCAAACGAGCCTGGTGGCAACTGGTCTGCCGTCCTGACAGCCAATATTACAGTATATTCCAGTAACAGTTACAGGCACCAGGCAGCTGTGGCAGGTGAGCATCAGCTGGTGGCAACGACTGGAAGTCCAGATTTCTGCCTGTTCCTGTGAGAAGGGCAGCAGCTGTGCATGCACATGTGTACCACAGCAGGGAGACACAAAATCATAAACCAGCAGTGCACAAACCAGAGTGAAAATAAAGGGAAAACATCACAGTGGCAACAAACTAGAGAAGGGGCTAAGAATGTTGTAACTGCTTTTTCTGGCATCGTGGCAGATTTTAGGGCCTGGGGTGGAAGGCAACAAAAGAAGATGCATAAAAACATATTAGAAGGGATTGTTCACGGGGCAGAAATCGCAAATTGCATATTGCAAAATTATTTCCAGGAGTGCTATGATTTCTTCTTTGTGAGAAATAAGTTAAAGAGCGCGACAAATACAAATAGTACTCTATCCAAATGGCACTCTCCACAAAACCAGGCTAGAAAAACCCATCTTCAAAATTTAAAAGTTTGGGGGTCTGGGAAATTTTTTTAATTTTTGGCAAAACTGAGCATTGAAAACAGTGTAGAACATTGAAAACAGGCAAGAATTACAGCTGAAATTACAGGGGTCATTCATCTCTGCCATGGGGAAATAATCAATTTCTGTTAATGTTCATGAGTTTTAGTCTCTGATGCTTAAATTTCATCGCCATTATTATTTTTCATTATATGATTTCAATCAAACAATTTTAAATTATGCAATTTATAACCACGTATGGAAAAATCCTTTCCCCTTCCACACACACACACAGGTAATATTCAAATTAATGTACAAGTTTCTTTTTGTCTCGAACCTGGTACTTCTGTATTTCACAAGATGTCTCATTTCAGGATAATGATCATGAAGATGGATTACATTCTTGATTGCTTTTGTATTTCCTTAGCTGTTGTTTCTTTTATTACTTTTGGCAACAAATCAAAACCAGTGGAGGTGTCTTCCAGTTGCAAGCAGAGTTTTATATATGCCTTATCACATCATTAAATCAATTGTGGTAGTGATTTCTCAGCTTTTCTTGGCTGTTCTTTCAGTCATTCCTCAGTTTTCCCAAACATAACAAGGTACAATTAGTGCTAATATTCCACCATTATCTACATCATTTTTCAAATGGGAAGTATGTGATACATTTTACAGCACAGAAGATTTGTCAGTTAATAAAGTCAGCTAAAAATGTAGACATTTTTCTTAGTTCTAAGTGTTAGGTTTTTTTCACATCCTATTTGGTACTGAGTAGATGTATTGCTCAAAGCTGCAGCATATTTTCTTTGTGGGCACACAAGAAATGAAGGTACAAGCCCAACTGGATTTCTCATGGCATGAGACTTGGCAGGTGTTGGTACTGAATCCCTCTCGGGGCACTGAGAGATACCTCGATGCCTTTCAGGGCAGACGCCGTGGTGCTTCTTCCTTAGTGCCAGAGGGGTTTTCACCATCATAAATAAGAGGCTTTATCTGCAACACTGAAAATTAAATGTATTTTCAAACAAGCTCTATCAGATGGGCTGCATTAAGAGGCAGACTGAGTTAGCCCTATGGGTGTCAGCCTATGTGGTGCTCCATCACACAAACCAAGGCTCCAGCAAGTCGTGGTGCTCCTTCCAAGCGCTGCTGTTGCTTCCCATTTTAGGCAGAGCAGCCATGAGAAACTGTCCTGCTCCCAAACTATTATTGTAAAGACAATGTCCTGACATTTTTTAAGCTCTGTATTGCTACTGGATTTGTGTACTTGTGTTTATATACATTTTAGATTCAAAGGTCTCCCCTGTGCTGGAGTACGTCCAGTCTCACAGGTCACATTAGAGAGAGTTTTCCTTGACAGCTTCTCAGGGAAAGGCATTTTCTGCACTTTCTGTGCTGAGCTCTGGGCTACAATTCATCTTGGGAGGAGTCTTTGATGGGGACTACCAGATCTCAAAAACATGCACATAAAAGTAAACATTTTGGAACCCTGGGCATATTGTGGTGTAAGACCATGTACTCATTTACTACTTTCTCATATTAAGAGCTGCAGAGACAGAAAGTCATTCTCCTGCCTCGGCTTGTTGTGCCACGCAGCCTAAAAAATTTGCCTCTGACAGGGGGCTTGTAATCAAAGCAGAAAAGAAAAAGCAGTACTAAAATATTGACCATTCAGTGTGAAAATGGAGAAATACAGGGCCAGAATCAGACAGAGGGTCCTGATCCCACTTTCAGATGCCTCAATATCTTTAGATTTTTCTAAGTGGTGTGAAAATTAAGATCAAGTGAAAATTGATAATAAGTCTCAAGAACAAAGCCAGTGGCAGCCCCACTAATGTTGAAGGTGTAAAGGAGGATCTTCTCAGGACATACTGAAAGATTGATTAGAAGTACACTGGGAGGGATAGAATAAAAAAGAATTTTTCACTGGTCAAAGCTAAAGGAGGGCAAGATTTCAAAAACAATACTAACCACCTCTCTGAAGGCTGGCAGATAAAGGAAAATAAATAATGCTGGAAATAATTCTTAGCTCATTACAAACTTTGCATATCAGTGGAACCGTCTTCATAATCCAAGTGATGATTCCCCAAGAAAGTGGGTCTTACTGCCACCAGTCTCTTCAGGAGATTAAAGCATTTAGGCTTTCCCTGTATGCTCTGGCAGATTCCCTGTCATGCTCAGGTCAAACATCTGCATTCTGCACTGGGAAAGTACATCCTGTCACTGTGCTGCACACCAAGAGAGACTGCAGGACACAGGAATTGCAAACTCAATAGAAAATGCTGTCCCCTTCAGTTACATCATCCCACACTGAGCCAGGGGTATTCTGTTCTCTCCAATAGAGTTATACATTTGAAGGGACAGCATTGCTAAGTCAGTGTCACAAACAGTCCACACAAAGTGAGCCCTTGAATTTTTCCAGGGAATTGAATTCTCACTGAGGAAATCTTGAAGCTGCTCATTTTCCATGTAAACTGGGCAATCACAATCATTTTCTTTCTCCTGCTAAGGAAACTCAAGTCACCAAGACAATTAAAGAGCTTACTGTGCTAACAGACAGGTTAGTATTTATATAGCATTTATATCTCCTTGCAATTTGCCTCTCAAAGCAAGTCCAGAAGTAGATGAAAATGCTGATAACACTCTTTAGAATATGAATCATACCTTTGTCTTTTCTTCCCCAGCATCAGAACAATATTACTGTCAAAAAGACTGCCTTCCTTTTTTTGGTTTTTGTTTGGTTGCTTGGTTTGGTTTTGTTGTTTGGGGTTTTTTGTTTGGTTGGTTGGTTTTTTTGTTTTTGTTTGTTTGTTGTTTTGGGGGTTTTTTGTTGTTTTTTTTTTTTTTTTTTAATTAAGGTAATATACTTGTTAGCCTTGGAAATTTTAGAGTGCAGCCTCAAGTGAAGGGAAGGAAAAGAAAGATATGAGTCCCAGTACTGCCAGGTACAATAATAAAAGAGGCTTCAATATGGCTTTCCTTCTTACTTCTCCATTCCTGAGGCAAATCACTCCAGAATTTGAGGAGCAGCTTCTGAGTGCACCTTAAAATGCTGCAGAATTTAAACATAGAATTTAAACACTGAATACCTGAACATATCCAGACTAGATACCTATCATTAAAGTAATGTGACCTCTACAGTGCATGAACAAGTGCTTTGACTGTACCAATCTAATTCAGTGAGGGGCTTTTCAGCCCTCCTGTTCAGTGGCTGGGGTAGATCCCATTGCTGCTAGAGTTTTTCCTGTGCTAACTCACATTTTGCTTTGCTCAGTTTTTCCTGACCAAACCAGAATGGGCTTTAATATATTTAGTGTTTGACAGGTTGCTTAATAAGCACCATCCTGGAATAACTTAAACTACTGTTTTCTAAGACCTTCGGATGGAAGGCAAAGCAGTGGAAGGACCACGTTCCAAACACCTAAAAGAAAAATAATGATACAAATACATATGTCAAGGACTTGTGTGTTTTCACCATTCCTTTCACCATCCCACACACATTTCTTGCTGTTGCAGCCATGCCCCTGTGTAACATTCTCCCAACACTTACACAAAGCACGTGATTACAGTCTCTGCCTTTGATGGGATGTGCCTCAGGTTCCTACACCCTTATGTCTTAGTGGTTTGAATTAACTGCATGTCAACTTGTCAATCCAGGAAGCTGCTTTAAAAATGTGTGTTGTTTAATGATGGCATTTCAGAATCAGCCCAAGAGCGGGGCTGTGTGAAAACTGGAATAATTTGGTCACATGGAAATGCTTGACAGGTGTGTTTGTCTTAAGGGACTTTTTGGTGAAGGACATTTAAGGCCCAGGAAACTCAGGCCAAGGAATACCAAAGGACATTGCCAGGCACACAGCTACAGGAAAAAATCAGGCTGGGGCTCAAAGGAAACAACTGACTCTCATGTCTCAAGACTAGGAATTAATAAAAATAGTTGATTAAAAATACCTGTTTTCTGACACATGCCTCAAATCTCAACATAAAGAACATCTGGTGATGAGAGACCACAGAGACAGACATCAGGTATTTTGACTTCTGCTTGTACAATTGCCACAATTTCTCTACTTTCCTATGACTCTGCAACTTTCTTTTATGACAATGAAGACATTAATTTTATAACAACACATGCTCTGGCTTCAAATGTCAAGTGCCACAAAAAGAGACCCTTATTTTAACAATTTATTTTCAAAGGGAAGGAGTGAAGACCCAAAAAGGCCTGGCATGATATTTATTGGTCTATCAGGCAATCTGAAAGTACATGAGCATGAGTAGAATCTCAGATTCTATTGTTATTTCCAGGCTGACATATAAACCACAACCCACATTTTCCAAAACAAAGAGGGCAATAACCTTCTCCTTGAATTTCCTATCACTGAAATAAGCAGATCTCAGCTGTTCTCAGCTTCACCAGGCTGAACTGAAATAGAACAGCCCCATCTGTAATTATAAATTCATAAATCACTCATCCAGATTGTGTATTTTTTGTAATTCAAGGTAGGCAGGATGTGTTATACTAACTTACAAATCCAATCCACGACCTCCTGTGTTTTGAGAGCGGTGCCAAACCTGGAGCTGGAAAGTGAGTGTCGTGATGTTTCAAGACACACTGAGCATTTGTGAAATACAGTTTGGAAAGCATTGCAGAGTGGCAGCCACGCACAGGAAATTTGATATGTAACAGATTTAGAACAGTTATGAGGAACAACTTCCTTTATGATGACGTCTAGGAAGTCATTTATCATCTCACAGAGGAGTCTGGCACCTTAAAGTGTTTATCTAAGGAAAGGAAATGAACCCCTGTCATCTAATAGAAACAGTATTTGATCCATTTCACAAAGAAGTACACTGGTCAAAGGAATTTTAAATAATCCTCGACTCCAGCATTTGGCTATACCTGCTTCTTGTCTGCAGGAAGCTCTCAATCCATTACTTTCCTGGTGTTTTCCTTTCTTTTCAATCCTTTCCTTATTTAGACAATTTCTAGGTTTGAAGATTATCCAAGATTTATTCCTTTTCAGATTAAATTTACAAATACATCCAGTTACATTGAATAAAATAGCTGGTGTACTTTAAACATACCAAAAAATTTGGGTTTCAGGAAGAAAACTAAGCTGGATTCACAAAATATTCTTGAAGTTTATTCCCCAGAATACAACACAAGGACCACCATGTTTAGTGCATGATCCAAAGTCCACTAAAGCCTTTCCACAACCTCCAGTCAACTTTGATTAAGGCATGTGAATGGGATCATCACTGAAAACTTTACTGAAAGAGGTGTGTTACAAGGAGGAAGTTATTTAAAATGAGCAGAGGAATAAGGAGGGAAACCTGGGGGAGAGGCATGGGGACAAAAAGGAGAATGGGATGGGAACAGGTTTGATGGGAAGTATAAAATGGAGTGAAAATAGCAAGAAAACTCACAAGGAGAGATGAGAGCCAGAATGCACAAAATAGGAGATTTATTGTTCCTTTGAGAGAGAGATTTAAAACTGATTTGTGGGCTGAGAAATCCAAGCAGGAATCTGAATAGGACACTGAGAACAGCAAGAAATTATGATGACTCTCACCATAGCATTAGGGATGGGTGAGAGAGGGAAGAGATCTGGGAAAGGACAGCTCTGCATGGCAGATTTCACCATTGAGCTGGAGGGGAGAGCTTTAATTCCTATTTCCTCAGATAGTCTTGATAGTGACAGCAACCTAATGCAAACCCCAGCTTGCTGTCCTGGGCTTCCAGTCCATGAGGGTAAAACTGAAAGACAGGTGTGAAATTTGGTATCTCACAGAATATTTACACTTTTTACAGCTTCATCTGCAACAAACAACTAGGTGGACACAGAAAGGAGAACAGCACAAATGTGAAAGAGGTCATGGGGAAACCCTGAGGCAAGGCTTGAGGTCATCAGTGCTGAAAGTTGCAGTTACTTCCCCACAAGAATGAAGTAGAAACTGAACAATTGCTACTGGTTTGGGATCTGGGCAAGGAAAAAAAAGAAAGAAATAAGATGATAGGGAGACCAGAAAATCTGATAGCTTTCTTTGTGGGAAAAAAATTTCCATGTATTGAAAAAAAAAATGGAGCAAAAATAATTGTCAAACGTCAGCTTCTGGTCAAGGGATTGTGTGGAAACAGCTGACTCTTCAGGGCTTACTTAGAGATTATTGTTCTCTAGAGCAACAGGCACAAAATATTCCTGTGAAGTGATTGATAATAACTGAAACAGGAGGATTTTTTTGGTTTGGGGACAATATTGGTTGCCCCATCAGGTAGTGCAGGTGAATTCTAGACACTCCAAGTTCCCCTTTCCCTAGGGAACCACAGCATACAAGCATTTTCCTTAAGAAATAAAAATAAGTAAATAAAAAGAAGAAAGATCCTCAGTTATCTTTCTGTTCCCCTTTACCTAAATCTCTCTATCCATGGTATGTTGTGGTTCACCCTCACCACCACCACCACACGATATCCCTGAGTTCCCCACCTTTAGGAACCTGCAGAGTACAAACCTTGGGATGCTTTTAAAATCCTGGCTCGTCCTGACTGGCAGGTTCAGCAGTTCCTCCTCCACTTTAATGCTGCCCTTGGCTTCCCCACCAGATATGCTCCTCTTGTGGCCCAGGGAGCTGCTGGGACAGACTTTGAGTCTTTGCTCCTGGTGCTAAATAGCTACTCAGCATGTTCCCACACAACAACCCTGCAGGGTTTATTCTGGCAAATTCCACTGCCTATTCCCTGCCTTCTTCCTCTCCTACCTGTTATTGGACATGGCCATTGCTGTTTTCTGCCTCCCACCTCCCCTAACTTTCAAATAACAGCTTAATGAACGTAATTACCTGTTCCAGTGTCTTTCCCTCTGTCTGAGACTCATTTGAATCACTCAACAAAAGCTGTGCAAACAGTTTTTGGGAACTGCCAAAGGAAGGGGGGAAAAACCCCCTCCTTCCCTGCCCTCCAGGTGACAGGTTTTAACTACTGACATTCTTTATCTGCTTCTTCCTTAATTTGGGGAGAGCATTATCTAATTCCAGCAAAATGACAAATCAATTCAAATTCCTCCCTGACATAACTTGTCTTTTTCTCTTACTTTGGGTGAGTTTACATTGAGAGCTCATTTGGCTGAGGTTCTCCTACCTGACTGAACTGTCCTCCTCTGACCTGTGCTTGTCTTTGTTTAGAACAGCCCATCAGAGGCAGGGCTTGAGCACGTTGCTGAACAGGAAAAGGAAAAGCATGCTGAGTCCAACAAGCCTTTTACGTTTATCTCTTCTCCTTGTTCCTGCTGTGCCACTAAAACCTTAACTCCCCTCTCCCAGTTAAAGAACATCTGTCTTCCCCACAAGTCATCCAACTCTTTTTTATCCTTAATGACCTTACTTGACAAATTATTCCATCTTTATTACCTTGGTGAAATCTCAGAGTTTGAATTCCCAGTCTGGCCTTAACTTTCCCTCTTCATTTTGCTTGTACCTTTCTCCCCGTAGTTTCCTGTTCAGGTTTATGTCGATCAGCTACATATTTTCAGTACTTCTAGATCCAAACTTCTTTCTTTGAATGAATTATTTTCTATTTTTCCAATAAATGGTCTGATTCTTTCCCCCTTCTCTCTTCACTTATCTCCTTTCCCCCCAGTAGACCCTGGCTGATCTCTCAGAAGGGTTTGGCTGATTTGTAGCACTCCTGAAAAGGCCAATTCCTCTCTAGCTGTGTGAAGTAAGTGCTATGGCCAGGCTACAGATTGTTGTCCCTTCAGTCTACATAAACCCTGAATATTGCCACTGAAATCAAAGGAAATGGATTTCAAATTACCTAGCTCACATTATACCTTTCAAACTGTGAGTTTTGTATAATTTCAGAGGAAAACAAAACTTAAGTATTCTTGCTCTTATCATAACATTTTCATAGGAAAACACGTTCAGCCTGCTAAATTGTCTGAGCTAGCATGCAAAACCACCTCTTTAGGAAAAGCCCCAGAAAAAGAGGACTGTAGAAAGTGCAGAAAGGAGCTGTATGTTTATCAGCAGCAAGAAGGGCAGCCCCTGTCCACAGAGAAATGATTTCCCATTTTCCAGCTGGGAAATGACTGCTCAGCTCCAGGGGATGGCCTCTTTTTTCCCTTCTTCCCTGGCTGAAGTGACAAGTCCACCAAGTCAGTGCAGGACTGCACAGTGGTGAAGGCCTGGAGTGAGAGTCCCTAAAGAAAGACCTCTGTTTAACCTGGACAGGTTTTTGCTAAGCAGAGGGCAAGCCAAGAGAGAATGGTTGAATTCTTCCTCCCCTTTTCAGTGGTCAGCACTCAGGATGTGCAGCCTGCGGATCTACAGCACAACCAGCCAGTTTTATCTTTATCATTAAAGACCTTCCGTGCGGCATTTACAGTCTGTGGGGTGTCCTGCCAACCCCTACCAATATAATGCAGAAATGCTTTACTTCATGGAAAATAGAAGTTTATGCTGTTTGACCTTACATGTGTCTCTATTCAAATGTCAGGGTTCCTGCTGTTTAATCCTTCTTTAATGTTCATTCCCAGAGGAAAGGCTCCCAGAGTTCTGTGGTACCATAACCTACTCTATGTCTCATGATCTCTCCTGATAAAACAGCCAATGGCAATTTACTATAAATCTCAGCCACTCTGAGGCCTAAATGTAATACTTTTTTGTCCAAATTAAACTTTGGTATAGATCCATCAAGTTTTGCATCATTTCTATTCTGCAAGTCTTTTACCATGATAAAAGTGGGTCTCTTGTGTCCTCTAAGGGTATTATTCCATGCGATTGTGTCATTTGAATGGAGTCAATAAATGAAAATCACTTTCTATCCCTTCACTGTGTCCAACTCTCAAGACATTGATCCAAAAATTTCAAATCTTTTAAAATCTTGTACCATCCATCAAGCTTTCAGTGCTTCCAATTTTAGCATCTGCCAGCTTTGGATGTTGGCACTCTCCCATCACGATCATTTCTACCCTACTCATCGTTCGGTCCTCAGGAGTAAGGGATTAGAGAACGTCTAAAAATATCAGGAAGGATGTCATTAATTTCAGTCCCTTCCCTGGAAACACAGACACTGCACATTCTGTTCAGACCTTTGTCCACCTCAGAGTGTCCAGCCTCTCCACAGTTGCCCCCACTCAGTGTGGTGCTCCTGCTCGGGACTGCAGGGAGTCTGATGAGGCAGTCCCAGAGCCCTCCACACACTTTTCTGCTCTCCAATATCAAAAGCTAAATACTGGTAAGATAATTCTGTCATTGCCTGGTAGTGACTGAGAAAATTATTTCCTTAATGTTTTGGTTCCGCATCTACTTTCTGCCTACTCCGTGTCTATAAATAGGTTTGGTGTCATTTGAGCAGGGAACTACAGCTTCACACTCGAGGTTTATTTCTGCTCCTCTAATCAACTGGTAGTGGACTATGTTGTAACATTCCTCTGCGTCAAAAGGAATAGTCAGCATTTACTTTTGCTCCAGAGCCTGAAGACATCCCAACTGCTTCAGAAAAGGAGTAACAAACCCACTGGCAGAGAACATTTAATCTGCCATCACCATATTGAAGGATATATAAAGCACAGAGTAGATGAGCGACAGAAAAGAAAGACAATGGCTAAATATAAAAAAGTAATAAAACCAACAATGGGATAAGGGGTTTTCTGAGCAAGGACATGATCTGATGTCACTGAAGCTGTTGAAATGAGCAATTAATTTCTTACTGGTTTATTCCAAATAGATGGATTTCTGAATATTTGCCTGGATCATTAACACTGTTTCTTGTGTGCTTACCAAGGAAGGAAATGATCTCTGAAGAGTTGGAAAACTGGTAAAGGACATAGCTTAGTCCAGTTTTCCAAAGGAGAAGGACAAGGCACAAGGTAGAGTGGAGCTGCTCACAAGTGAAGCAGGGAACTGTATCAAGGACATGCTTGCTGAGTGCCCTATGCAAGACCACTGGAATGAGCTTCAGTAGTGGTGGGGCTTTCTTCACATTGTTTTGTCCTTATTCACAGAAGTTTACTTGAAAGAATTTTTAAAAAATTACTTTCAGTCCCACACACTGTGTCCTCCTGCAGTCACTTGGGATCGTCTGAGGTCAGGACTGTTCCCGTGTAACTCTGTGCTATCTCTGTAGATGATTGACACCAGGCAGGGCTGCACAGCCTTGGCAGAAGGGCCAGGGCAGCACTGCAGCATTATCTGTAGGAACACGGCTCCTTCATTTCCTCACGCTGAGAAAAAGTTGGGAATAACGCTCCAGCCCCTCCTCAGCAGGGCCTCAGCCCTCTCACAACCTCTCTAATCTCCAGCATATTTAAAGATCAGACCACCTTCAAAGCATCACTTGACTTTATCTCTCCTTGTGCCTGTTCACACTGTCCTGGCCAAACTCCTTCCCTGCGTTTCATGCTCGACCTCGCGGTGACTCACGCCGAACGTGGACACCCTCCCACCCCGGCCGCCCCTGCTCTGTCATCCCTGGGTCAGCTCTGCTCCTCCTGCCACTACTGTAATTGCAACGGCATGTGCTGCAGTTTAGGATGAAACACAGCTTCCCTCAGTAACCTTCAGTTCTCATCACTTCTTGTGCTTGTTTTGTTGAGGGCTTTTAGGTCTGGCCTTGGTCCTCTCCCCGTGTTACTCAAGATGAGCATCTCTGGTTGCATGATGAGAAAGAGATCACCTGTGGTCCTGTCACTGCCTGTCACATCAGCTGGCATCAGACTTTTGCTGTCCAGGGCACCAAACACTTCCAGGTTACTCCTTTGTGAAGGAGGGTATTATGTACCCAGAGAATAGCAAGAAATACCCACCCAACAGGGAAAGAATACCCTTAGTGCTGAAAATAAACAGTTTGCTACACTCATAACCCCAAGGTGGGAGAGCTTACATGTTATCTCACCAATTCTGGAATGGGAGCCTACATATTATCTTACTAATTCTGTGTTTGTGCAAAATACACATTTTTGTGAAGTCTTCCCGAGGACAGAAAAATGAGGGATAAAACCCTCCTGAGCAGGATTTATTTAAAATATATGGATTAAGAATTGCATTTCTTATGTTCACGAGAGAAACATTGCTATGTTATTCAGTGTTTGCTAGCAAGAAATTAAGCAAACCAAGGCCAAGATCAGTAAGGCATTTAAAACTTTGCTGAGCTCTATCCTTAAGCACCAAAATTTCCAGGGCATGCCTTCCTTAGCTCCACACTAAGTCCTACTGCCCTCAGTTTCTCAAAAACATAAGACTTCTGTTGACTCTCTGTGAAAAGTTGTGCCAAAATATACAGCCCAAAACAATTCAGAGTCACGATACTTTTAAAGTAGCATTAATAAGCTTCCCTACTGTCTGCACAGTCAAAGTATCTGAATCTGCCTTTCAACAGGTAATGTTTTGACAGTATTTTTCATTACAAATCTTATCCACAACAGCAAATTAAGCCCAAAGGAAAAGCATAAAAATTATTTTCCTGTTTTAAGAAGTCCCGTGCTGTACTAAAGTGAGGGGATCTTGCCAAGAGGTGTCAAGCTCCATCTGCTGGCATTGCAATGAATTTGTACCAGCACGCTGGGCTTTGAATCTTCTACATAAAATAAATAAGGAGATGCATTGTCTTTGCAGAATTTTAGTCCAGTTACATTATACTGTGTGTTCAGCCATCTTATTTAAATATTAGCTGTATTTTCAAACTCTTATGTCATTTGCTGAGTTATGTGAGCATAGGAGAAAAGACTTCCATAACTACTGCATGAGAACCTGGGCTATGCATAAAACCCATATACATCCACCCATAAATATATATAAATAACCATATATTATGCATATAAATATGTATACTATCCATACAGCTAAACCAGAAAATATTGTTCTCTTTCTTATGGTACTTACATCCCAAAGACAGTTTTCCACTGGGCTTTGACCTGCCCAGTTCCTCCTTAATTCAATCATTAAGAACACTTTTTAGTGGGACAGTTTATACCTGCAAATACTCCCCTAAATGACTGAACAGGGAGGGGAGACCTCCCTTCAGCTGCCATCATGTGAGGGCACAGCAGCAGCAGCTGAGGAAATTTGAGCTGCATAAATAGACACAGTCTCATCCTTTAACCAAGAAGACAAAGTTAATTTGCTTTCCACCAGTATTTGTCTCAAATACACAACTTCTATAAGCTTTCTCCTATATACTCTGCCTGTTCTCAAGTATAAAATCTCAGAGCCTGGAAATAAACTCAATTATCATTTTGAAGAAAGGCAAATGCTGCTTGTACCTGCTAGCTTTTATGTCAGGTGGAACTTCTGGTAATTTAAAGATAACAACACATCAGACTGAACTCATACTGAGTAAATTTAAATTGTGTGCATTTATGATAAAATCAGTCAACTCAAATACAGAACAGCAAGGTTTGTGTAATAAGCATCATGCAAATCCAAATTACCTTCAAGATATAGAAGGTATAAAAGACTTGAAGAAATGTATTTCTCCAAGAATGATGTACAATAAATATCGTAGATTTTTAACCTCATTGAGCCAAAAAGGAAGAAGAGAGAGAGAACAGGAACAGCCTTAACAGGAATCTGGTGTTCAGAAAATTCAACAATCAGAAAAATCTGTGATTAGTGTTAATAGAACATAACATCCTCTCCGTTTCATGTTTATTTACTCTTGAGGGAACATTCTTGCCTTAAATTGCATCCTGTTTCAAAAAAAGCCGCTGTGCTGAAGTCTTACATTTACCAAGATTAAGAAAGTAGGTCGCCAAAGCCCCATTGATGTGCAGTGCAAGTCAGCTGAGTGGAGGTGGAAGCTCCAGCTGTGACGGGGCTTCATCCTGCTCCCCTGTCCCACATGCTGCCCTGTCCCCTCTCTTGGAGCATTTGCAAAGCTCATCCTGCATGAAGCTGGAAATCCGAATCCCAGCCCCATTTTCCTGTGGTTTGCGCTGTTGACCACCAACTTCACCCGCCAGTCTTCTTCTGCCTTAGCCTTTATGACTCTGCCCTCTCCTGGCTAGTTTCCCTCCTTCTTAGTTGTTTCCTCTTTACTGATGGAAAAATCAAAGGGTATCTCACCAAGGTCAACCTTTGACCCACCTGTCCCCACTCCAGGTATTTAACTATATGAAGTTATTAGAGAAGTGTCTGCTTCGTCACACCTGAAAAATGCTGGGGACTACATGAGTAATGTGCCCACTATTCCTCAACCATTGCCATTCTCTGGGTGATCCCATTCCAAAGCATGGGATCATCAACCACAAGTTCCCTATTTGGTTTTCTCAAGCTTAGGAACAACAGCAATGTAACTTCTGCTGCTGAGGACAACACTCAGAGCATTATTTTTGATTTAGACCTTTCCATGGTGCCTACATCTGGAACCTATTCTCCTTATTCCCTTATTGCCCTTATTCCTTATTCAGGGAATAAGGAGAATAAGGTTATAGCAAGGCTAGGTCTAGCTGAACTTCCCAGTGCAGGTTCTTCACCTTAACACCGTCCTGAACTGGGAGGAATATTGTATATATTGCATATTGTATATACTGTATTTACTCCACATATATTTTGACATCTCACAGTCATTTCAAATGTTTCTATTTTTCTGTAATTTTCAGAATTTAAATTGATTTTTTTTTAAAGAAATAAAATGCGGGACCCTTGACCGCGATGAGTCGAGCCCACCAGGAACGACACGTACGACAAGGCAGCGTGCTCCAAGTGAGCCGAGTTTATTTAAAATGGTGGGGTTATATAGGGGAATAACTGAGGGTATTATGGGGTGTAAGGTGGAAACAGGGACATGATTGGGTGAGGCAAGTAACCGTGGTAACGGGACAGCGAATCAGCTAACGGCCCCGCAACGAACCAATGAATTCATAGAACCAAGGGAAATGGCGGGAAAGGTCTGAGGGCAAGGGCGGGAAAAACCGGGGGAAGAAGACAACATGGAGGGCTGAGGGGGACAAAACAACAACTTAGCCTCCATTCTAAGGAACATGTGGAAAACAGTGATAAACAAACATTACAACTATTGAACTCCGTGGTTTTACTCAAAATACTGTCTCAACCTTAATGAAAGTCCGATATCCTCTCAAATGAGGGATATTTTTATCTTGCTATAAGTCCGATACTGTTCCTCTCAGGGGACGGTAAAGCTGGAGTTCGCGTTCATTCTTAACGGTGGGACAGGATCCTCCTCATTAGCCCATTCGGTGAAATGTTGCCTCCATATTTCGTAAGAATCGCCTTCTCCCACAATAAAATATTATCTATCATAACAATTGTAAAAGCAAATGTCAGTGCTTTCCAGGGCTGAAGGACAGGTTACCCATCAAAGTAAGCTTTTATTAGTGCTTTTATAACGTTATCAATAGGAAGATTAATAAAAGCGCCAACTGATAATACTGTGAAAATATCACTTTTGGGGGGCTTTTCCCCCCCTATATTTCTGTTTATCTTTTTGTTTAGACACTCATTTCAACTAAAACTCACAAATAATTAAATCTATTTTAGCCAGCTCTGCTCTTGGAAAATGCTATCCTGTCACCCTTTATCTGTTCTAAAATCCTTGCAGTCATAACGTTGGACTTGCTCATGTCACCCCTGTGATATCCTGATTTTTTCTTTTCATTCAGCCCGGTTCAAAATCTCTCTTTGAAGTGACACCAGAGGTTCTTACTGAGCCTGACAACTTTTCTCAGACACGATGTGGAGCTGCATCTTACAGAGATGTCCTTGGCTGTCACAAATTAAATTGTCGCATTCATTTTTTAACTTCTACTTTGACACAACTTTCTGTTACTTTTTTGGGGCAAGATTTCCTTTTCCAGAGCTATCCTAGGCCATAAAGAGTCTAAGACAAAACTCGACTTAGTATTGTATAGCTTTATATGTCAGTTTTACACTCCAGCCTTTTACTTTTTCTCTTGTTCCACTGTTGAGCATTATTGTCATGGGAATACCTTATATATAAAGGATTTACCTGTAGCAGCCTCTGACTGCCTTAAGCATCCTGGAAGACACACAAGCCTTTATTCAGCTGTAAATATGAAGGTAATCTCATTGAAGAAAATGGGACTAACCAACTGGGACTCTTCAGTTTAATGCTGAGATCCTTAAATAGTCAGAATGTGAAATAAGCTAAATTAAAGTAGCATATTTTGGTAGTTTCATAACATTGAAACAGTATTCCAGTCATTTTTCTCAGAGTGCTCAGTGGGAAATGCTGGTATCTCAAATCACATAATTTGTCTCTACTAAGAGCAAAATTCTGCTTTAGTATTTCCTGGAGCAGCCTAAGGCACTGATAACTTTGGAAGAAGAGAGCTCAGAAGTCAAATACGGGGAGCAGCAGTTCTGTAGTATCCAAACAACTTTATGCTCTTTGTTTTGCCTTGCCAACTTGTCATGAGCAGACATTTTTTTTTCAGAGAATCTGGATGAGATAGAGGCAGAAATATTTGGAGAATCTGGGCCTGAAGTCATCTGATAAGGAAGCAGACCCTCTGCCTCCAGAAGGCTGGGGGCAACTTCTCATCATTTCTGAAGTGGAAGATGACACATAAACAGGCAAAACTCACTCCTCTCCCGCCACCTGAAGGGCAGAATCGCAGCACTTTGGCTTCACACTCCCAAATGCATGATGGATCTCTAACCTGAACATGGGCTTCGAGAATGCTTGGATGTACCCTGGTGGCTCATCACAATAAATACAGTGTGATGAGAGAAAAATGCATGAATAGTCAAAATACTTAGTTCTTCTTAGTCTGATATCTGGTTATTCCTGTTGTCCTTTCCCTTGAAAAACAAGGATTTCAACAGCTGTCCATAATACAGTAAGATATAAGGGGCTTTACTACAGAGAGGATTTAATGCACATTTTACCACACATTTTGCTATGCAAGTTGGTGATGCATATTTTAAATCTACAAAGGGTTCTACTGGGCATATTTTAATGGGCATAAACTCTACTCTGCAATTGCCTCAGCAGTTTTCCTTTTTACCCTGACATTTGTCCCTTCCCATCACCATCCTGAGCATCACTACAAAGCTCTGTCCTATTGTCCCATTGCTTTGACCACGGCCCCCCTCTCTTTGAACAATTCCATGTCTCTGCTGTATCAAACAAAAAAAGACTTGTTGTCTTCACCTTGAAATCCTTTCAGAATTGCACCTTGCTTATCCCTGTTCTCTTATGAAATATAAGTAGGTAACACCATGGGCACTCTGAGACTGAAAAACTCATTTTCTTCTGAACTGGAATGAAGCAGAGTATGTCCATGCATTCTCGCTCTGCATCTTCTTCACACTTCCTGACCAAACTTTCCCTGGGAAGTTTCAGCAGTGGAGTTTTTTTAAAATCAGATATGAAATGTTTGACTCCAGTTAAGAAAACATACTGTGACAGAAATGCATTTGGCTGAAACTGTTCCAAAGAGTCAGCTCTAATCACCTCTGACTTTTAATCAGCCCATGATATCAGTCTCTCGCTGCAAACTTGTTACTTTTGCAAACTTTAGTTTGTCCTGCTTCCTCCCATGCCATCCTTTAAACCCTTCCTAAGCCATGTCGCTCTCCTCCTACTAATCTCTCCCTTGAGGTGAGGGAACCTAATAAAAAACAGATCCTGGTTGGGCCACTCATTCTTGATCAAACCTTGCCCAGCTGTTTCCTGGCACCCTGCACTGAAACAGGCAGGAATACCAGCAAGGCAATCCGTGATTGCATCCCATTGATTTTTTGTTCTCTGCCCACAAAGTGCCATTTTCACCCCCTGCAATCGGAATGTGAATTGGCACGTGTACTTGTTGTAGGAGACAATATAATGAGCCGTAGAAACGTTTCATTATTAATTACACATACACAGAATAGTGTCACACTTTCCTGTAAAATGTCCTCTGTGAACTCACAGAAAATGAGTTTGCCTTTCTAACACCAAATGGTGGGTGTGTCAGTGTGTTTGTACACAGAACCACTCAGGACTGAGAACCCAGGCCAGAGACAGCACAAACATAAAGTCACTCATACTGCACGTCATGTTTAAATTCTCTGATCCCTCCCTGCTTGAGTCGTCTGAAAATTCCAGTGTACAGTTTGCACCTGCTCAGCCCGATTGTTGAAAAAAAGTCCTGAGTTGCACCTAAAATATATATATAAAAAACACAATAAAAAGGGAAATCCAAGAGGGAAATCAGTTTTCTCTGACTGTAATGAGCTCCACTAATTGCAATGAAAAAGTTTCTTGTTCAAAAAATCATTCCTTTTTTTCCAAATAAAACATGACTAGTTGTCAAATGCTAACAAAACCCAAATATTTCGATTCCAAATTAATATTTCAAAGTGAAACACCACTTTTGTGTCTTTTTTTTTTCTTTATTTTTGTCAATTTAGGAAATGAAAGTTTACATTGAAGTGTTGGTTTGAAATGGCAGATGAAAATGTCCAAATAAATTGTTTCTACATTTCAGACAAGAAAACTCTCATTTCAGATCTAGTTAAAGGTTAAGTTTTTATCTAGAACTGAAAAAGGTTAACTTTGAAGTGATATTACTTCAAACAATAATTGAAATAATTTATTCTTGGTACCCAGACTCTTTTTGCTGTCACCAGATGGCAGCCTCGACATATTTCAGTGAAATGCAGGTTTCTTATGTGAAGTTAAATTTGGCTTTTGTGAGCATTTTCCTTTTGAGGTGATTACTTTGCTCTACACACTGTTTCTGACTTTATCTCCCCCTCGGTGGTCTGCAGTCATTTCCAGCTCAAGCCAGTCTGCAAAGCTTTAAACTGGCACCTTTAACTGCTAAAAGCACTGATGGCCAAGTCATAAGCTGGGATGATTCAAAGTAAATCTCTGGCTCAAGGATGGAGAATTCATTACATAAATCCTGGGGAAATTACTCCATGCCTTTTTTTCCCTGTTCTCACATGCAGAGAAGTTCCTGTGTGTAGTTGCAGGTGTGTGTGCAAAGGAACTGTGCTATAGGAGCACTGCTGTGCTGCATCCTGAGCAGCTCCTTCCTCCCCTGCAGGGTTGAATTTGGTGAGGAAGGAAAGCCTTCTCTCTCCTGATATTGCTCACACATGTGTATGAATTACCAATCCTTCTGCATGGTTTGAATGCTGTGGAAGCCCCTTTGCAGAGTGGGCTGGCTGGAGCCCTCCAGCACCCACGGGAGATGAGGTACAAGGTCCCTATGGGCTCAGAATGATGCCTCTACCTGTGGGATTGCTTTGAGCAGACAGTGTTTCAGAATGTAGTTAGAGTGTAGATAATAACACCTGGTGTTTATTCAAGATATGCAGCTACTGGCTGGGAAAAGCCAAGAAGGCCAAGGGAACCATGATAAGCTCAGGATGAGAAAGTAAAAATAATGAGCTAGGCAATTAGCAATAACAAGACATAGTGAGTGAATTGCCAACCAATCATGGTCTGAATAAGGGCGCATGGACAGTGGCCAGTAGCCAATTGCTCTGCATACAGAAACGCGTGTACGGTAGTAAAAAAGGTATATATATCAGTAGAAGTTTCGAATCAAGTTGGATTTGAATATGCATCATATTGATGTGTCAAGTTCATTCCAGCTCGTGAGGTTAATCCCCGGGATCCACCCTTGGAGGTGACCCTGTTTTCAGATGCCAGCCAGGTGAAACTTCCTCCACCCAACCCAGGGAGGAAACAGCAGCTTCCCAAGGCAACAGGATTTGGGGCCACAGAAAGCTTAGCTCAGCAAATAAACAGAAGTTAGGCCCAAAAGCAGCACCCCAAATTCCCTTTACCTGGTATTGTTCTCTGTTGCCTGGTATTTGATGAGGGAGAGGAAGCCACGGGGAACTGGGATTGCCATTAAGATGTACATAAGCTACAAAATGACATTGGGAAATTGGAGTTTATTGGTGATTCAGAGCTGAGGAGTGACAGCTCAGTGAAACTTAAGGCATGACATGTTTGGATAAAGCAGGATTTCACTCTCCAAGTGTTGTTACAACACATATAGCTAACCAGTTACAAGGAAAAAAACCCAAATCCTACTGGGGAGAAAAGGGAATGACTGGAAATAAACCCAAATGATATGTGAATCAGGACTGCCTTCTCAGCAGCAAGGACAAGGACAATTACTGAGCATGGTGGGCAGAGCTGAGGTTGCCCTGGGGCTGGAACAGCCCTGATTTTCATTTTGGGAATGGGAGCAGCCAGTCTGGGGAGCAGAGGCAGCGGAGCAGGGGACAACAGCCCTCCCACAGCTGCCTGTGAGGTACTGTGGGGGGTAACTGGGCCTATGGCTGAGGGATAATCCAAGGATGTCTGTTCAGTGCTGTGAATTCTTGGAGTTTCATATCCAGGCACTGCAAGATGACTCCAGTATCATAAGCAAATAATACTCAGACACAGAAGGATTGCAAGACTGCAGTCTTAGCTGTGTGGTCTCCTGCCCAGGTTTTCACCAGGTTTGCATGAAAATGCCAGTAACTTCAAAACAAAATAATGTTAAGCAGTTCCATAATGGTTTGTTTTTCCAAAGAGCTGGGTATCCGTTACCTTTCTTGTAGTCAGTGAAAAAAAATTGAAAAATTACTTGCTTCTAATTTCAGTAATTTAATCCATGGGTTAAACTTTTGGAGATCTTATCCCTACTCTGTAAACAAAGCAAAGGAAATATTAGGTAAAGCAGCAGTGTGCCACCACAGTCGTGTCATTTCCAAAAAGAGAAAGAGTCTGAATTGAAATCAGGGACTCAAATACCTGTGAGCTTCCTAGAAGTAGAAAGAATCTAAATCCATATTTTGGAGCTAGTTTCATAACACAGGGCCAAATGCTCTTGTCAGGAATATACTTAATTATTTGTATTTTCTGGCAGTATAAACTATGGTCTGAGTTTGGTGTTTCAGCCATCCTTCATTTACTGTTATGAGAGGAGAGACTTTCCCCACCTCAAGCATCCTATGTCTTGGAAGAGAAGACAACTCACAGCAAACACCATGTTGCACAAGAGGGCAAGGAGAGAAATGCTAATAAAGCCCTCACTGACCAGTCGTCATCGAAATCCTTCAGTTCATGAAGAGCCAGGGTTTGCCTGCAGGATCTCTGGTTTAAAACTTCTCACCTTGAAGACCTCTATGTAGCCAAGTGCATTTTTTCCAGTACTGAAATTTATGCACAAATCAATTTCAGTTCCAACTCATTTTTACTCTAAAGATACCAAATCAACACTTGCAGACCTTGGGTCCTGCTTCTGCAGAGTATATCTGAAAGAACATCTTCTGAACTAAAGATGATCCCTAGACACTTGGGGGTGATGCATTTGGGATAGCTAATTGTGAGATCTGAAATGTGTAATGAGCTCCAGATACTCATGCAGATGGTACTCCAGGAATACTGTCTTAATTTTCTTTTTCATTTCCTTCCCTTTTAATATGATGTTCCTATAATTAAACTAGCCTAAGGCTCAGTTCAGCGGGTAATAACTCATGCTGAGGTTCAGCGAGAGCCTGGAGCTAAATATGCTGAGATATGAATAATACACAGTTATTTTCCCCCTGCTGCTTTTACTGCCATGTCCCTTGGATTGTTTGAAAATGAGTAAGCGAACACAGAACTTGTGAAGCCAACACTGTCTTCTGCCAAAGAAGGAGCTTTCTCACTCCACTCTGCAGATCTCCAGCTTGAGGTCGGATCGGTGGTGGATCCATCCATCCATCCATCCATCCATCCATCCATCCATCCATCCATCCATCCATCCATCCCTTGGAGCCTGCCCAGCACCTGGAGCTGGTGTTACACCCAGAAGGGACACTAATCCTCCCAGCATGTGCATTGCCAGCTCCCTGGAGCGTGTAAATGGCATATTTATGTGTGCAAAGCCACACACGCGGTGCCAGGGATGAGACCCTAATTGAGGTTCCCAGCCAGCTGCCCACCGTTAATGAAGAGGGCTCATTAGTCAGCACCCAACACAGCTCTGCACACGAGCCAGCTGAGGAGCTGGCAGAACTCTTTGCTGCTGAAAGCTGAGGGAGGTAAAAAGGTTTTCAAGGGTTTTTTTCCTTGTTTTGTAGAGAGCCCAAGTTGTTCACAAAGTGGATCACTGTTTGATAAAGAAAACCTCTGAATGCAGAAACTCTTAGGATATCATAATTCCTATGACTTAAAATTATTGTCCCTTTCCTTCTCAAAAAATTGCTTTGAATCCTTTTTTTTCCCAATTTCTGTGGCAAGCTAATACCTGAGTCATATTCTAGAGTCTGTTTATGAAATCCTCAGGTAACCCTGAAACCAAATTATCACCAAAGCCCCATGGCAGAGAAACAAACAGCAAAGCAGGCATTGATCAAAACTGCCAAACTGCAATCACTGTGGGATGAAAAATCTGGCAACAAAAGCCTAATTTATATATTAAAAATCCATGACTGGAGAGAAAGATATGGGTGTTGTTCAGTGAGCTTTTATTGCTTAGGACTTTATGTTTTTAAATCATTATGCAGTTATTGATACTGCATCATGTTTATTCCCTGTTGATCCATACAGAACTGAGGTCAGCCCATGGCATTTATAAACAGACTTTGTTTGGTCTTGGGATTTATCCCTCCGTAAAAGTGAGCAATTAATAAATTTAAGGATAATGGCCACACAAAGGACAAGCTTCCAAGACCAAGATGTGAATGTTTTACTTTGAATACCAAGTAAGTCTTTGAAGACTTACAAGGACTTTTAAAGCTTAAACTAGGAGAAGCACATGTGTGCTTGTGCACCGGGAATCACCAGAGCCTGCCTACTTGAGCCCGGGATTAAGTGTGTGAACTGATGCCGACACTCTGTCATCGGTACCCGGAGCTCAGCTCCAACTGGGCCTGCCACACACAGCAGTTGTGGGTTCATGCCACCCCTTCTAAAGATAGCAAAGCCCGGCCGGGGAGCCTTTGCTCTTGTTTCAGGCTCATTAGATGAGTGATGACAGGTTATAGTAGTGGTCCCTCGTGGCCAGACAACAAGCAAGGCCCCCAACTGCTGCTGTCCACCACAATTGCAGCTGAATCCAGCCAGCTGTTGTAACAAGGAGCGAGACACCAGGCACAGACCTCCCCGAGCTCAGGTTTAATGAGCTTTGTGCATTCGATGCAAGTTCCCCTGCAAAAGCCCCCCAGCCCGGGAGGCTTTGTGCTGCTGCTGAAGCACATGGCTACAGCTCTCCCTCCTTATGCTGGCCTTCATCCAGGCAGAAGCACCTTCCCCTTGGTTGTTTCCTCTCTTTCAGTCTGCTGGGTCTGAGCTAAACCGAACATTTGCAGGGAAAGAGGAAGCAGGTAGCTGCCCTCACCCCCCTGTTTATCCCCTCATCGACTGCTCAGCATTATGCTCTTCATTTTAAGAAAGGGGTGGAGGAAAATACCAACAGGAGGATTTTGTTTCCACAGCCTTCTGTCTCTAACAAAGACTCAATATCAAAAATTCAATATGCAGAAATATTATCCACTTTAAAACTAACTCTGCAGTAGCCTGATGCTCTCCCAGACCTCACTGAACTGCACCGCTGAGTTAATTTTTGCAATGCATGCAGTGGATTTTGTCTTTGTTGGGAATAATTGAAAGTATTTTTTCTCTTTTACCCTTTAGGGGAATTAAGCACAGTCTAAATATTCTTCATTTGTGAGAAATGTGCCCCCAAACCCAGAATTCTGGTTAAAAGTGTTGTCCCTGTTTCTCTTCTTTGCAATTACTTTTACTAGAGATAACCTGAAGAAGACATGAAACCCCTCAGTCTCTCTCCCTTGTTTTAAATCATTTCACTGTTGAATATTTACATCTGTGAGATGAGCACTCATCCAAGAAAGTGTTTGCTAATTAGAAATTTTAATGTTGGTGTCTTAAATATCAAACATATTACATGGCAACCTCAGCCTAATCTGCAATATGATTTTCATGTATTCATCTAGTGTAATTGGCTGTAATCTTACCTAGGCCCAGGAGTAAGTTAAATTCACAGCACTTCCAGTTTTTCTGAATTACTGGGTGATACCTAACTTCAGGGGTCAAAAAGCTCACTAATCTGGGGAAGCATTTTGGTAGCACCAGTGTCCCGATACTCTGATCAACCATCTTCACAGCAGATTTCTGAAGGATATTGCACACATAATTGATTGAAATGTACTATAAAGTGTTCAAGAAGAGGAGAATCTCATAGACTTTGTTATACTTCACAATTTTCCAATGTGCTGACAAAGTTGTGGCCTCTGTTTCTGGTTAATTTGCCAGTGGTAAATACAAATACATATCTACCACCCAGCACCCAGTCCTGTTTTTCAAATTTATGTTAGCAATTAAAACTAGAAAGACATCTTAACTGATTTCCAGTGTGCAAAAACTTCTCAGAATATGTGGGAAAGATTTTGTTTCTGTTCTGAGGATGTGTTGATTCATTGCTCTAAATATTTCCAAGTAAAACATCACACATTATTTGATGCAGATGAAGGCGAGGCAGAGAGCCAGGCAGGGGGCACAGTTTGAGAACATGATGAGGCCTTTGTGGTTCTCTAAGTCATGTTTTAAAATAAATTGCCTTAATAACAATGATGTATTGATATATTGCAACTGTATTCTTACTACCATCACTTGCTTTGAGCTCTGAGAGGGACAAGACTCTTCTTTCTAGAGATACTATGACACATGAGATATCAAGAATCACTGAACAAAGTCCTGATCTAAATCCAAACAGAAAAGAGTCTTTTTTATGAAAAACTCCATCACAGTTCTGTGCAGCAATCACAGATCTGTTCTTTTAATGGCTCTGAGTTAATACATTCTGAGCAATGTGACACTTGGTCACATCACTACTTATTACTGATTTTGTCCTCATTATGAAAGTACTTTTTATGTTTCAGTGGAAGGCTACTCAGTGATAATTTTAAATCTTGATTTCATTTCCCTGGCTTTCTCAGTCACATTGCCTGCTTGTAAAGACCTGCTGTCCTGGTTGTCTTTGTTTAGGGTGAATATTAAACCATGCACATAATACATGCTCTGTATTTGTAATATACACTCGAGAATTAATTCTAACTCTGGGGAAGTAAAGAGCAGCTTCTCTGATTTAACAGCTGGGGTTTGCTTGTAGTCACTTTGTCCCTTTATGTATTCTTCATGTCTTGATGCAGACTCAACAAGGTTATTAATAATGAGTCTGCAATTCATATTACATTCAAAAAAGGGGATTAAACTTTAATTCTAGTTCTAATATTAATGGAAAGCAAGAACTTCTAATGAACAATTCATTACTGTTCTGTTTAGTTTCAAACACACTGCCCCTAGCAGTTGCAGTAAATATTTGCTTTTGGGAAATCCACAAGTTTCTGACTCTTATTAAAGATCTGACATATTTAAGCAAAAGTTTTCTTCCTCTTTTCTTATTTTGTTACACAGCTCAATTTCTCCTATGTTTAATTTATGCAAGATGCAAAAATATTATCCACTTTAAAACTAACTGCAGTAGTCTGTTGCTCTCCCAGGCCTCGCTGAACTGATCACTGTTCGAAGACTGCTGCAAATTCCTCACACATTTTTATGGTGCTTATCACTACAATAGCAAAGTGCAACACAAACAAGAGTATGTGTATATTCACAACACCTTTGTGAGGTGGCAAGTGGTGTTATACTGTCATTTTACAGCTTACAACTGAGCCTGACAGGACAATAACATTCCCTGACTGTAGGTACTCAGCTCAAGACCCATAAGATCTGATTAGAGTGTAGGCATCATGCAGCACAAGCATTTTAAAGTGAAATGCTGCTTTTCCTCAGTTATGTCTGCCAGTGCTTTGTTTTCCCACAGGTCTCTGTATCTCCAGTCAGGCACCAGGTAATGAGAAATGCAAGTTTTAGCACTACATGGGAAAGATAAGACTCAAACAACTGTCCAGCCTGCCCTTGGGAGACCAGGGTAGTGCCAGGTAGGGAAAATCCCGTTTCACCAAGAAGAATCATGTCCCAGAGAGCTTCAGTGTAGGTTCCAAAATTTACACTGAGTTTCAGGGCCTGTGACCTACTGATGTAGCTGACAGTATGAGAATTTTAGGCTCTTCCTGTCAGGTAAGGAAAGGAGGATCTAGACTGAAAGTCCAGTACCTAAGCCACAAAATCATCCTTCTTCTCAAGGGAAAAAGTTGATATTAATACAGGTCTCCTATAGAGTAATTAGTAAAGAGGTGATCTGCAGTCAAGAGCACAATAGAATTATTCACAAACACCAGTGTGGTGATCTGTGGTAATTCTAAATCGTTTATCACCTTCATTGACTAAAAATATGTCCCTTTAGCAGACGAAGAGGAAGGACAGGAGCAAACTCTGTGTCTGACATCGTTACTCATTTCCCTGGATTGCCCCAGTGCCCTGAATTAAACTCCCAAAACTAACATGAAACTGTTTCCCATAAAACAGTCTCAGACCAGCATGTTTTTTCAGAGCTGTTCTCATTGGTGTTTATTTCGTGTGAGCTGATGAAAGTCCCAAGGGTTTACCTCTGACAAAAAGAGAGGGACAAACACATGAGTGCCCAGCAGTTCAACTCAGCTGTGGTGAGGCTGCCAAAGGAGATAATTCTGCCAAGTGAAACGGCTTCCAGACTGTGCACTTGTGTGTCAAAATGACATTAGTGTATCTTGACATAAGTGCTGTCTCTTATCAGGGATAAGCTTCAAAGCCACAGAGATGGAGAGATGGGAAACTGGAGTCTGACAGGAAAAATAGAAGTTGACAGGAAAACAGAGAGAATTTGTTAAAACAAACAAAACCCTCCAAGAGCCAGCGATACCTTCAAGCAACAAATTCAGAGCAAAGGATGCTTTGTTGCTGTAAGACCATGATAGCTTAGGGATGCTAAATGAATTTTCTCTGCAAAATGCAATGGAATTTGAAAAGCCTTGTGTCTGCTCTAAAGTCTGGAGCTGCCTGCCTGTTGCTAGCTAATGCAAGGAGCTTAAAAACTCCTGGCTTTGTTACTTACACAGAGTATGGAGGCAGCTAAAGACTGAGATGTCCGTGCACATCTATTTTGATATAAATTCTGGACACCTTGGGTGCTTATCTAAATTAAGTTTGTCAAGCACCTTTACAAAGCAGAGAAAAGCACGTCAGTCTTACAGAATGGATTCTCTCAGGGGTGAAATTATTTGCCAAAGTTTATGTTCTTTGCAGGCCACTGATAACACCAAGACCTCAATGAGGCATCCCCGGTCCCCGTGTGGAGCTGAATCCCATAGCTCAGTTCAGCATTGGCAAGCACAACTGTTGTGTGTTTCTAATAGTGTGGTTGCACTCACACCCCTCTGGGTCAGGGACTTGCCCTGAACAATATCTCACTGATGGACTATGGAGTACCTGGGAAGCTGGATTTGTCACTGGGAAATATAGAAAGGTGAGCATACAGCTTCGTTCGTGGCAGTGATCACTGAGGTTTCCTCTCTCTTTGACTTGCTACACAGAATTGCCATTAAATTCCACATGAAACCTCGCTGAATGGGGTTAAAGGTTTCTGACTTCACATCAACAAAATTTCCTGCCAGAGTGATTGTTATGTCCAGCAAGGTAGGTCATTTCCCTCTTGTGCATTTTCCTTCTCTTATCTCTGGTGCCTCCAGAAAGCACATAGGGGGCTAAAACTGAGGCTAAAACTAAAACAACAACCTGCACCCGCTCAATCAGGTCATCTCTGATCTTTCGGTCAGTCCCCTTTGACAACCACACAGTCAACAAAAGTGCTCAGACATGCCTGTAAGTTTAATTCCCCTGTCTATCCCCTTTCCCTTGAAGCCTGCAGAGGACAGAATGACAATTTTCAGCTTCTTAGTCAGATTTCAGCAATGAAAGGAGAATAGTTCTGCCAATTAAAGAAGACATGGCTTGTCTGACAACTGTATATCAGCATGACTGATGTCTGCCCGTCTCTGTTAGAGTCCAGAAGCTTCTGCAGGGCACACATGGAGATCAAAGCCTTCTATCTAAGTCCCTTACATCAAAATATTTACTTGCTGTCATCTGGAGTGATAAAGAGAAGTCATGGCCTCAACATCTGACAACTCTCCTGTGATGCTACTAATGTGCCCCGTTTGCCATTAATGTCACCAGTGATATAAATAGGATATTGTAATGCCTACATAAGGGTATTTCCAGACAGAGATAGCCAGATCAAATTCAACCTGGATAAGGCAAAAGAAATACACTAGGAAAGTGGCCTTTGTGGAAGGGGACGTGCAGAGAACAAGCCCTGAAGATCAATGCACTCAAAGACTTTTTGGATTCAAGCAAAGCCTCAAAATGTGCTTAGGTTTGATTCTCAGGTTGCTGTAATTCCTTAATGCCACACAGTCCAGCATGATTAAGTCACTTCAGCTGCAGAAGGCCGAAGAAAACATTTCATCGTGTTTAGCAGTATAATCATAAAATTGCAGTATCATTGCTAAACTAAGGCAGGAATCACTGGGGGGACAGATCAGCTCCACAACAGTGTAATACAACATTTTGGGATAAATAAAGAACATTAGGGGGAAAAAAATAAAACAATATTAAAACAATATATTAAAAATATCAGCACTTGAGTAAAAGCTGTCATTTAGAGAATCACCTGTTTTCTCCCCTTTAAAGGTTTTTAAGCTTCTTATAAGCAAGACTCTTACTGTATAACACATGGGCTAGTACGACAGTGACAGCACAAGCTCAGGGACGATTCTGAAACACTGTTTGTTTATGGTTCTCTGTGCTCCTGAAAATATTTCCTGCACAACTTCTACTGGTTTAAAAAGTTGCACCAGGTTCACAAAAGCATTTGGATATTCCACTCCCATTACAATCCCATAAGATTTCAGCAGGAGTTGAGCTCTTGCTCCCAAACAGTGCGTTGGAGCAGCAGTCTGAGCAGTGGAACTGGCAATAAACAGTGGACCCAGCTGCCAAAACATCCAGATGCCTTTTAGGAAAGATGACAAATTCTAAGTCCACTTCACTTGGAAATCCCTAATTTTATGCCTTAAGCAGCAGTCTCAGTTTTATTTAAATGCCATTTTGTTAAGTACTTTTCTACACTGCCCACTACATGATCTGGCAGTCATTGAACATGAACTGAAAGTGCAAGTAAGATTCTTAAGATGCTACCTGCAGTATTTTAATTTTATGTATAAAATCAGGTATCATAAACTGGATTAATCTTTTACACACCTCCATTGACCTTAATGATACGGTCAAGGGTTAAACTTGACATCTGGAACCTGGACATCTGGAATTTTTACTGATTCCTGATAGAAATTCTACTTTCCCCATTCCAGGAAAAGCAGTTATTTTTCAGGACATTTATTTGAAGGCATGTTGAATTCATATTCCCACAGTTAATTCACAGATTGCAGAGCTCATTTTTTGTAGCTGTTTGTGGAATGGAAGTCAACCTGCCTGTTGCAGGACTTGGATTTCTGGCCCTTTGCCAAAGTGTGGTATTGTTCATGTCCTTTGTCTTGCTATTAATGTTCTTACTGTTACTGCTTTGTCTGTTGGGTCAGTGAGATTAGATTTCATTAGCACAGCAAACTGAAAAAAAAATACAAGTTATTAGATAATCATTAAAGCACATCTGTTGCCTTTTTCAGAGTGCCAAAGTCTGAATTCCATTGAACTAGTGACATGGCACTTGACCAACGCTTAGTTCAGCTATGGTCAATGAGCTGCAAAAGGATTAGAATATCAGCAGCCAGCTGATTCAACCTAATCCCTGGCAGTGCTGTTTGGGCTGCAGAGAAAGGTGCCTCGAGCAAAAGAGAAGGAAACAATTGCAGTAAGAAAATGCTAACATTTTTGAGGCCATTCCACAAATTGTGCCACAGTGTTATGCCAAGACATCAGTTCTTCATGCCCTCTAAATACACTTTCATGTGCTTCCACCTCGAATCAAAAGTCCCTGAGAACTTGTTGGCCTGACAGTCTGGTTGTTGGAGAATGGAAACGGGTATTCCCTCCATCATCCATACACCCAAAGTGGCAGCAATCTGGACTGTAAGCAAATGTCATGTCTCAGCCACCAGCTTCTTTTCTCCTTCAGAAAGTCTTCTGAAACATCCTGTGGCAAATATTTAAGTATTTTAGGCAATACACTTCTTTTAAAGTATAATTTTAATTTCTTTTTAAAATAAAACTGGTATATATTATGTATCTATCTTTGCAAAGTACTGGAAATTGCATTTTTTTCAGACAAAAGCTAGGTTTTTTGAAGTCTTCATGGAAGGAAACAGTCAGTTCCCATTGGGTGTCACTTGTGATTTAAAACTAAAGCATTGACCTATGAGCACTGTGGTTGTGTAATCATGTACCTGTCTAGGACTAACTCTTCAGAATTATGTAAGAATTTACAGAGGAAGAAAAGGAAAAGACTTGAATCATTAAAAAAAGAAATCATTTATTAAGCCACACATATTTAGGAAAATTAATGTTTTGGTGTGACTCTCATCAGGTAATTTAAGGGTTGAGATGTGCTATGCTTTAGTATAGAATTCCTGATTTACTTATTAGAGGTTCAGGCTACTCCAGCTGTACACAGGGTGAAAAAAAGTTCTCAGGGGGTTTTCTGCCATCCCTGACCACAGCAAAAATTCACAGTCATCCATCTGACCTACACAGACAGTCACAGGTACCAAGGACTGAATCCATAACCCACAGAAGACACCAGGAGGTTTTTGTACTCCTCACAGTTTAATTTTGTTGTTTGTTTGTTTTTCCCTAAGAAACATCTGCAAAACCAAACCAGACTGATATTCTTTGGAAGTTTCACTACCTGGATTGGTTAAACTATATCTCTGTGGAGTTTGGAATTTTTTTAGTAGCTATTAATTACTGCATTTGAAGCAGATTTGGAACAATGGAAATTCTATTGCACTGGTTTGGGTGCTAATTTTGCAAAATGTAAGATACATATACCAAGGGGAGAGAGGGGTAAAGAGGCATGTCAGGTTCCACTGAAAAAGGGGGTGCATATTTATAAATACTCAATTCTTTATTTTTAGTCAAATCATTGTCTCAGGTGTCCTTCTCTCCATGACTATTTCCAACACTGCTGCTCCCCTCCCATGTAGCTATTACTGTTCTTGCACTCATTAATCCCAACAAATTGTTGCTCACACAGTTTCACTGTATTGCACTTCTGCAATAGGCCCTTCCATGTATTACTCACCTTGGGATATCAGTAACAAACAAGAAAATTATGATAAGCCATCGAGTCTGTAACAGGTGGTGAAAGGCAAAGGGGAGATAAACCCTACAATTAGAAGTTTATTATTGATGGTTGTTTGATCTGTTTTGTTTTTAACAATTTCTTTTCTTTCTATTGTGGCCTTATCTGTTGGAATTCCTCTTTTAATGAGCAGGAATATAGCAATATGACTCTGCTACTGCTCAACAGGGAAAAAAGGGCATGCCTAAGAAAGCACAGTGCCTGGGTAATGTTCCAGAAAAAACTATTAAGGAATAAACCCCATGAAACTCTGACTCCTTGTCTATATAAAAGGACAACATGTTTTTGATAACTTCTCTTGGGATAGGTTCTATCTTGATTCCAGTCTTGCAACATTCAGGGATAAGAAACGTGTCCATGACACATCCTGCTGCTTGTCTATAACAACACATGTGCAGTAACAGAACATGAAAGCTCACAAACTTCTGCTGCACATCTTTAAGTGGTTTGTGCTCTTTGGGCTCCTGTCACGCTCAAAAAATAGTAATTGTTTACATTTGATTGGTATAATATTTCCAGTTTAACTAATTGGTGGCCTGGACAGTCTGTGATGAGGTCTGTGTTCCTCTTGTGTTATGACTCTGTTTTAGAAGTAAACATACATATCTGAAGAGTCTCTGTTGCTGCAATCAGCTTGTCAGCAGCAGCTGCAAATTAATCTGGAGAGAACCTGGCTCTTCTGGGTTCCAGACTAGAATGAAAGTCAAGAAATTGGAGACAATTGGCTGCAAGGGATTTTTTGTTCTTTGTTTTGTTTTTGTGGGG
>VXBX01000320.1:162729-233906 GCA_013400415.1 Scytalopus superciliaris | reverse complement strand
CCAACCCAGTTGATTCTATGATCACATGCATCCATCTCTTATGCCAAACACTTTGCTGCAATAAGGAGCATAAGCTCACAAAATATTTCTTCAAGCTGTGCCGTGTCAGTCAAGTTTCTGCAGGTTTGCACTGCAAGAGCAACCCCTGACTGCTTTCTGCAAGGGACTATAACTGTTCTGGATGAAACGGTCAGAAAAAACAGACTCACCATCATCTCAACACTTCTTCCTCAAAAGTGATCCAAAGCCAATAGCTTCTTAAAAGTTAAAATATAAGGATTTATGTGAAAAGCTTGACATAAATAATAACATCCTCCCTGCCTTGATGATACTCAAATGCTGACAGTTTGAAAAAAACTGTGACTACACAGAAAACCACTATATTTATCCTCTGGTAATTTTGGAGTGAGGACTAGTTTTGCACCTATACCACTCCCGTAGTTTTTTCCCCTGTACTTGGCACTGGTGGGGTTGCACTTTGAATCTTGTGTTTAATTTTATTTCTCTCACTATAGCAAAGACATTGAGGTGCTGGAGTGTGTCCAGAGGAGGGCAACAGAGCTGGGGAAGGGGCTGGAGCACAAGTTTGATGAGGAGCAGCTGAGGGAACTGGGGGTGTTAAGGTCTAGAAAAGGAGGTTCAGGGCTGACCTTACTGGTTTCTACAACTACCTGACAGGAGGTTGTATCCAGGTCTGTCTTTCCTCCCAAGAAACAAGTCTCAGGGTAGAAGGACATAACCTCAGCTTGCACGAGTGGAGGTTTTGATTGGATATTAGAGAAAATTTCTTCAGGGAAAGGGTTGTCAAGCTTTGGAACCAGCTGCACAGGGAAGCGGTCAAGTCACCATTCCTGGAATTGTTCAAAAAACTTGCGGATATGGCACTTGATGACATGGTTTACTGGTGAATATGGTGGTGGTGCTCAGTTGATGGCTGGACCCGATGAGCTTAGAAGTATTTTCCAGCCTTAAAATTGCTATGATTCTAAATCACTTCATTTCACATGTAAGACTCCTTCCTATATAAAAACACTTTTCCAAACATCTCTGTCTTGGCTGGACTTTCTCGGCAAGAAGAATGGGGAAATTAGGGTGGTTCTAATGTTTAAAATGATGAAGAATGAGAGGAGATCAACAGGGTGACTTTCAATAGCAGAAGCACTGCGCAAGTGGCTGAAGGATGAAGTGACTCTCTGATCTGGAGAAGTCAGGCAAGGGAGGAGCAGCCCTAGATGACCTTAACTGCACTCCGAGTCATCCCTAGACTATTGTGGAAACTGAAGGTATCGGAATGTTTGCCTTGTTTGCCATAATACCTGGGGTAAAGGGCGCTTTGCTGGATGATTCTGCAAAGTCCTCTGAGGACACCCTTGAAAGATAAACTTTGTGCCAGAGATGCTTTGGATTGCAGAAGCAGGAAAAGATGTGATCTTTTCTATGATGTTGGGGTCTGCAAACATCCTGGTAGATGCTAGTAGTCCTATTTATTTGTCTAGGAAAGAAACCAGAGAAGGCAGATGAAGAGGCACTGCTGGAGTGTTACCAGAAAAGGAGAAACAGAAGATCACATTTCTCTACAAAAGAAAAGATGAAGGACTGAGAAGATGGTGGTACCTGACATTAAAGGCATCCATTTAAACCTTGGGAAGCATGTCCTTATGGCACATATCTGAGTAGCTGCTAGGTTTTATGAACACTGAAAGACATGACTTGTATCATATGTTTTCCCTGAGGATCGTGTGACTACTCAAACAACATATGTTTCACTGTCCTTGTGCATCACCAGAACATCTTGACAGAATGATGGTCTCTAAATCATTCAGCTCTTTCTCCTGTTACTCTGTTACATGGGACATGTCCTTCTCTGAAATTTTAGAGTCACAGAATCTCAGAATCACAGAATAGGTCATGTTGGAAGGGACAACAGTGGGTCATCTGGTCCAACCTCCCTGCTCAGGTAGGGTCATGCTAGGGCACATGGCATAGGTTTGTGTCCAGATGGTTCTGGAATATCTCCAGTGAGAGAAAATCCACACCCTCTCTGGGCAATCTGTCCAGTGTGTGGTTAATCCTACAGTAAAGAAGGTCTTCCTCCTGTCCAGGTGGAACCTGCTGGGCATCAGTCCCTGCCCATTCCTCTTGTGCCATTGCTGGGCACCCCCAAGCAAAGCCTGGTCCATGCTCTGCCCCCTCCCTGCCGGCACTGATGGACATGGGGAGGTGCCCTCTCAGTGTGTCCTCTGGAGGCTGAACAGCCCCAGCTCCCACAGCCTTTCCTGCTCCCAGAGATGCTCCAGTCCCTTCAGCATCTTTGTCACCCTCTTCTGGACCCATTCCAGGAGCTCCATGTCCCTCCTCCATGTCCTGAGGAGCCCAAACTGGACCCAGCACTCCAAATATGCCTCTCAGGGATGTGCAGAGGAGCAGGACCCCCTCCCTGACCTGCTGCAAGTGAGTATGGAACCAACTGCTCTTCCTACTTTTTCCTGCAGGGTACTTGCAGTCCCATGGGCTGATCGTGAATAGACTGGCTCAGAAGAGGTTGTGCCTGTGCATATACATCATGATGCATATACATTATCTCCCTGAACCTTTGTTACAACATTCACAGCTTTCAAGTGATGTTTGTCATCTTCTTGGCAGGGTGGGAACAGAGAAAATGTCAGAATTAAACAGGAAATATTTTCGCTTTTTCAACATTTTCTTCTTTCAGAAGAGGATAAGTGCACCCAGAAGACCTGCAAAGAAATACAGGACTGCAAAAAGATACATGATGGCCATGAAAATTTCTGTTTCATTTTCAATTCGTGCCTTCCAAATCAGTTATCAGGCACATCTTCTTCACATAAAATCGTAGAATGGTTTGGATTGGATGGAACTTTGAAGATCATCTCATTCCAACCTTCCTGCCATGGGCAGGGACATCTTCCATTAGATCAGGTTGCTCAGAGCCCAGTCCAACCTGGCCTTGACTTGGCAGAAAACCAGGGATGGGGCATCCTCAGCTTCTCTGGGCAACCTGTGCCAGGGTCTCACCACTCTCACAGAGAAGAATTTTTCCCTATCTCATCTAAACCTACTCCCTTTCAGTTTGAAGCTGTTCTTCCTTGTCCTGTCACTCCAGGTCCTTGTAAATAGTGTCTCTCCATCTTTCCTGTAGATTCCCTGCAGATACTGGAAGGTCAAAATTAGGCCACCCCAAAACCTTCTCTTCTCCAGGCTGAATTCATGGCCAGACTGCAAGGAAAGACTTTCTTTTCCCCAAATTCAGTCCCAAACTAATTTCTCAGTACAATTTATTATAGTTAATCCTGCTGTTAGAAGACCATCAGAAATGAAGCAGTTCACATGAAGCCCTGTAACTAGACAAACAGTGGGTTTTGAGTTCTTTTGCAAGTCCTCGATCTCCAAGCCATTTGCATGAGATTTTAATGCAGTCTGACTCCTGAGACCCACCTCTTCACAAATATTTGCATTCTTCTCAAACAACCCATACCACTGTGGATCTTGCAGAAATCTTGTTCCTTTATGAGCAAGTCCTGTATTTATTGACATTCAGCTTGTGGAATTGGCTGTATTACTCTGCTAAAATGTTTTTTTTCAGTGAATAAAGTCCTTTGGCTTCACTGGATTCAAAAACTTCCCGAGTGTCTGCCTGTCTTTTCAGTTTGAGACCTCTGACCTTCACAGGTTTCCACAAGTCTCCCAGAGCTCTGTCTTCCTCAGGGTAGACCATGACATGTTTTCACTGCTTCCCCAACCAGCTCCTCATCTCTAGCTAAGACCAGTGCTGTGTGTTGTCTCAGACATGCTGGGAGACAGCTTAGTAGCTGCAAATGTTCTAGTGTCACTCCTTCCTCATGGGATCCATTGCTCTGTGACAGAAACTTGTTCTGGTCTGTTGTTCAGCCAGTTTCTCCTTCAAAAATCCTTCTTCCCTTAATGGACTTCCCCTCCCTGCAAGTGTTACCAAAACACATCTCTGAAATGTGCCTGGCTTTGTCCAGAGAACAGCCACCCTATGCAATTTCCATTTTCACTTTATCTTGGCCCTTAGAAGATGAAACTGAACCACAGAATTGTAAAAGTGTTGCTTGGAGAGAGCTCTGGAGATATTTGGTCCAGCCTCCTGCCCCTGTGGAGAATGAAGAATCCATACCCTCTCTGGGTGACCTGTCCCAGTGTTGCCCTACTCTACCAGAGAGAAGATTTTGGCTATGTCACCTTTGTCAAACTGTTCATCAAGTAGTTGTTTACTACTAGATCATCCCGGATCCTCCCTTCAACAGTTTAAACAAGCTTAGCTCCCTCAGCTGCTCTAGGCACTGGACCATCTCTTTGTTCTCCACTGACCACTGCTTATCAAGAAGGAGATTGTTCAGTTCCTTTGATCCACTGTTCATGCTCCTGCAATGCAGCCAGCCACATGGTTTGTATTATCTGGGACAAGGCCACACTGGTGTCTAACTCAGCCTGGTGTCCACCATGGCAAATAATGTTCAGCTGCTGCTGAACTGGTTGCTCCTCAGTTGGTACCAATGCACAGGTTTATTCCATCCCCAACTGCAGAGCTTTATTCTTCTTCTTGAACCCTGTAAGGTTTCTGTTCACCATGACCTCAAGTTTCTCCCAGTCCTTCTTATAGGGGGCATACGAGGAAGTTGGAGAGGGACTCTTCATGAGGAACTGTAGTGACAGGGCAAGAGGGAATGAATTGTAGAATGGCTTGAAACTGAAGTAAATTCGGTTTAGATTAGATGTTAGGAAGAAATTCTTTGCTGTGAGGGTGGGCAGGCCCTGGCACAGGTTGCCAGGAGAAGCTGTGGCTGCCCCATCTCTGAAAGTGTTCATGGCAAGGTTAGGAGGGACTCCAAGCAACCTGGTCTAGTGGAATGTGTCCCTGCCCATGGTAGGGGGATTGGAATGAGATGATCTTTAAGGTCTGTTCCAACCCAAACCATTCCATGATTCTGTGATTTTTTCCCCCTGCCCACACAGCCCTGCCATGGGTGGGTTTGTCAAGGAAGTGGAAGAGGAAGAGTTCCATATCCTCTGTGTCCCTCAGAAAGCCACTCTCTGCTGGACCAGACTGTTGAAGGCATTTCTGTGCCTGAGAGTTTGGCACTCTGTGCCAGTGTCTCCCGTGCTTTGGGGAGCACAGGGCTCCTGGGGTGTGTTAGCCCTGCACACTGTACAGGCTGGGGGAGCAGATGGACTACCCAGCTCTGTCCTCTGCATCCACGGGGATGTTTGTGCTATCAATAGTTCCTGGAAAATTAATCTGTTAGCGAGCAAAATGTGGCTTCTCCATTGTTCTGTGGGTAATACACTCTATTGATCAGATTCCTTCACTAAAGCACTGGTAAAATGTCTAATGACATGTCTGAGAGACGAGTGCCTGGTGCCTGTGGTCCCTCCCACATTGGCCTAAAATGCCCTCTGCAGTCAGAAAACCTAAAGCCCTTCTGACAGCTGAACACAGTCTATAACAGCTCTTTGAAAATGTTTGGGGTGTGTGTCTTTTTGTGATTCTATGAAAAGATCACCAACAGCTTTTTTAATGAAGCCTTTTGTTTTGGATGCAGTGTGTTGTATAATAAAGCTGAAAATAGTTGTGAGTTTTGTTATTTTTTTTTTTTTTTCCTGGGTCAGCTGTCTGTCATTTCTTCTGGTTTCCATATTCCTGGTGACTCCTCTGAGAATACTAAAATTATAGAAAGCATGCTGTATGAATAAACAGATCAGTCAGGTTGCTTTCATTAAAGATTTAAGGGGTTCACACCACAGGTTCTGTAACTTTTTCTGATACTGTACTCTACACTTCCCTGCTCTTGGTTTCTCCTTTTCTTTCTTTAGCCAGCAGGGGTGAGTGATCCCATCCACTCCCCTGTCTTCCTCTGCCATTGGAAATTTACGTTCTCACCCACCAAGGTGTTGCTCAAACACCCATATAGAAGTCTTCACCTCAATTTAAAAATCTCAGTTTCTGTCCCAACCCCTTCCCATCCTCAGCTCCTTCTCCTTCTCCTCATTTCCTGGTACACAGTCCTCATGTAAACAATCCACTCTGGCTTTGCTGTGATCTAGAATAAAAATCCTACATGTCTATAAAACTATACTGAGGTACAAATCGTGCACAGTGGCCTCTGTACAAAGACCTGTATAAACCTTTTATGAAAAAAAAAGCAGCACCTGAATACAGGAATGTATTTTTGACTATGGCTCAGCCTTCTGAGTGAAGAGAAATGAAAGAAAAAATGCCAAAGATGATGAGTATGAAACTACAGTACTTAAGATATTGTTAAAATATAGGTGAGGGTAGAGTAATACAGGTTTCTGTCTTATGTGTGTTATTCTCCACAGAGAATGTGAAATGCTGGGCAATGATGTCATGGTTCGACACAGAAGAAAACAGGGATTTTATTTTTAACAGCGCTGCCTCTTGATCCATTTCTGATAATGTCAGGAGTTCCAAGAGGGCTGCAAATCCATGTGGTGCCAAACAGGCTGGCAAAACCCTGCTGGGGCCTATTCTGAAGCAGGAATAGACGTAGGTGTCTATTTGGAAACATTGCACTCGTGTAGTGCCTTTCAAGTCGCTATCCCTGCTCCCTGGGAAGTTGTCCTCATGCCCCATTTGAGAGGTGGCCTCATGCTGCTGTGGGAAGAAATGCAAGCTGAAGAAAGAAACTCAGAGTTTGCTCTTTCAGAAACGCTGCTGCGTCGGGCCCTGATCCTGTAAAATTTCTATTTAGGAATAAACGCTGGAGAAAGGATTTCTTTGTCAGCAAGAACTGGGTGGTCCACAACAAAATGGATTTGTCTGATTTAGGGGGTACCACATAGACTATGTAGATAATATATTAAGTATAATATATTGTATTATTAAACTTATACCTGGCATGATTTCCTGGAATCTTAGTTCTAGGGAAACAGAGGCTGTAAAAGTGAAAATGAAGAAACCTGTGAAGATTTCTTAAGTGAAATTTGGAACAGAGTCTGTACAATTGACTTCATAGGGCATTTACACATAAAAAAATAACACGGTATATTTTGTTCCGAATGTGATTTGTAAGTGGAACATGACCCTGAGTTTGCTGATTCTCAGTAGGACTCTCGTTGTGGAGCATCTGCCCTTTGCTATTTCAATAGATTGTCTCGACTGAAATTTCAATCAGACCCATCTGAAAGAGCTTAAAAAAGATTAATGGAGTCCCTCAGTTGTGTCTAAGAAGCTCACTACAATTTTCAAAATACTTTTTGTATTTAGGTGCACATACAAAAAGTTTTCCTGAAGTTGCCACCAAGTATTATAGAGACACTGGTGCATTAATTCTTCTTCCTAAAATCAGTGGGTTTTGAGGCTGGTGGTGTTTGTGAAATAGTGTTCAAGAGTCTTGATTAGCATTATGATTGTATTTTCACAGAATAACAGAATATTCTGAATTGGAAGGGATCAACAAGAATTGACAAACTCAACTCTTTTTTTATGGTAGTGAAGGTGATATCTTGCTTTATTGTTATGCCATCCATGTTCTGTACTTCCAAGTCAGTAGTACATGAGATCCTTAAAAATCCAAAGGAACAAGTTTGCTGTCTTTTTTTCCATATGGCTACAAGGTCCCTCTAACTAACTTGATTATCTCTTCTCCTCCTTAATTTTCGACATTGTTCATATCTTGTTTTGAAATACTTGGATTTTCCACACTTAATTCCTACAACCCTTCCCATTACTTTCAAGTTGAAGCATATTTAAATTGATGCATTCATTCAATGATATAATCACTTCAGTTAATTGAAATGGCTGGTATTTTTGAGATTGCTGTGAAATAAAAAAGTTTGAAATATTAAAAACCCTAGAGCATTTTCTTTTTTTTTTTTCTTTTTTTTTTTTTTGTGTGAACATTTCTGCCCATTACCCAGTCCCTCTGGGGGATAATTTTGAATTCCTTACAATTTTGATGGGCAAAAAAAAAAAAAGAAACAACTTAGGCTGTAGATATTATTTTAAGTGACAGCGTTTTCTGTCTCTCTAACAACCCCCCTATTTGCAATTCAGTGGTGGTACGGATCATCAGCTTTCACTTTTTGCACAGTAGACTGCAAAACAGCTACTCTGTGTATTGAACACTGAAAATTCAAGCTGGTGATTGTTTTTATAGAGAACTTCATTCTGAGATGCTGTGCCTACCCACTGGAAATTTCTAGTTCCCCTAATAGTTCACAATTCCACTATTTTCCTATTATGTATCCATTGCCTATGGATTCCATTTACTGTTTACTTCTGCAAACACAGAGAGGCTCCATCATCCTCTTCCCCAGCCACGTCTCAGGCTTTACTGTAGTTGTTTGCTTAACTTTCTCAGAATATACAACAAGGGTCTCAATTTTGTCATTAATACCCTTTTAATTTTTAAAACCAGCTTTCATTCACTGAGTGAAAAGATTCTAAAGCATTTACCTGAATATATACTGAGAACATGTATTTCAAAGGGATATAGGAATTCAGCAAATTGGGATGCAAACAATAAATCAAACTCTTATAATCTCTATTGNGTTTGGGCTGGAAGGGACCTTGAGTGAAATGAACAATATCAAATGGTTTGTTCCATGTTCTCAGGCTGGCAAATATAATCACTTGAGTTCAGTCTGACAGGGATACATGGCCTCTATAAATGTAATATTATTCTTCCATTTCTTAGCATTTACCTTTAAATTAAAGGGGGGTACAATGAACAAAGTAGTTCAAAGTTAACTCAAATATTGCAAACCTGCTGTGTCTCTTCTTTTCCTCAAATTGCAGATAAAGTAGCTTTCTAAACAGCTCTACTCACTGAAAAAATTGAAATCAGATATCCCTACAATGTGTTTCACTTGATAATGAGCATATCCCATCTGAAGGACAATGCATGTTCACATTCACATTTTCCCAATAATTCCCAATTTTCTAATGTTTTGTTCTAGTGCCAGAAATAGTGTGGAAAAAATGTGGGTATAACTGATTTAAAAGCCTTTGAGTTACAACAACATATCTGAGGAGATGGAGTATGACTCTTCAACATGGACAAGAGTCTGTTGCTCTATAAATTGGCTCCCTCTTTCAAGGGTCCTGAGGGTGCTAAAAGGCCTGAGTGGCCTTGACTGGCCTCATCTTGGATCCCCACCCTGTGTGCATGGGCATGGAAATCAAAATTTAGCCCTACAATGAGGTGATACAAAACCTTTCCACAATAAGAAGCAAAAGGCTTATTATTTGCTGGTAGTGGCAAATGCCAATTTTATAATCATCATGAGTAAACGAAACAGTGCAAACTGCTCTTGTTGAAATAGTCCCTGTTATTATTCCTGTAGCACCCAGAGCTTTGGATCAGGACCCTTCCAAGGCACAGCTCAGTCCGGGAACATGCAGTGGGAGCCCAGCTCTGACTCTGAGGCATTATATATGAAGTAATGAAAGGCTGAGGAAAGGGAAAATCATCACCTTTTCAGGGAAGGAGCACCAAGATATAAAAGGTCAAATTGATGCCAATCAGGATTATACAGATTGAGCTGATGCAGCACTGGCGTGAGGAAGCATGAGGTGAACTTTTCATTCCTTTTGGGAACTCTTTATAATAGTGGGGTCAGTTGGTTTTTTTTGTTTAGGGGGTTTTTGTTTTTTAAGATTTTCGTGTCTGGTTTTTTAGGTTAGGGAGCTGGTCGGAGTGTGGAAATGGAGATGTGGGAGGAAATGGGAGATACTGGAATATGGTGAAGTCCTTCCTCAGTCCTGGGTGTCTGTACAGCTGGGGATCTGCTGTAGGGAGCACAGGAGTGATTTTAGGTCCACAAGCTTAAAGAAAGCCCTGGAGTGAACACAGATCTTTTAATTCTTTCCCCCCCCTGCTTTAAGCAGATTTGGGTTAAGACAGTGTTTGTTCCTGATTTGGCAGAAAACTTGGGATGACTGTCAGCATTTTCCTGAACAGGGTAAGGCCTGTCTGTGACAGAGTATATCAAAACTGAAATGGCAGTAACCTGTGTCACTGGGAGGTTTTAGACTTTGGCTTTCTCTGTGTGATTTTGGTTACAAAGTTGGGGTTAAGAATACTCTGCATTGCATCCTTTGGTGGAGTCACATCAGATCCTTTAACTCTTAAAAAACTTCCAGAAAGCCCACTGGTGTACACAGAAATATCTGCGAATAATGCACAATTATTACCTTTTAAGAAGTTTCACTCACCCATCACTGAAATAGTCAAATATTGAGTTCCCCCTAAGCTTCCTCCTAAAACTTCACTGTTCATAGTTTCTGCTGAAGATCCTCTTCCCTGCCCTGTTTGGCACTTCCCTGCTTTCCTGTCCTGGCTCAGATTAGGAGTCACCTACAGGCACAAGTCAGTCAGTGGTTTGCCCTTCTAGCTGGGGACAATGGCAAGGGGTTGTTGGTGCTAGAGCAGGGGGAGTTGGTGTTCCTACATGTAAGCCTGGAAAACTGCAGCTGCAGCAGGACAAAATCTGAGTCATCTCTGGTTCAGTGGTGGTGGTTCACAAGGTGGTTGTGAACTTGAAATGTTCCTGCTGCAGTAGATCATTCATTTCCTGCATAGAAAGCAGGCAAAAGGGTAGTTTAGAGATATGGTGGTGATGCCTTCACGTGTTTGGGATATACTTGCTCTGCCAAAAGAAATGTACTTTTTACTGAAGGAAAATAAATACAAACAGCTCATTATGGAACAGATTTCTGAAGAAAAAGGTCTGTTTCTCACTTCAGAACAAGTCAAGCTGAGCCCTGTCGAAGGGGCAGAGACGTTGGGGAAAGAGCCTCGAGCTGACCTTCCCAAGCCCTGTCACAGTTGAGATAATCCTACTGGGACTTTGAAAGACATGACTAATGCCTGACTGGGTGTAGCTCCCCCTGCTGCCCCACCATGGCTCTTGTCACTGCAGGTGGCCTTGAAAGGCGTGCTGGCTGAGGAAGGAAAGCTCATTTGGCAGGTGCTGCAGAGGAGCTGCTTTACCTGCAGCCTGGACTGGGCCTGGCTGGGGCAAGAAGTGAGGTGCAATTCTCTGCTGTGTTATTGGCTCCATGGAGCAACAATGTGGGGGCCAGAGCTGGGAGCTGAGGGCTCAAAAATCACCCCAGAGGCTGCCTTTAGCTTTTGTGTGGCCTCTGGGCAGCCTGGCATCGTTCACCAGGGCTTTGATGGTTGTTTCCAGTAACGTGTGTCCTCCCCTGAAGTCTCTCCTGACCCCACAACCCGGTCACAGCTCAGTCTGTGACCCTGGAGCTTTTGGTCTTTTTTTAGGCATCCTGCATTTTCTAATGTGAAGAGAAAGCTCTGTTGGCTTGGTGGATTCACAGCTTGACTCACTGCCATCACATTGGCCTATTCTTTCCACGAGCACTAAATTCACTTTCAAAACAGCCAACGATGTTTATGAGAAAAGCCAGTCTTTTCATAGGTGTGCCAATATACAGAAACAGTTATTTCCCATCTGGGATCTCTCTGTATGGTAAGTATACATAATTTTATAACTCATCAGCTTTAATAGGTGCCCAAGAATGCTGAAAATAGGACCATAAATTTGTAGGAGATAAAACATTTTCACAGGAAAAGAAAATTCCAACAAAATAAGCAAGGTCTGGGATGTTCTGGCACCCTTTTGAAAAAGATATTAAAAAACCCTATCCTGCCTTTTATTTTATGACCGTGTATAAGAAAGCTGAAAAATTTCTGACTTCCAGTAGAAGATAAAAGATTAAAAATACACTTTTCCTCATTTCATAGAAAACTGCTCTGTTAAATCTAAAATTTAAATCGTAGTGTTTGATTATCGGTGCTCACCAAGAGGATTACAGAACAGTCATTAAATCTTATTACAAAGCGAAGTGCAGAAAGTAATTGCACATATTTGTAAGTAGCTTAGAATTGATTAAAAATGCATAAAGAAAAACGGGAAAGTTTTCTGCAGGCTCGAGGCTGCTAACCCCTCTGGGTAAACACACATCAGCTCATCCCACCAGGAAGCTTCTCTGCTTCTTCCCAGTGTGGCAAGAGGAGGATTTCTCCCTGTTTTAAGGACAAGGACTCTGTACTTGTGATCATTGGAATTGCTGTGAGCTGCAGGAGATAGGGAAGGCCTGCAGTCTTGTTAAAGTTAGGAAGCTTTAGGAGAAGTTTAATTTAAGCTGTTCCTCGGGCTAAGCCTTTCCTTCCCCACCCCCATCCTCCACTGTAGGCTGCTTTAGGGCTGCATTTTCAAAGCGGTGTATGGGGAATTAAGTGCTCCAGTTCCATGGATGTTAATGTGATTTTGTGAGCAAATATCCTCTACTCCAGCATGGCTGAGGCTGTGCTCTGCTCTGAGGGTTATACTCCTTGCAAGCAAAGGAGCTGTGTCAAAGCACAGTGACTTTAGAAGCAAATTAACTCTGTGTAAGTTAGAGAGAAGCACATGGGGCTTTTGAGCATTTATTTGTCTGGTCATTTGTGCTGGTCAGTGAGGCAGATTTTTCCTACAGGGGCTGAGCGGGAGATTGGGCTGGGTGAGGTGAGAACGGTATTGAGGTTCTGGAGACTTTCTAGAGAACAATGGAGGTAGGGAAGGGTCTAGAGAGTAAATCATATGAGGAGTGGCTGGGGGAGCTGGGGTTATTCAGCCTGGAGAAAAGGAGGCTCAGAACAGATCTTACGGCTCTCCACATCCACCTGAAAGGAAGGTGTAGCCAGGTGGGGATTGGCCTCTTCTCCCAGGGAACAAGGGACAGAGCAAGAGGAAATGGCCTCAAGGCTATACTAGGGGACATTCAGGTTGGACATCAGGAGGAATTTCTTCCTGGAAGGGGTGGTCAGGTATTGGAAGGGGCTGCCCAGGGAGGTGGTGGAGTCCCCATCTCTAGAGGTGTCCAAGGAATGACTGGGCATGGCATTCAGTGCTCTGGGCTGGGGGACAAAGTGGGTGACGGGCACAGGGTGGGCTCCCTGGGCTGGGAGGGCTTTCCCAACACAAACAATTCTGTGATTCTGAGTGTGCTCACCCCTTGGATGCCAAGTGATGGAACAGCTCAAACAGCTCCCTGCACTCCCTTTGGCTCGGCTCTGATGGTGTGTCTCCAACAAGTCAGCCTTTGCCTAAGCCTTGACAAATTCAGCGCATAACACAATGCGAGGAGGAGTCTGATCCTCTGCAATCCGAGTCTCAGCATGCAACTTGTTATTTTTAACTTTCCATTTAAGCTACTCACACATCTTCTCTGGCAGCGTTCAGAACATTCCTGAAATGCTACATTGTGTCGTGGTTTGCCTTTCCCTTTGGATTCACTTTTTTCTCTCCACAAGACTGGTAGGTGGTGTTTAGGAGGAGATGGAGGTTTTCCTTGCATTCTGCTTTTTTCTCTCTTTTTATAAACAGTGCTTTCTCTGGCATAAATCATATAAACCTCTTATTTTTCATACTGGGCCCAAACTTTTGGGAGAGAGCAGGGCCAGTGCACAGGTAGAGAAGGGATGTACATTTTCCATCATCACTCTCTTACCACTCAGTGGCTGGACAGTAACAGAGCTGGGACTGGTGTCTTTAACCTCTGGGAATGAGGCAGAGAGAGTCATGACCTTGAACCTGGTGTGCACTCACGAGATTACCTGCCGTGCAGGTTCTCTAGGGTCACCTCTTTGATCCAATTCTCACAGCCAAGACAGTTTGGTTATTCCCTGCTGTGCCCATTTCTGGGGCTGTCATAGCAAGGGCATGTTGGGTTTCTAATTACCAGTACCATATTGATAAATTTACAACATTTTATCTTATTTTCCTGTCTCAGCTCTGACAAGGATGTGAGAACAGAACTGGAGAGATTACAAAAGATTTTGCTGTTCTACATTCATTTATAACATCTATAAGGGTTTTTGAATAATTTTTATTTGTAACTAGGAGAAAAATGCACGTTCTGTCAACTTATCTTCAACTCACTGCATGAGACTAGACCTGGGTAGCTGTCCTTCAAATTAATACAAACTTAGGAACTAAAGCACTACGTAATGAGTTGAGAATAAATCTCTCAGAGTTTACTATTGATTTGCTGTCCTAACATTTCTGAGAATAACCCACTGCATAATCTATGGAACCAAATGATTTCTCTGTGAGGTTGCTGCTATCTCTTAAGGTTTTATCTAAAGCTTTGAGAACTGGTATTTTTTTCTCAAAGTCATATAAGAATCTTTTCTTTCCATATCAAGAAAGTTTCTTGCCACAAGGAGTGTGGAGAAAAGTCACAGGTAGGAATGTCAGGGAGCAGTGAGGGTGTAAGGACCAGGGATCTGAGCATGGAGATGACCCTGACACTGGTCATGCCCTCACCAACAGATGATGTCCTGCATGGACTGAGCATGGCAGGCAGACCCAGGAGGTGATGGGGTCCATCATCAGCCCCTGATAGGGCAAGGTGGTGATCCAGGGCCAGGAACCATCCAAAGGGACCAGAAAGGAGAGGCAACAAGGCCATGACATGGAGCCAATGAGTCCATCTAGGGGATAGCACAAAGGCGATGCAGAGAATAGACTACAGTCTGGGTCTGAGAGGTCCGTCCAGAAGACGAGCTATCACAGCCCATTCAGGAGGCAGGGCTGGGGACTTGCCATGGTGTACCTGGGGCAGAGGCCTGCCTGAGTGAAACTGGTCAGAGACATTAGGGACTATTAGTGGAATTAGGTCTCTTCACACTGAACCCACCAAAGGCAACTTTGATCAGAATATAAACTGAATGCAAAGGTGATTTTTTTGAAGTCATCATTTTGAAGGGAGTTTCATTTACAGGGTAAAGATGAGGTTACTCCCTGAACCTCACAATGCTGCACCAGAATCATAGAATGATTTGTGTTAGAAGAGGACCTTGGAGATCATCTCATTCCAGCCCACCTGCCATAGTCAGGGACACTTTCAACTAGACCAGGTTGCTCAGAGCCCCACCCAACCTGGCCTTGAAATAGAAAAGGCTCCTTGTATGCTTTCATTGCACATGCTTTGTATTTGCACATTTGCACATTTTTGTATCCTGTAGACTTCAGCATTGGCGACTTCTTCAACCAGGTTACTGCACTAGACAACCCCACCCACAACGTGTCCATTCACGTAACCCTATGTCCCTCTCAGGGAATATTTTACCACTAACCTGAAAACAATGACTGCATTAAAATCAAGGAAAAGAATCCACTGAATTTCCTTTGCAGACTATTTACACCAAACAGTGTCAGGATCAGTGATTTTCTATCGAGCTTTTACCACTCTGCTCTGTGGGAGACACTCCAAATCCCCTGTGAAGAATGGGATGCTGAGTTAAGCCCATAGAGCTCTTCTTACCATAAGGCCTGGGGCCTCAAATGTCCCTTGACTAGACATCCACATCATCCTGAAGTCTTTACTTTGGTTTCTCCTCTCTCTGTCTGTAATAAGTCTTGTGTAACAACAAGATGCTCTTCCCCTACATCACATAATAGGTCCTATACGCTTCAAACTCCCTCCTGAGACCATGGGGATGACATGTCTCCTGTGTCTCCTGTGATAGCTCAGGCCAGGTCAGATCACAGGGCTCTGTTGGCTCTGACAAGGTTGTTTGGGCTCATACAGCTCCTCTCCTTCCTTGGTGCTTCTTTGTGTTTATAGAGAGGAACTTTTAATCACATAACAATACCACAGAACAGAAACTCTTCTCTTCTATATCCCCCTTCTCTCCTTGTGAAGGTTTTAAATAATTGTTCTTTACCGGAAAATAAATAATTGCCTTGTTTTTATAGCTCTTCAATGTTGAAAATGATGTGGTATGTTTTAATCAGCAGCAGACCACTGCGTCATTGGAATGAGTGGGTAATTTCAGTTACATTCACTATTAATGCACTTTCCTTTTCTTGGAAAACAGCAGAAAAATAGTTTAGTTCATCTCGTCATTGGGAGGATTGTATTCTGTGGTGATGCCATTAATTAAATTGTTATTACACAAGGAATAGATTGGACCCCTTTTCTTTGTTTATTTTGCAGTTGAAAGTCTGTTGACTTGCAACGGCCCCTTGAGCCAAGTTATGAAGAAACTCTTGTTGACCTTAGTCGTGAAATAATGACCCTATTGACTTTGAGCACCAGGTGAAGATATCACTGATTTTCAACTCACGGGTCAGGAACTGTAATTTAGGATTGGTCAATGTGAGTATAATTGCACAAATAACAGTGCAAGAGAGAGATGAAGGTTTCCCTAGTGATGATGTGAAAGTTCGGGTTGGCTCTCTGCCAACAGCCAAACCTCACAAGAAAGATTCCCCCCTCCCTCTCCTGAAAATGGCAAAAAGCAGCAAGAGAAAATTGAAGTTATATATATATATATTTACATATATTAAATTTATATACTAGGTACAATGAGACAGGGACCCCCAAACCACCCCAATAAGGGACAAGGGGAAGGGAAAGGGGAGAGGGAGGCAAAATAGGGAAAAATAAGACAAAACAAATATATATACAATCTAAATTCAGAAATTAACTCAGCAAGTAACAAATGCAATAGTAAATTCACTACTTTCCTTGGGAAAAGCAGATTCTTAACCTTCGCCGCTGGCCCAGGCAAAACAACCCCCAGAGCAGGCCTCGCTTAACACAGATAAGCCAGGCCCAAACACCGGGAGCTCGTCAGCGTGCGAGCCCGAGAAGGAAAAGAAAGCAAAAGAGAGAAAGAACACCTCCCCCTTTGGCTTATATACACCTGATTACGTAAAGAGATGGGATGGAATACTTCCTAGATCTTGACCCTGGTTACCAAGGAAGGCCTACAAAAAACAACCCATCACACCTAGGAATGCAATTTCTGTAAATGAATAAAGTAACACTCAGCTCAAATATGCATCATGAACAGGATGCAGGGAGGTTTTGTGGGGTTTTTTTCACCCTTGTCAGACAAAGAAACACCTAGAACAACTCTCTTCCAACCCTCAGACATATTATGGCCAGTGACCAGAGGCCTGACAGAAAGCTCAACCCCTTTCTTCCCATGTCTGGCAGCTTCTGGGCCAGCCTGTGCCATTCCATCACAAACCATAACCTTCTACAAGGGTGTTGACCCTTCTTTTGTGACACCTTGTTTTTAAAAAGTCAAGGTCTTACCTTCCAGAGGTGGGAGAGCTGCACCTGCCTGAGGGAGTTTCCAGGGACTGACTTGCAGCTGTCACTCTGACTCGGGGATGTGCTGTCAACGTCAGGCAGTAGAGAACTCCTGGTATAATGACAGAGAAAAGGGTGAAACAAACCTCTGAATTGCCTGACAGCTGAAAAAGTCCCAAGCCAATGCTCCCAGGACTGTAAAACTCAACCCCACTGGGCCACTGCCTGCCAAGTTTAAAAAAGATTATGTATCTTTATAGTAGTTTTTGACATGCTGGATACACCAGGACTTCGGTGGAGGTGTGGGTGCCATGGGTGCCATAGAAACCAGTTGGTTTCTATGATTACAACATGACAAATTCCTGAGTTAATTCCCAAGGGCAGTTTTAGGTCCCTTTCAGACTCATTACCCTGTGGATTTCTTCAAGTTCATCAGTCAAAGGACATCCTATATTGTCTTGCTCACACATGAAGGAGCCATGCTACAAGTTCCCTTATTCAGCCTTGAAATGCACCTGGGAAAATTGGCATTTTCTTTGGGGTTTCTGCAAGTTCTTGCCATACTGTTTTTGTGACTTGAGAAGGGCATAGTGTGTTCTTACACACAGTACTTAGAAAACATGTCTAGTGTATTTTAAACTCTCAGTCCAGATATTTTCAGCTTGACTTAGGACTTCATATTTTGTAGCAGATCAGAGATTTCAGTCCTTTAGCACTTCCAGATTGTTATGCAGTAACATTTCACATGTTCCAGTTGTATCTCAAAGCTGTGAAAGAACTTCCAAGAAACTCCAGAACTGGGTAGGCCTTGAGAAGCCTGAAACCAGTTGTTACTATTAAAAGGGATATTTTCAAAATGCTTCTGTCCTGATTTAGGAAATCTTTCCTAACCAGGAATCTCACTTCAGCATGTGTTCTAAGCATGTGGTGAAGCCATGGAAATCAAAATGTCTCTAGGCTTATGCTTCAGTCTGATCCTGAATCCAGCCCTTTGCTGGTAAGATGTATTCTGTATTATTTTCACTGCTCTGCATTTTTCTATACTCACTTATACTATCATTTGTTTGTAACAGCCAAGGAAAATGGAGAAAAACTGTGGTTTGTTTAATCACTGCCTGGAGAAAACTGTAAGCTGATCCTGGTATAAATGAGCAGGCATGAGAATTTGCTTTAACAGTTTTCAGTCCCTTTGGTAATGCAGAAATTTTGTTTGATTTTTGCCAAGTGTTATTTTTTACTTAGTGTTTTTAGGTAATCACTATTTAGCTGGCTTATGTTCTTGGATTTTCCCTGTTTCTCCTTCCCAGGAGATAAAACCAGTAAAATCCTCCCCTATTGAAGTCAGTGGCAAAACTCCCACTGAATTCAGGGTTTTATTCAGCCAAAGAGTTTCTTGCAAATAAGGTATTTAGATACTGCACTCTGGGGTGATATTCATAAATTTAATGCTGTTTTCTCAAAATAAAAACTCATATATGTTAGTGAGCCTCTGTGTGGCTCTGACAGAAACGCTTCTCCTTGAAAACCCATTCACTCTCCTGGAGCTTAATGCTTTCACCAAAATCCATAAGACAGCAGTGAACTCAGCTGCCCTGGCTGCTTTACATGGTGCCAGTAACACCATCAGTGGTTTGAAAAGGAAAATAAACAAAAAACCCCACGAATGAGGCTTTGTTTCCTGCCTGGAGAGTTTGGACACACTTGAGTAAATCTCAAACAGTGATGACAGACGGATCTGTGGGAGCCTTTTAGGTCCCAGATTCACATAATCTTTTAGGTTGGAAAAAACCTCTGAGACCATCGAGTCCAACCTGTGACTGATTCCCACCTTGTCCCTCAACCCAGAGCATTGAGTGCCACGTCCGGTCATTCCTTGGACTCCTCCAGGGATGGGGACTCCAAACCTCCCTGGGCAGCCCCTTCAAATATCTGACCACCCTTCCATGAAGAAATTCTTCCTGATGTCCAACTAAACTTCCTCTGGTGCAGCTTGAGACCATTTCCTCTCATCTTGTCACTTGTAGCCTGGGAGAAGAGGTCAACCCTCCCCTTACTACAACCTCCTTTCAGGGAGGGAGCAATGAGGTCTCCCCTGAGCCTCCTTTTCTCCAGGCTAAACACCTCCAGCTCCTTCAGTCTCCCCTCATATGACTTACAGGTAGCTTTAATTAGGTTCCCCAAAGTCATATCTGCACGGCTCACACTGTACATGTCGCTCAGGGACTTTTCCAGTGCTGGTCTCATTTGCCCAGACCTTTCAGCTGCTTTCTGGCCTCAGGCTGAAGATCCCCCAGGTCACCAAAGGCCACTCCTGCACAGGGTTGCCTTAAAGTTCAGGTGACAGGGTTCAACAGGGACTGTCCTTTCTGGAAAGGCTCCTTCTGGGGCAAGTGCTCATATGTTGTCTCAGGGCCAGTTTACCTGCAATGAAATAAATAATTTATTTAAGAAGGAAGCAGAGCTGCTTTGTGCTTAAGAGAGCTCCTAAGACCCTCCACTGCCATGGTGATTGTTAATTTTGTGCTATCTGAGTGGCATTGTGCAGCTAGGGCTGCAGGGACTATAATGTTGCTGATTAAAAAGAGCTTCTTTAAATTTGAAGAGATTAGGCACATTTCAGCTTTGTATTTCTGTCTTCCGTGCAGACCAGTTGCTGCACATTGAGAGATCTGTGATATGACCTAACCTTTAAAAAATGACTACTGAGTTTCAATATCTCTGTGGCTGCATGCCCTATGGACAACACTCAATGCATCCTGAAAATTATTCCTCCTAAAGGTGTCTCTGTATAAGCATCCAGGAGGAAAAGGCACATGAAATCATAGGTCATATATCCGAGATAAGCATCAGGAAGTGCAATTAGAGAGGTGTATTTTCACATGTGCCAACATACACATATATAGATCTGACTGCAGATCCAACTGTAAAGCAAACAGGTAAATTCTGTTGTTCAACTCCGTGCCAAACCTATATAAAATGTGTTTAATTATGCTACATGAGCTCTAAAAATAAAATATTAAGGTAAAACAATACTGTACTCTTTATACAAGTACTTCAAATGGAATACATAATACAAAATATTGATTCAAGAGGGTTGCAGTATTGAAAATCAAATGAGTTTTTGCCATTGCTGAGAGCACAGAAGCCCAGTGTAATCAGCCTGTTCAACTAATCATTACAGCAGTGCTGTTTGTGGCACTCTACTTAACAGTCTGTCAGCAATTCCATAAAAAAACCTTATTTTTCAGGGATTTGTATTTTGGCTGTAAAAGGCTGCTCTGATGTGAAATTAGAAATACATAGAGAGAAGTGAAAGAATAGAGACCCCCACTGCTCCACCCAAGTTGCTTTTGAAAGGTTTGATTCTGGGTCACCAAAGACAGCAAGGATTTTGCCTTTTATGTCAGTAGGAGCAGAATTGGGATGAAAGAGTCTTCTGGTGATTAATTGCAGTTAACAGGAGCTTTGCTTTTGACCTTAGCTGAGCTTAGCTTTGCCCATGTTTTAATCACCACCGTGTGAGGAACTCTGAGGTGCCTCTTGGGTTTTTTAATTTTTGCCTCAAATCATTGTTTCCTCTCTGGTACAGCCCTTGGAAAAAGCTTTTCTGATGTGACACTTTAGTCAGTGAAGGCAAATACTACAGCCCAGATTTCAGGTGCAGTACAAGATATTTCCTCCTGTGCCAAAATGGAGCCTTCCCACCATAATACTTGTGCTGAAAGCTGGCACCAGAGGCAGGATAATTCAGCACGGTGGAGTAATGTATTAGTTTGAATGCTCCTGACTACCTGCAGTGTGACGTTTATAAGATTTGACACTCAGCTGGACCAGATCCTGAGCAACCTGATCTGATATTGGTGCTGGACCTTCCTGGGGAGGTGGAAGTTGGACCAGGTGCCTGCTGAGTTCCCTTCCCTTTTCCATTATTCTGTGCCTCTGGGAAGTTATGCAAGACTGTAACATCTGCTGACCAGAGACCTGGTCAGACTCCAGTTTAGGGTCAGCTGTAAGTATAAAACTTCCCATTGCTTTAGGACATTTAGAGTCACAGGTTGCTGTGGTCCCTTATAGATGTGACTAAACTTGCTGGAGAAATGGCTTGGTTTGCAGTTCCATATCCAAACTGAGTGATTTATCTGACAAGCTGTGGATTCAAATGATTCATTTTTTCTCTCTCTTTGGGGACCACTTAAAACTTTATTTATACAAAAATGAGCTTGAATTAAAGTGTAGAAGTGCTTCTGAAAAATCTGCCTTGTAGAGATACATTAGCAGTAGCATTATAATTATGTTTCCTTTCATTTTCTGTGTACCACTAAAGCTGCTAAAGCTGCATTGGTGTAGTCAGGGTTATTGAAAGGTACCTTTTTAGATTTCTTATACAGTGACTAAGAAATAATATGGTAGCTACAAGAAAAAGATCAAAATCAAGGGCCATGTGAGCAAAGTACTCCACAATGCCATAAACCACGCTAGATCTTAATGAGATGTTAATTTACTATTTGCATTCATATAATATAAATCACCCATCTCTTTGTTCTAAAGAAAATAAAACTATCAATGTGATGAAAGAAATATCAGTTGCCAAGTAAAAGTAATGAGATTTTTTGGGAGTTGGCAAAGCTCTCTGAGGCAGAGAGGGGAGAATATGACCCTGAGGAAAATTTGAAGTATGATGACTTGGTGAACACTAGGACTTTACTTCCATTCCTAAAATGGGACAGCAAGCTTGTATTGAAGTTCTGACAGATATTATATATCAGAGTGACAAGACAAAAATGAACACACGCAAAGCTGTGTCACTTTGCAATATGAAATATATTAACAAGTTCACCTATGGTATAAAAATAAAACAAAAAGCTCTCTAGATGATTTTCTTTGTTTATTTAATTGTTTACTGTCTCAGAATTTTTTCTGCAAAGATGCAGAGAAGCCTTTCTCAAATTCCACACAACCTTTTCCTCCTTGTCTACTTATATTCAGGCATGTCTGATCTTTCACTTGCTGCAAGTTCCCAGCCATCTTACATACTTTTAAAATACTTATTTGCTGCCATCATTTCAGTGACTGCTGTTTGCCTCTGCTGGATTTCTTTGGTTCAGTGTTGAGGTAATTTGTAGCCTCAGAAAAAAATGGATGCTTAAAATGCAAAAAAAGAAGAAAAAAAAAAAAGAAGAAAAAAAAAGTTGTTCTACTGTGTGGATTTTAAAAATAAATAAATAAACAAAGAAACAGTAGCTCAGCCACTTTGCAGTCTTACACCTTCCTCCTGAGTCAGCTCCTGTGCTTGTTTGCTCCATCATTATCCTGGCGGAAAAATGTCAGAGTGATGGAGTACCTATGAGCAGCTTCCCAGAGAAAAAATAAAGGGATTTGCTGAGCAAGCATGAGATGTGTTCCACAGAGAATCCTAATATCTGACAGCAAATCCAGGAGAGGAGCAGGTCCCCTTGCAAGGAGGCACCACTGATGGAAGCGCAGTAGTCACAGGAGCAGAACTGCTCCTTACAGTTTTTACATATTATATGTATTATAAAGAATGCATACATATATTTATAAGAAAAAAAAACCATTTCCATACACATATCTATATTTATAAGACAACCACATCCAACCAAAATGTTATAAAAATAGTGCTTTGAGGTCAGGTTCACAAACCTTAGGGGGATGCCAGAATTAAGATGTATTACAAATACGGTCCCCCTCTGTATGTGGAATGATATAATCTTTAATTACATGACTGCACACTAATTGTCCCAGAGGCTGTGCCCTTCAGCACATGTAGGAGGCAGAGTCTTTGGAAGGGAGTGAAATTCTTTTTGACTTGCCTGAGTTTGGTGGAGTTTCCTGGCTGTATTGCTGAACAAAACTTAACATCTGAAATATAAAATAACCTCACAAAATAGTATTTGCCCTCATCATCCCTACTCTGCCCTTCCCATAGACAAGTTGAGTCAGCTCTAGGACTGGGTTATAAATTAGTGGTACAGTCTTCAAGCAGCTATGTGTAGCTGGGGCAAGGAAAGCCTGGAGGCACCACTTTGCCAGAGGTATTGAGTGAATGAGAAAGTGAAGGGGCGACCTCCAGGTCTCTGCCATAGTGGCCATCAGAGATTAGTTTGGGTTGGAAGGGACCTTGAAGATTATCTAGATCCAACCCCCCTTCCATAAGCAGGGACACCTTTTACTTGAACAGGTTGCTCAAATAATCTTTGGGGCTTGTCCTAAACAACATCTCTCCACCCTTTTTCTTCCCCAGTCCTTCCTGTCTCACAGATTCCTGCTGTTCCTATTTCTGCCTGTTTCTTTATTCATTATTACTATGCCTCATCCCCTGACATTGAATTTGGTGTGTTTCCTTTCCTCCAAGCTTTGAGGCTCCAGACAAATGAAAATTTGACAACAAAAGGGATATTCCCCTTGCCTTCTGCTCCTATTTCTGGTATTCCAGTAGGAGGGCTAGTACTTTTAGGAGGAAATCTTGTACAGAACCTCCATCCCCAGAGCAACATTTGTTCAATGGCAATGCAAGAATTTATTGTACATAGCAACGGCAACCTGTAAAGACACGGAACAGGCTCAGCCCACATGTGATAGTTGCCCCAATGGAATATGGAATATGTCATTGGTGAATTGGAATTTTCATTTTTCTTTTAGGGTTAATTCTTAGCCAAACTCAACTCTGCAACAGGTCACTGGGGCTGGAGTAGGTCGACCTCCTTCTGCCTCACCATCATGTTTCAGGAAACTGGATTTCAATACAAGAATACTGAGAACTTCCGAAGTAAATAGTTATGAAGGGTTTTTTCCCTGGATGGTCAGTTGTATTTTGCTGAGAAATGCCCAAAAAGCTTTAGCTGAAACCTCCTTATGAAGGCTGTGAATGCTGAAATGGGGGTGGTCTTGAATGGACAGTCTTCTTCAGCTTCAATGATGCATTACCAGCCTGCATGTAGGATGTGTTGCACAGCTGGCCCAACCAAGCAGCACTGGAGGGAGAGGGAAGGCTTTAACCTTATATCCTGATAGATGTAGGGTCTGAGGTGCCTATATACTGTCAGACCCAAAGCATCACAGCCACGGAGAACAATTCATCATCCCATGTGTGCCAAAAAGAGACAATCCCCAGGCTAGGGAGCTTGAAAGATTTCTAATCCACCTGTAAAACAATGGGATCTGGCCTGTAATTCATATTGCATACAGCAGTTCACATCCTCAAGGATCCTCTTTCAAGGACCAAGAGATAAGATTTGTGCCTCACACTGCTTTAAAAATTAAAACAATTCAGCTTCCTCTCCCCACCCTGATCTGAAATGAAGAAGAGAAGGTGTTCTCCCGTGTACTGCCTTGTTTCCTGCATTGTGGAAGTTGGCTCTTTTTTACTGACAATTGTTGTGTTCCACTGATGGCAAAACTGCCAAAATCCTTTGTGGAGGTGGAGAAATTAATTATTTTTCGCTCAGGTCTGAGAGCATCAGAAAGGGAAACTTGAAACCTTTGTTCTGTGCAGTTTTATTCCACCCAGCTCTGAAGAATACAGAACGATGCTGTTCACTGGAGAGAGATGTACTGTATTTTTTCAGAGGTTTATTGTTACCAATATAATTTGGGAATGTGCTTTGCTCCCTACGGAAAAAGAGCTGTTTCACGATGTACTGTACTTTCTCTTCTGATGCTCTTGGTCCTGCTGGATGCAAGCAGTTTGGATAGGACATTCATTCTCCTACAAAGCAGATGAAAATTATTCAGTGGATGTCTCCTGGTTGCAGACTGATCCTGTTTCTCCCACAGTAGAACCCACAGATAGGTATGGCAATGTCTGCCACCTCCTATCTCTCCCTACTTCCCATGAAATCAGGAATCATGCAGGTGAAGAGGAGGTGGATATCAAGCTCAGGGTTGAAAGGTTACAAATGAACTCTCTTTCTCTGCCCTAAATCCTTCACAGGCACAAACTGACATAACAAACCTTATTTCATAGGCCTGCTGTGTTTGGAAGAGCCCATGGGATGCTTCAGTACCATGGGATGGTGTAAGGGAACATGGGGTTTGCTGAATGAAACATGAAGCCCACAGAGGTCAACCTGCCCACTGGGGACACCTGATTCAGGGATGAGACCAGGTACTGACCCCAGCTTTGATGGTACCTGCAGCCAAGTACCACACCACTCTCAAAGCTGTCCTTCCAGGTGTAATGAGATGCTCCATGAAATGACGGGGGTGGGTGGGTGTTCTCAGGGATATTTTCATGCTTCTGGAGATGAGGGGAATTTTTGATTTGTTTTTAGTCACATTTCAAACAATAACAATGTTTATTTGTGATTGTACTGCTTTAAGAGGTGTTATTTCCAAGCAGAGGAAAAACACATTCAATATGACTAAAAGGAAAACACAGGGACTGTTAGTTTATCTCTTTTTTAAGAATTTTGGAGGAAAACTTACTTTTAGCCAGAGAAGGAAGCCTAAATAAAACCATCTCACTGCCCTATGGCTGCACTTCCACCAGCTCCTACCCACCAACCACCCTTTGCTCCCTCCCGCATCACGCCCCAGGCCCTGGTGCTCAGAAGTTCACTCCAGCTGATGACAGTGATGTGCTGCAGCTGCCCAGCTGCAAAGGAAGGCCCCCCACTTAGTGGTTGGCAGCCAGCTGGGCTCTGTGCCTTGTAGTCACATCACGGTGGTGTTGCACACTGTAATGACCGCGGTGCCCTAGTGAGGAAAACCTCTGGCCAATGACAACGAGACGGTGACAACTAGAAGATCAATGTCCAGCGAGGTCAGATGCCCTGCCCAAGATTTTTCTCCCTGATGTGTTAAAATATGACAGACTTAAAGGGTGTGGGTGGGTGGGGTGGGAGCGAAGGCTGTTTTCTTTTAGCTCAGGGTTGGGGTTGACTTTCTTCATTAAATCTGAAACTGCCACTCTGTACCCACCAGCTCGTTCTCAGGAACGCAATCAATGTGATGTGGTTTGTTTAGCATGGAGTTACTTGCTGGAACAAGTTACCCCTTAGAAATGCTTCTAATTGAGTATCACTTCAGTTAAGGTGGAAAAAGGTAGTCCAAGTACAAATTTATGTTCAAGAAATGACTGGATGTGGCACGAAGTGCCATATGGTTACAGTTGACAAGGTGGTGGCCAATCAAAAGTTGGGCTCAAGGTCTTTTCCAACCTGAATGATTCTGTGATTTTTGAATGATTGAAGTAAACTTTCAGTCCACTTTTCTTAAGCTAAATGCTTATCTGTATTCCTGTATATATACTCCTGTATCAAGCTCTAGTACAGCAACTAATTTATATTTGAGAGCAATTTTTTTTGCGATTTAGAATAAATACAGCAATGAAACATTCCATCCTGCTCCAAGAGGGGGAAAGTTATGTTCTTTTAAAATCTGAATTTTAATAATTTTAGGGTGAAAGTTAAAATTAGATTAAAATTACATGCACAAATCAGGTAGGGAAAGTAATTTAACAGATCTGTTAGTTTCACTTGGAAATTTTATCACATAGAAAAAGCCTCATCCCTTCCCTTACATAAAGAGCTTTGTTGGGAAAGTTTGCAGAAGCAAACTGTTATGCCTTATTCATCTCACAAATGGATCTCAATCTCTCATAACCTTAATAGCAAAGGTTACATAAGGATTGTTCAAAATTCAGTTTTCATAAGGAAAAACCCTGGAGAACAAATGATATTAGTCCCGAGGAAATTACTTTTACTGCATGTATGTGACTGTAACAGACTGAGAACAAAAATCGATGGCTTATCCGCACACCAAGTACCCTCGAGACTATGAAAAAGCAGGGCCTGAATAACTTATTTTACTTTCTGAAAGAGCACTGGGACAAACATAAAACAAAGCTAAAAAAAAAAAAAAATAAAAAATCCACCCATTCTTTGTGCAACCTTCAGTGCTTGCTCCAGCCTTATTTTCCCAAGGTATATTGCAATGCTGCAGAGTCCCTGTGCCTGAGGGAACAATAACCTTTTCCTCAGGTGCAGAACAAGAACATGAGAAATGCAGGTTTTCACTCCAGTGCAGATTTCCTGAGTGATCTTCAGCGATTCATTTAATCTCTCTGTGTATCAATTCCATACTATAAAAGTGGGGTGTTGTTTTCCATTCTTTTCAGTGATGTTGTAAAAATGTACTGTAAAAATTGTATTGTGAAAATTTTAGATGGTAAAGAACCATGGGAAGTACATGTGATTCTCTCTCTCTCTCTCTCTCTCTGTATATATATATATATGTATAAATGCTTCTTTCTCTCCTTTTTCTATTTTCTTTTAGACTCTGTAATTTTAGTAGAAAGAAATAACGTAGGAGCCTGTACTAATCTGTGGTGTCTTGAGAACTGATTGCATTGGGGTTTTTTCTGTGTAAGGAAATTGGGTTTATCTTCTGGTTAGGAGCAGTATAAAGCCACTGAAAACTGCCCTAGAAAATACACAGGCTTAGTGGCTTGTTGTATTTTTATATGGTCATTTGACAGGGGAACATTGGGCTGCAAATTGTTGTAATTTAGGTCAGTTTCTGTCATAAATTCTTTTTTTTTTACTATCTGGTCTGGGCAACACATTGATGTTAGCTTTGAGTTTCTGTACAGATGACTCAGCTTTGCCGAAGTAATTTGCAAAGTCCTGTATCTTCTGGGTTTCTGTTAAGTCAAGTAGGTGATTTTAAGGGTATTCTTCTGCCCAGATCGATTCAAAAATAAAATCCTGGCAATTGCTGTTGTGACACGGAGTTGTTAAGTCAGGGTTACTCAGCCTACAACTGCTTTTACTACAAGCATGTAAGAAACTGTGTGTACAAGTTAGTGACTCTTCTCTTTAGGTTTGACTCAGGTAGGTACAACAGATATTTTTAATTATTTCATAATTTTTTTCCCCCCTGAAAGTTCCTTTGGTGCTGGGGGCTGGCAAAAACCTTCTGCAACCTCTTTGGGTCTATTTACACATTCCAGCTGTGCTGGGGAAGCACGTCCTCACAAAATGATTCGAAGACTCTATTCAAACACCCCAAACTCGTTTTCAGTCCATGACTGCTCTGGACCACAAGCATTTGGCCATATGGCTGAGTGAAATCGCAGCCTGACAGGGTGACTGGCAGCTTCAGTCATGTGAGGTGATGGGTGTGTGTCAGCCTGTCACAGCACACACCGGCGCTGGGCTGGCTTTGAGTTGGAAGCTCCGCTTTCCTCCCTATTTCAGCCGTTCCCTTTTAATCGCAGGTTTCCCCTTTTGTCTTTCCCAGGCAGTGTTGCCATAGCAACGGTGTCTCTTGACCACCCTGCCTTCCTCCCTACCCCTGTCAGCCTCCCTTCAGCGAGGTTTCACCCATCTCAGGCTCTCCCTTAGAGCTGCTTTCCCAGCACACACACATGGGAAGTTGACGTGCTCTGCTGTCGAGGTGTCTCTGGACATTGCAAGTGGAGCTGCTGGGCTGGCACCCAGTTTGATGTTGCTTACTGGCACAATTTTCCATGTAAAGTGTCTGCAGGAAGCTGCTTTTGAACAGCTCAGCCAAAACTATAGGGATCTGTCAGGGTTTGTAGGCAGAGATGCAGCATGGTAGGTACAATGCTCTGGTTCCTTCGGTGTTTGCATGTTTCTTTTAATAAGCCAAGAGCTTTTCTCAAGTGATGTGCTTATAACTTTGGTTTGTGGAATTCTTATCCCTTGAAAAAACCACACTTTTCCAGTATTTGTTAGGCAGATTAAATAGAAACAACCCCTTCCTCCTCTGTGGAAATCTCCTCATCCTATTTAGACTTGACCTGATCCTGATGCTCTCCAGCATCACTTTGCCAAGGTTAAACTTGCAACTCCAAAACAACTTCCTATTTCCAGGACAGATTTTTTTTCACAGAAAAATTGTACAAATAGAATCACAGAATGGCCTGTGTTGGAAAGAACCATAAAGACCATCTAGTTCCAACCACCCTGCCATAGGCAGGGACAGCTTCCACTAGACCAGGTTGCTCCAAGCCTGGCCTTGGACACTTCCAGGGATGAGGCAGCCGCAGCTTCTCTGAGAAACCTGTTCCAGTGTCCCACCACCCTCCCAGTAAAGAATTTGTTCTGGATAAACAACGTTACTGGTTGGTCCTCAGGCATCTTCCTATAACCTGTTTGATTCATTGCACTTTTGAAAAGAATTAATTCAGAAGTTGCAAATTTCTCTTCTCAATAAGATCCCTGTGGGTAAAAGAACCTTTTACAGAGTTTGATGAACGTATTGAAAGGATTAATTAAAAAAAGGTTTCCATAAATATCTAAGTGCATAAATGAATATATTTTTAATGAATTATGCAACAATCTGTCACAACAGGCTATTTATACAAGAGATTTCCATTTGACACAAAGTAACACATCTGTTTATTAAAATAAGGATTAATCTCACATGTGTCACATGTTCATGACATTTTATATCTTTTCACAAAGGTACAAAAGTTACAACTTACATTATAAACTTCTACACGTGATGCAGCTAGTGAACAGATAAATGGGTCTGAGATGGGTGGAAAAGAATACCCAGAGAGAAACTATCTGGGAATATACAATATTGTTTATTTTGAAAATTTTGTTTTTGAGTAATAACTTACCTGAATCTAAGATGAAACATCTATGAGGAACAGAATGAACAATCTAAGAGAAAATTGCACAGCAATGTGTTAGTAAACTGAATTTCCTGTGTATGTAGTATAGTCATTGGATATTTGGGCCATGAGTGCTGCTAAAAGTACTGTCCCAAGATACTGCTGTATCTGTTGTCTGGTAATCCAGGAGATGGTAAAGCTGGTTAAAATGGTAACCTATTAATTTAGGTGGTGGAGTGGGTAGGATTCTGCCCAATATATCCCATAATTTTAAGTGTAGAAACATGACAGACTCTAAATTATCTGGCTAACTCTAAATCAGGTCTTTCTTTCACTGTGAATAATCCTCTGAAAGCATCATCTCATTGTCTGTAGGGTTCAAAAAAACAAGTTGGATCAGGAAAAAAAGAAATAAAGGCAAGCTGGAAAGAAAAACCTTGTGTCTGTACAAAACTCCTTTGTGTATTTATATCCTGAACATTTTGCAATTCTGGTCATGGTATCTCAGAAAGAACCTCACTGAATAAAAAAAGTATGGAGAAGGGAAGATGGCCAAGGACATAGAATAGTTTGCCTACTGAGTGAGAATAAAGTAAGCTTTGCTTTATCTTGGAAAAGAAATCAGCACCAACAAGGGAAACAGGACGTGAATGCTGTGAACAGTGTGAATAGGGAATAAGTTTTGGGATTTCTTATAATACCAAAACTTGGGATACCCAATAAGCTGATTATGTAGCACATTTAAGACAAACAAAAAGTAGGTTTTCATTCACCGTTTTATTGATGTTGTAGGGATCATTTCCACAGGATGCTGCGGATGTTAAACTATAATCAGTGTTGAAGATCACAAGCGGATCAAAACAGGTTTTGGCAAATTCCTGGCCACACCTTCATCAAGGGCTGGTGAATGAGAAGTTCAGATGCAGCTGTGGATGAGGACCTGTGTGGTTTGTTGGGACAGTGCACCAGGGGAAGACCCTGTCCTGAGGCATCCCTCGGTATGAGTGGGAGACTTTTCATCCCGAGTAGGCTCTTGGTCTGGTCAAATAGAGATATTCTGATGTACCCTCTGATGAGATGAGATGAGATGAGATGGAGACAGAATGTTGTCCTGCACATATGAATGTCTTTTTCTCAGTTTCCATGTTGATGGCTTTATGTAGACATAGCCAGTGTCCAAAATATATATCTAATTGAGAGTAAGTTTCCCACTTACAAAAATGTTTAATTTATTTTAGTCTATTATTTAGTAACAGACTTAAAGAAATATGTTCATAATTTTTAATATTTAAAAAATATTTTTGAAATAGATTATTTCAGTTATTTTATTTAAGTAAGACTATATAAGGTTTCTAGTTGATAACTTAGAAATGCCCCTGACCTATCAAGTAGTAATAAAATGAAATAGGTCAAATTCCTGTAGAAATACACAGAAGTTGATTTTGATTTTAAATAACGCTTTACATCTTTTCTATCAAAGCACTCAAAGTACTTTGGAATTATATGGCTTAAATCTCTGCTGGGCTTTGGAAGCTTTTTTTCTAAAATGTAGCACCATAAAATGATATTTTTTCAAGTTCATTTTTATAGACCTTTTTTTTCCCCGCTGTTGCTTTGGGCATGAATTACTTTTCCATTCCTGGTAACTAAAGCCCTGGGTGGCATTCACTGTCTGGAAGAAGCTACAGGAAATGGAAAAATTACAGTTTATTCTGTTACAGTGGGATACCTGTGAAAACGTTCGTAGACACTGCAGTCCTATTGAGACTTTCAGTGAACTGTTGTGCTGTTCCTTAATTACAGAGAAAATCAGGTCAAGAAATGGATTCCATCCCCAAAGATTATTATATTCCTGCTGCAGCCACATTGTGGTAAGAAATAGCACATCCCATCTTTTCCCTTGAGATAAATTTCAGTTTGCACTGTCAGATACCAGCATGTGGTGTGGAACCTAAGCCAACCTGTGGACAAAATGTCTCCAGGCAGACCTAAAATTATACCACAAACAAGTCCCCTTCATGTTTATATAAAAGAATGTTACTTTTGTTTGGAATAATAGTAACACAACTTCTCAGTAATACCTGCTTAAAGATGTGGATGTTCTTGCTTTCTAATGTAATTGTTTTCTGAATGAAGATGTGAATGACTCGCTTCAACATGGATGATGGACCAAAGGATTCTCAGTGCCCTGAGCTGGAGGACTGTGGCTGTGAGAATGATCAACCCACAGGTGACCCTGAACTTGTGTGGGGTCCAGCTCCATCTGAATTCCTACAAATCTCTGGGACCTGATGGGATTCATCTCAGAATCCTCAAAGAGCAGCTGACGTCTCTCTCAATGATTTTTGTGTAGTCGTGGGAATCCAGAGAGGTCCCAGATGACTGGAAGCTGGTAAATATTGTCCCAGTTTTCAAGAAGGGCAAGAAGGAGAATGTCAGAACCTACAGACTTGTCAGTCTCACTTCAGTGCCTGATAAAGTTACGGAGAAAATTATTATGGGAAGTATTGAAAAACACCTGAAAGACAACACAGTCATTGGTCACAGCCAGCACTGCTCCAGGTGAGGAAAGTCCTGCTTGTCTGACCTTATTTCATTTTATGACAAGGTAACCCACCTGGCTGATCAAGAGAAGCCAGTTGATGTGATCTTTCTGGATTTCAGTGGGGTTCCACAGGGCTCCATCCTGGGCCATGTGCTCTTCAACATCTTCATCAATGACTTGGATGCAGGAGTGGAAGGGACACTGAGCAAGTTTGCAGATGAAATAAAGCTGGGAGGAACTGTTGAGTCCCTCGAAGGCAGAAAGGCCCTGCAGAGAGACCTGGACAGATCAGAGGTCTGGGAATGACCAACCATAGGGGGTTCAACAAGGGGAAGTGTCACATTCTGCACTTGGGATGGGGCAACTCCAAATGTATGGACAGACTGGGGGATGAGATGTTGGAAAGCAGTGCCATGGAAAGGGATCTGGGGGGCCTGGCTGGTNAGTGCCATGGAAAGGGATCTGGGGGTCCTGGCTGGTGGCCAGCTGGACATGAGTCAGCAGTGCCCTGGAGCCAGGAGGGTCATCCCTGTCTTGGGGGACATCAGGCAAAGCATGCGGAGATGCTCTGCTCTGCACTGGGGTGGCCTCACCTGCAATATTGGGGTAGTTTGGGGCACTGCAATGTAAGAAAGGTATTAAGCTCTTGGAGAGTGTCCAAAGGGTTGTGAGGGGAAGTGTGTGAGGAGCAGCTGAGGGCACTCAGTCTGTTCAGCTGGAGGAGACTGAGGGGAGACCTTGTTGCAGGTACAACTTCCTCGGCAGGGGCAGAGGAAGGGCAGGCACTGATCTCTGCTCTGTGGGGACCAGGAAGAGGAGCCAAGGGAATGGCCTGACGTTGTGTCAGGGTTAGGTTGGATTTTAGGAAAAGGTTCTTCCCCCAGAAGGTGATTGGGCACTGAACAGGCTCCCCAGGGCAGTGGTCACAGCACCAAGGCTGAGAGAGTTGAAGAAACATTTGGACAACACTCTCAGGGACATAGTGTGACTCTTGGGGATGGACCTGTGCAGTGCTGAGGGTTGGACTCCATGATGCTTGTGGGTCCCTTCCAACTTGGCACATTCTGTGATTCTGCGATTCTGTGACTCTGGTTCTTCATTTTCCTTTCAGTTTGGGGGGAGCAAAGGAACAGGCAGATGGGAGCTCTTATTATGTTTCAAATGTTTATGCTGGGGAGCTGTAAGTGGGATGTCACATCCTACTTCATCCGTCATAATGAGTCAACGTATGTGAAGAGTTCAAGATGTTCCCTTCAGCAAAGCGAGGCAGAGCTCGCCAAGGAGAAGAACTCGGTGGTTTTGTGTTCACAAATAACTGTAACTACTTAAGGAAATGACAGAAGTACAAACCTGAACAACGTAATGTTTTCCCAAGGTCAGACAGCAGTGCTCAGAGAATAATAATGAAGGGTACAATGTGCTAACCTCAACTACTGCTCAGTTCTACTTGTCTCACCTAAGCAAGAAGGAAGCAGAAGGAGGGACCCAGAAGCCACAGGGAAAATGCTTAACAGTATGGAAAAAGTCTTGAAAGGGAAGATGATACAAGGTGAAAGTAACTCATTCCTTGAAAGGATAACAGGAAGAATGGCAGGTCTGTAAGATGAAGTTTGAGGCAATGGATTGGTCTCCCCTATTTACTTTGTTGATGGATATTAGGAGTACTAAGTAAATAATAACTTCAAAAACTTCTATAATGTTGTTTTTCCTTATATTATTACACACAGAAAAAAAACCCCTGGTGGAGCTTAAAGAATAATAGAGTTGTTTGGGTTGGGAGGGACCTTAAAGATTATCTTGTTCCAACCCCTTTGCAATGGGCAGAGACACCTTTCACTAGCCCAGGTTGCTCCAAGCCCCATCCAACCTGGTCTTGGATACTTGCAGGGATGGGGCATTCACCCCTTCTTTAGGCAACTTCTTCCAGTGCCTCACCAACCTCACAGTGGACAATTTACTCCTAAAATTAAACAAAACAAAACAAAACCAAAACAAACAAACAACTTACTGCTTTCCTTTTTAAAAGAAAAACCTACTGCTACAAGATATTATTAAAACAACTTGCTGATGGCAATGAATAGAACTGCAGCAGAGTATGAAAAATGGAAGCCCTTACTTGTTTTCCAAAGGACACAGTTTTATGAGAGCTAAACACTTGCACTTCAGGATATAAATTAAGAACTAATTAAGTGGGAACACAAATTAACTTTCATCTTAGTCATGAGGTTGTTTATTACTTGCACTCTGTAGCTCACTGTAAAGCCTTATCAGACACTGGCCAACACTGGTGACATGTCTGACAACAGGCGACAACAGCCTGTTTGGATACAGAAATATTCCCACAGAGTAGTGGGGTTGAGTCTTTTCTGTCATATTTTATTTAATGTGGTTGTCAACCCCAAAACTGATGAAATATGAAGAGATTATGTTTTTAGGAAGCTTTGTGTACTGAGATGAGACTGAAGTACAGAGCAAGGCTTTGGAGTCAAATTCTTAGAATCTGAAGTTTAAGAAAAAGGAACACAAAAGTGGGTATATTTGGAATCAGAACCCATCTGTCTGATCCATTCTATATGACATGGAGTTATTTTAAATAAAATACTTTTTGAAGTGTTGGCTGATGATACCATCATAGCCAGAAAGGCCCTTAGTTGCTCAGCATAAACGTACCAGAACTGCTGTCCATAAACAAGTGGGCTTGGATAAGGAACTGCACATCTGACCTCAGAGCTCCATTTTTTCCTAGTTTAAAAACCTGAGGATTTACCAGGTTTGTGGGCAGACTCTGCAGGCTGCACTGAGCAACATGTTACTGCAGCAACATTGCCATAATCTATGGAAAGTGAAAAAAATGCCTGGAGGTAGGTCAGGGGTTCTCAGTGGTGTTGGCAAAGCTGAATGAGGAAATCCATGGGGATAAGATGATCAGTTGTGATGTCAGGAAAGAATGGAGAAAGGCTGAGATGAACCACTGAGGAGAATCAGGTGATGATATCTGGAAAAAGGACACAATCTCAGGACTTGCGGATAAAAGAGGGATAGTTGGAGGGGTTCCTGGGGGTTCTGTGACATGGGGAGAGACCTATGGGGTTTATGGGGGCTTGTTTGGAGGGCTGTCAGTGCTTACAGGACTATTTCTCTCTCTCTTATCCCTCAGCCTATCATTTTCTGGAAGAAAACCTCCTGCTTCTTTATCTGTGACTCCTTCCCATCTGGTACCGAAGCTTCTCCCTCCTTCCCCAGGTGTCCGCAAATGAGTGGTTTAGTTTGCTTAAAGAATCCCTGTCATAGGTATGAGCAAAAGCAGGTTTAATATAAATTTGAGAACATGTGACAGAGTTTGATGACCATGTTACCTGTGCGTTCCTGCCAGAAGTCCCCTCTCCCTTCTGCAATAATGCCCTGTTCCTGCTGCAGCCTCCGGAGCTTTTACTCACCTGAGATGTTGCTGTGTGAGAGGGAAGGAAGGGGACAGGGCAGGGGCAAAGCCTCCTCCTGTGGCAGAGGAAGTGCAAACATCAGTGGGTGGTGAGAAGCCAGATGGTGGAGCAGTGGCAGGGGACTTTGGGGGTTACACGTGGAGGGTGAGCCACAATGTTCTGCTTAAATGTTGCACCTTCTCACTCCTCTCTTTGTCCAGAACAGGGATCCTGGGCTGCTCAGCAGTCAGCTAAGGCAAATCCTGATTTTGTCTCTACATATATATATTTCCAAGGGCCTGGAGTGACAAAACAAGGGGGAATAGCTTCAAACTGACAGAGAGTAGGGTTAGATTAGACATCAGGAAGAAATTCTTCCCTGTGAGAGCGGTGAGACCCTGGAACAGCTTTCCCAGAGAAGTTGTGGATGCCCCATCTCTGGAAGTGTCCAAGGCCAGGTTGGACCTCTGAGCAAACTGTTCTAGTGGAAGGCATCCCTGCCCACAGCAGGGGGTTGATTGAGAGGGATGATTAAGGTTCGTCTCAACCCAAACTATTCTATGATTCTGTAATTACTCCTGCACCCACAGAAAGCTCCTGCACATTGCCAGAGTTGTTTGTCTGAGACTTAGACAAACATCTTGGAAAAATACAGTCTCTTTTCTTGTGTGCATCCCACAGTCAAAGCGCAGGCACGTATTTATCAGAAACCTATCATATACCAGATGGTAGAATAAAGTGGTTGTTTAAACACACTGTGACTTAGGGTAACCTGGCATAGCACATTCTCAAAATATGCTGCATGTGTTTCTTCACAGATCCCAACTTAAGTATAGCAATGAATAACTTCTTAAAAATCCTGGTACGACAACATGTCTTTTGTTTCTTACATGTTATCTAAGAGTTGCTGCAGCAAATGCAAAGAAGGAATTAGACCTGGAATTGAGCTTCACTGAATACAATGTTGAAAGAGGAGTTTTCCTTGGAAGCATAAGCCTAAACTTGTGCAGTGGGTGAAATTCTGATGGACTTGCCTTCTAGAATCTCCCCAAGGCACTAACCTGTCATCAGATTGTCTGGCTGCTCTTCACTGCAGGCCAAATCTGTGCCCTGCACAGTACACACACATGAGTTCTGCCTATGCACAGAGGTTTTGCCCAGCTGTGGAGAGAACATGCTTGTGGAAGAAGAACTGGGGGCTGTAGTGGGTTCTCATTATCCTGTTTTGGGTCTCTGTGAGAAAGCCATGCCAGTCCATGTTGGTCAATATATTCTGTGCCAAACATCTGCGTAGAACAGCTCTCACTCCCCACCTTATGCAGCACTGTTGGATCTGCTTCCGTTGATGGGTTATAAAATAAGCTCAGGACCTTCATAAAGCAATGATTTTAGCAATTATTTTTAATAAAGAAAGCAAAATCTTTTGGGGAAAAGGCAACCTGCTCTCTGTTTGCAGTGTACCAGTGCCTTGTATTGATGGGTGAATGTGCTGTGATTCAGAGGGCCAGATGAACTGCCCAAAACTTCAGTCATTTATAACCTGCAATGTATTAGGCAGCATCTTCGTTGGGATGAGCTTCTCTGAGATTATGGCCAAACCCACTACCCCATAAGAAAATGTTCTTACCAAATTTTGACACGGACCCTTCCATAGTTTCTTAATTACTTTCCCCATTCCTAAATCCTGAAGTGAAAACAGAAATGGAAAACATTTCACATGAGTATTTGCTACAGGTTTGATTGTTTTCCCTTTTCTCTCCATTACATAACTGCTTTTCCCTTCACTTGGAAGAAGTGTTATTACTCACATGTGATGCATAATCCTCTCCCACACCTCCCATCTCTGCTTTCCCTCCCGAGCATGATCTACTAAATTTTCTGAAAACATTTTTTGAATTACTTTCCACGTCTGCTAATGCTGTGGAGGGAATAGAGGCAGCACACAGCAAGTGGGTCTCTGTTCTCACTTCCCTGTTATCTGAAAAATTATAATTTTGCTTTCAGAATCTCAACCTCAAATAATGGCCAAGAAGACTTTTAGACTTCAGCTGGTCCTCCTTATAACAAATTTTGGCAGATTTATTGGTTTGATGCCAGTGATAGACTCTGACTCTCAGAATCCAGAGGGTGACAGTCAGAACAAATCTCTCTGTAAACCGAGTGGGCTGGATCTGAAACGTGACTGCAAGACAATGAGCACAAAACTCTCACTGCAGCTGCTTATACATAATCTCTCTCTAGAGAAAAAACAACAACTTTTAAAGCTGTCAACAGTAGTTTTATCAGGAGACGAGGTTTCTTATGAGTGGTACCCCATTCTGTCAAGCATATGGTCAACAACTTACTGTGTCAAAGGAGCAATAGCATGTGTGTGTCAAATGCAAAATACCTCAGGATCAATTCAAGCAGGAGAAATAGCAAACAACTAAAAATGCATTGGAATGTTCTCTTCTGCCAATGCAGGGCCCAGCATAAAACCTCAGCTTTCTTGATTCTATTTAGTGTTTTAACCTAGGTGATTATGGGTGTTTTTAATGAAAACCTAACCTTTGCCTTATTTACATTGCTTTGTAGAATTATTATTTTTTTTAAAATCTGTGTGTCAGCACTGCTCTTTCCCTGTAAGATAAGCATATGTAGTGCAAAATAGTTTGCCACTCTCTGAAGGCTCCCCTTCCTCCCCAGCTCTGAGAATTAAAAATAAATATATCTCCTTCAGTTGCCTGCCAGAACTTTATGACGGTTTGGGACTAAAGGACAAGGAATGGTATCTTGATACCCTCTCAAGCCTTGTATTCTGTGACCTCTGTGATTTAATTTTCCTTCATCTGTAATTACAATGTGGGTGAGGAAAGAAAATGTACAAAATCCAGCATTTTGGCAATTAAAGTGATGATTATTGAGCACTGCAGTCCCTTCTCAGGCAGGGTTTTGTAGGAGCTGAGGAACCAAAGGCGCTGGTGGGGTAACCTTAGAGACACCTGGGGTCTGATGTCTCCACAGATTGGAAGTCACAGAGAGGGGAATAATTCATCAAGAGCTATTCAGTAGTTAATTTTCATGTTAATTTCAGCAGAAAGAAAAGAAACAAGTCGTATTATCAAGGATGGGATTAACTAATTCTTTTTTCTAACCATACCAATTAAAAAAAAATGTAACACATGGAATTATTGGTAAGTGGTGTTCGTGGGATTACTATTCAAATCCTATTCCATTTAGGGCAGTAAATGGGGTTGCTGAAATAGAACAATAGAACAACACTTTAAAATGAAGAAATCTTCGTTTATGAAATTAATTTAAAATAAATAATGAAATAATTTAAACCTGCAACTTCTAAAATATACAGATGAATAAAGCTTCATGGAATGAAAGGCAAATGAGTGAAAATATATATAATATTGAAATATATATTACCTATTATATATATTATCTATTATTGTGTTCCATTTTTATGCATTCTGTACTATATATTACATGTAATAATATACAATATATTACATTGTATATATCTGTCATTAGCTTTACCAGTATTTCCATTTTTATCTGGAAGAATAAACTTTTATTTGTTTAATTTTCATATAGTGCTGAACATTCTGGTCTTACAACCCGGTCTCTTGGGCACTGCAGTAATTAGTAATGAATTAGTAAAAGAAATAATGAGTAATGTAGAAACCAATGTCTTCAATAAGAAACAGGATTCCATTGTGGCATTTTTAGCCTATTACTAAGAACACAGAAAACTTCAAAGGATACTTCTATTCCTTAGTTGCAAGACAAGAGTAGGTCATTATTGAGATAATTTAGTAATCAGACTTAAAGGGATAATTCAATAATATATGTTTATTTAGTGAAGAAAAATTGTGTCAAGCAACACTGTTGCCTAATTAATATCAAAGATGCTTAAAAATAAAGAAAAAAATTTAAAATAAATAGGTTGGATAGTACAATACAGTTAAATTAATACAGTTAAACTTCTTAAGAAATGTTTTTACTAAATCAAAGTATAGGATTTAGAAAGAATGTTCAAGGTCATTTGCCAGTGAGTGCTCAAGGTCATACAGGATCCTCGTGTGCATATTCCAGAGAAGGTAGAATAATTTTCATGGGGGTTGAGTTGCAATAACTCTGTTTTGTATGAATGTCAAAATGGCTAGAGGAGCTCCAATTTAATAGAGAATTAGTGTTAAAAATAATGGGAGGTAAAAAATCCATTCAGTTAAGTCCCATATAAGGAGAAAGTTGAAATTAATTAATATGGAGATTGATTAAATGCTTGCAGGAAGTGCACCGAGGTACTGCTGGTGTTATTCTGGAGATTAGAGACGATCTCCCAAAGCATTGTGAAATTCAAAGCCCACAGGACAAAAAAGACTAAATACTGACCAATTTAAGGTGCAGAAAATAAAAAAATTAAAAAAATAAAAAAGCAAAACTCACATCCTGTTTTAATTATTGAGCCAGAACAGAAACATAGCAGAATTCAAAAGAAGGTGGTATTTGCACGCCCTGAATGGCTTCCATAAATAGAAATTCAGAACACACTGAAAATGAATGTAAAAATGGGTTCTACTTTTTATTCAACACAGCATGAAGGTTTAGAGCAAGTCTAGGAATGATGAGGAAATTCTCCTTCCTCTGCCCCTCAAGCACACAGACAAGAGCTGTTATAAAAGGCAGAGAGGGAGGTTTTTTCTTTTGCTTGTGTTACTTGATATGCAAACACAGATCAGAAGATGGGCTGGGAATGAGCTAAGCTGAACTTGTAGGAAAAGAAGGACACTGCCAATGCCAGTAAATCCTAATCCATGTTTAAATTGATCATTGATTTTAGTATGGTTAATATCATAGTAGTATGGCAGTACTGTGTACTTAGGAGTATGGCTTTAGTATGGCTGAAACCGTCAGTGTCCTGACAATTCCTTGACCTTTAAAATTAAAGGTAATCCTCAGACAATGAACTCAGAAATGTGACATAATACAAAGCACCCTTGGGTTCATACATTGCACATTATTGTCAGGCAAACAGTCACTGCAAGAATTATGACTTCTTTGCACTTTAGCAATAATAATACCAGTGGAAAAGCTAACTTAGTAAATTAAGTTATGATTAAATTCAGTTTGAATAAACAAGACACCAAACATATCTTCTTATAGTTGCAACATACTCCATGTGCATTGTATGTGTAATGCAGACAATTAAATTACTTACCAAGGCAAATTTGTCTCAGATATCAGGTGTAAATCCTATAATCCAGCCTGATTATTATTTTCAAGATGATTTAAAAACTGGAGACTGCTTTGGAGTAGCCTCTTCTCTCTTTTGCTTCTGGCATAGTCTTCTCAGTTAATACATGGAATGAGGACTCTGCACAGAAGTCTGTGGAGGCTGCTAAGGATATTGATTTTGGCTATTCCTGAATTTTTGGAACAAGGATTTTGATTCCAGTCATGTCACTGTTCTAGAAAAGCAGTTTTTTTCACTCCTCAAGGACAAATTTTTTATGTCCTTTGAAGTGCAGAAATTCTCAGCAGAGTATTTTAGTAATAAATATTGATTCATCTTCTCTGTGTGGTTTAGACTGAATTGCAGTAGCCCCTCCCTTAGATGCCCTTGCATTTTTTGATGATTGTTTGTTTGTGTTGGTACCTTTGATTGTCAGGAAAGCACCAAAATCACAAATCTCTGCTCAGCCAGGTGGATCTTCTTGCCCAGCAGTTCACCTTTCATCACAACCTCCTCCTGTGTCTTGAAGATTTCCTTCATGAAGAATCTCCAGCCTTCCGGGACTCCTTTGACCTTCAGGACAACCTCTCCTGTCAACCAGACTCCTAAACAAGATGAAGTCTGTATCTGGAAGTTCAGGGTTGTGCTGATCCCACTCCTTACTTTTCCAGTAATTGAAAAAACTCTGCAATTCCATGTTTGCTGTGCCAAAAATGGCCCTCAGCCTTTGCATTATCCACAGGTCCTTCTCTGTTCACAAACAACAGGTCTAGCAGGGCACCTCCCCTGGTTTTCTTCCTCACCAGCTGTGTCAGGAATAACCTTCCCCATATTCCAGGAACCTCCTGGACTGTTTCTTTTTTGCTGTATTGTATTTCCAGCAGACTCCTGATAAATTGAAGTTTGTAGAGAGCAAGGGCTAGTGATTGTGAGACTTCTCCCAGCTGTTCATAGAGTATTTCGTTCATCATTTCATCCTCCTACCATATCTGCCTTGTTTGCCTTCCCCTGATTCTTCACCATAAACACTCAACCTTTTCATCACCATCATTTAGCTCTAGGCAATTGAAACTATCCCCAACATACAAGGCTGCCCCACTTCTTCTCCTTCTTTGCCTGTCCTTCTGAAGAGTTGTAGCCACCCATTGCTGAATTGCAGTTGTGCCAGTCAACTCACCATGGCTGCAGTTATGCCATAGTTTTCCAGCTGTGCAATGGCTTCCACTCATCCTGTTTATTGTCCATGCTGTAGGCACTGTAGATGCACTAACACTGCACCACAGATGCTGCTGTCTTCTTCTAGGGTGACCACCTTAATGTGCCTCTATGATTTCCTACACATGAACAACCCTTGTGTCTTTGTTGCTGCCTGGATTTCATCCCCTGCCTCCACTGACACAGCAGACAGAAGGACCTTGCTATCACCACCCCTCAAACATCAGTGTGCCACCCCAGGCTTAGCTCTTGTGAGCCTGGTTTATCCCCTTCCCTCATCAAATCTAGTTTAAAGCTCTTTCAATGAGCCCTATTAATTCCTGTACAGAGATTTTTTTCCCCCCTGTCTGTCACATACACCAACCCATGATCAAAGTCCTGACAGTGACACCAGGCTTGGAGCCAGGTATTGGTCTGCTGACTCTTCCTGTTCCTTCCCTCATCATTCCCTGCAACTGGAACAATAAAGTGGAACACTACTTGTGCTCCTGATCCCTTAACCAGTTGTCCCAAGGACCTGAAGTCTTTCTTGATTGCCATCAGGCTTCTTGTTGCAACTTCATTGCTGCCTGCCTGAAAATTCACCTAATGGGTAATGACCTGAGGGCTGTACCAAGGTGGGAAGCTTTCTCAGCATATCTTTAGCCTGGCCCTCAGGGAGGTAGAACCCTTAGAACCTAAAAAGTGGGTCTGGTCTGCATATTGGGCCTCTGTTCCCCTCAGGAGAGAGTTTTCTATGGCAATGACCCTTTTCTTTTGTTTATGGAAGCGGTTTTGATGCAGGAGATAGACCAACTTCAGCTTGGTGACTCCTCCAACCACAATGAACCATTGTCCTCATTATTGTCCAGTTTCTCTTGAACTGGAATCACTTTGCATTGCACAACACTCTTGGCATTACCTCAGGTAACTTTGAAAATACCTCCATCAATGTTCTTATTCACTTCGCTAACAAGAACGCAAATTCTCAGTTTTTGCTCATCATCTTTATAAACATTCCTATATTAGTAGTAAACTGTTGCTGCTGAAATCCATATTCATCACTTCACCTCAAAGGTCCACATTTGCTGCAGTTTGAGGTGCTTGTCTTACTGAGGCAGCAGAAACATGCAGCTCTCCAAGGCACATAAGGGAGTGATGTAACTGCTCTCACAATGCTGCTCTTAACTCCTCATCCAGGATGACTCATGGCAGGACTGGAGCAGAACTGGATATAAAACTGAGACTCTGTCCATAGCGAGATGCTTCATGCTCCAAGTTTTTATCCTCTGCCGTATCACATATCTGTTACTGCAAAATTGATAAGAATAACGTATAGAGCTTGCAGGACTTCTGGCAGTATCACACCATGGAGCTTTGTATGAATTTTTAGTTCTTATAGGATAAGAATTTGGGAGTGTGGGCTGGTCTCTTAATACAAAAGAAATTGTGTTTCTATGGTTGTGTGACTAGAACAAAAGATCAGTGGAGTGTTTACCACACTATTCTCAAAATCTGGGAACTTCTGTGAAAATAGTGCTTGTTTTGTAGAAATAGCACTTCCTTGCACGTGTTTTGAATCACAGGAAGAATGGTAGGCTGGATGGTTGGTTCATAAAGAAAAAAACTTTCCCCCAAATAAAGTAGAATGACTGTGTTAGTCATTCCTAGCAGTTTGGAGGCGTGCCTGTAGCCAGTCACACCATTTGTGGCTTCCTGGGTGTATTTGTAATTGCTCATCATAAAAAGTCTCATTCATTTTGGTACACAGAAGATTAAATCAAAGCACTCTTTATCCAACTCTTGAAAAGATGCTGTTGAAATTGTGCTTTAAGAATAATTAGAGTTGAATCTTTGGTCCACTATATCTTATCAGAGTATTAACAAAGGAGCACAACCACCTAAACAGCCAAAGTTTAAATTTAGGCATGTAAAGAAAAGTGGACGAGCAAAAGACTGTCTTTCTTTTCTGTCTTCTGGAATATTTTAAAGAGACTATTTGTGATCAACAACAATTATATATTTTTCTCATAGAAAAGAAGATTTACAGAGGCCAAAGGGCTCTGGTTTAGGTTGCAAAACCCCATAGAAGTGAAAAAAGCCATACTAACCTTCCTGTCAAAAAGACAGTGGCGTATGAGATTCAGTTTGGTAGAGGCATGCATGATTCAGATCAAGTTGCTTGCTAATAGAGATAGCTCATTTTTTAAGTAGAGAATGGCAGAAATTTATATTCAACCAAAGCTTTTGTACCAGTGACATCGCAGGAGCCTGTTTCATAGCAATTTCTCACCACTTGTGTTGTTCCAATGACTTCATACCCACTCTGCATTCTGGGCACAGGGTAGACTGCAACCTCTGCATATGGAGACATGACAGAATAAGGCTTGATGGAACATGATTCAGGCAGACTGGGCCTCAGGCAAAGCTACCTGCATGCAAGATTCTACCTGAGACTTGCAACAAAGTCACAGAATCCCAGAATGACTCGGTTTGGAAGGGACTTTTAAGATGATCTCATTCCAACCCCTCTGGCAGGGACACCTTCCAGTAAACCAGGTTGCTCAGAGCTCCATCCAACTTGGCCTTGGACACTTCCAGGGATGGGGCAGACATAGCTTCTCGGAGAAACCTGTTCCAATGTCTCACTATTTCACAGTAAAGAATTTCTTCTGTAAATACCAACTTCCCCCAGATCATTTGTAGTTGAAATAAGCCTGGTGAGCTGGTTATTGAGGTGTGTGCCCTCAACAGCCTGTGGATAATCACTGCTCAAGAAACTAGGAAACTTGATTTTATCAGTGCAGAGTCTTTGAAACTGCAAATGAAGCAATCCCCGAACAAATACCCTCAATAACAGTGCACGTTGCAGAAGAGGGAAGTCCTTTGGTGTGTCTGTCTTCCCTCTGCAGCATATTCACTCTGCTTGTGCTATGCCTTGAGCAGTTGTCACATACTGCATCTGGAGTGACTCCAAGGAAACTGGGAGAGAGTCTTATTGACAGCTGGTTACAGACATATTAACAAGGACTTTGGCTTCTGTTTCTCACTTTCCTTCCTGAGGTAATTTTATGTCGAATAGTACCAGCATGAGGATCAACAGAACTTCAGAAGTTCCTGCAAAATCAGGAGCCATAAGAGCTGGTCACAATTCTCAGAGTGTTTCTGCTCCATTACGTGATAAAATATACTTTTCTCCCCCTTTTTTTTTTTTTTTTCCCTCTTTTTTTTTTTTGGGGCACATGTTGGTAGAAAAAGAACTTGCAGTTTGATTCCTTCAAGTGTTTGTGTTGGGAGAGCTCTTGTCGCATATGTTCACAGAGAGCGAACATAAAAGGGGCCTGAGGATAGACAAAAAATCTGTTTGACTATCTGACAAATAGTTACAGAAACATTTTGCATATTTACCCATCTTCTAAAAGAAACATATTGCTATGCAACAAAAACGTGTTTACTGTAAAATGACATAGACAGTAGAGCTTAGAACATACTTGAAAGAGTTGGATTTTGTAAGCAGTTCATTTGCATAGAGACACTAGAACAGTTGAAGCCTAAGAGACAGCATCAAGGAATAAAAGACATCCCCTGGGACCAGTCTCCATTAACCTTAGGTTTGCATGGTTTTCTTTTCCTCTCAGGACTGGATATTTGTTTAGCTATTACATCAATTCATGAAATCGTTCTGCACCCTTGAAAGTATAGTGAGTTACTGCCATGCCACCAAATTAGTCTCAATTCCTCTTGGATTGATGCTAGATTTATATAACTTTCTTACATCACTGGCAACTTATATTTCTATAATTTCATGCAAAATAAATTCCTTCTCACTTATGGGGTAATACTCCTTCTCAGTTACAGCCTGAGACCTGCTGATTTTTTACTTAGTTATCCCAATAGATGGTTGGCATTCATATTCATTTCTTCCTCTCTCCTCAGCCAGGCTGTGCCTCAGTGAGGCATCAAACTGAAGCCAAATGGATGTAGCATATTCAAATTTCAACCTTGTTACTGAAGAGAATGCCAAGAGTTTAAAAAATGTCAAGCCTTTGAGATTGAAGAATAAGATGCTGGAAAAGAAAACTTTCAAACTCAGCAAGATGGTGACTTTTACCTCTGGGAGTTGGATGTAGACATCTCTAAGAAGCTAAATGAAAGATGTCCTCAAGCAATAATGGTAATAGAAGGCTAAATGTAGATACTATGATGCGTATAAAAACCAGAAAATAATTTCATTATGCATTTAAGTGACTAAAATCCTTCTTCCAGTCCATACTTCAGATTGTTATGTGAGAAAAGAGGCTTTGGAAACCAAACCAACATAACAAGTTTCAGTTAGTTTTAGTTACTTTGAGATTAAACAAATTTTCCTCAGGAATTTGTTGAGAGAAAAGAGATTTTTCATTACTGGATACCTGTGTCAGATCACGCCTGGGCTTAGAGCTGAAAGTTGTTGATTTTTCTATGCATATGTGTAATAGTTTCTCTAATTTCCTTATGTTTTTGTGGTAAATACAAACCTTTTTCTGCTGGTTAAGGTTTCCCATGATTTGATGGTACAGCTCATGGACTTGCAGATTTGAACTTAAAGGTAAAACTAGAAGTCTCTCTAAAATATTACCCTCCCAGGAAGCAACTAGATTTTCCAGTGGTACTTGCAGAGGATGGTGCTGTCCCTGATTTATGCCTTAAGAAGTGACACTAGAGCTGTCTGAGGCCAAACAGGAGACTGGATGCCAACCAGTCTAGGAAGATAAAGCATGAAAATTGTGCATGATGGATGGTCACACTGGGGAAGGTGAGAAAGAGCAAATTAACATTGTCACAAGAAATATTCATGTGGGTGTGCATGATATAGGCACAATATTCTGATGATACCTGCAAAAGTTGCACCTTGTCTATGTCTGTGGAGATCTTAAAGAACAAATTAAACTGCCACCTATTAGTAGTGACAGAATATTAACAGTGATCCTGTTTTGGGATAGGGACAACCAACTAGATTAGCTTTGGTGTTCCCTTAATATTTTGTTTTCCTAAGATTCAAGGCCATCTCTATCCACAGCTGTGCTTTCTTAATTCCTAATATTCATATAAGTTAAAAAAGATGGCCAGTATATCTGATAACAGCTTATCTAAGTACAATTATGGTGACAGTTTAAATCATATTAACATATATTAATAATAACAAAGAGGTAATCTAAAACCAGGCCAAGGAAAAGCAACTAACACCTTTATTCCCAGTAGCATCAGTGTCCTGGAGGGGTTTTATTTTTCTGTGTACAGGCTACATCTTGTCTGCACCAGCAATACTACATGAAATGGAGTTCTAGCTGAGAGACATTTCATTTAGAGCAAATATTGAAACTTTACAGATGCTTGCCTGCAGCTGTACAGAAAAGACAAACAGCCTCCAGACAAGCCAACCCCACAGAGCTTTTCCCTTGCTTAGTTTTAGCAGGATAATATGAATATCTACGCAGATGGAAAACGAGAGCCAGGATGAGACATTAATAGAAGCCACTGGGAATCAGGGTCCTGATGTTGCCAGAAGCAAAGTCCCTTCAACTCTCCGTGCAGTGAGGGAGATGTGAGGGTGCACAGCACTCTGCTTAAACACACCACAGAGAACAAGAACTGTCAAAGGCCCATCTTGACAGTGCCACATGCTGGAAGGAAGCAAGACGGTTGTGCAAACACCTATGGAAACAATGCGTGGAAAGGGATCAGGAGGCAAAGCCTGCTCTGGTAGTGAATGTATGTTACTGATGAGATTTTGCCTCTGTAGAGAGCCCTGTATTTGTATCCCAGAAGAGACCCTGACCCAGCAGTATGAACTCACAGCCCAGAAAGACAAACCATACCCTGGGCTGCATCCAAAGCAGTGTGAGCAGCTGGCGAGGGGAGATTCTGCTCCTCTGCTCTGCTCAGGTGAGACCTCATCTGCAGAGCTGCCTCCAGCTCTGGGGTCCCAGCACAGGAAGGACATGGAGCTGCTGGAGCGAGTCCAGAGGATGCCCCAGGATGGGCAGAGAGCTGGAGCAGCTCTGCTATGAAGAAAGTCTGAAAGATCTGTCTGTTCTGAGTTCATGATAAGAGAAGGCTCTGGGCAGACCTTATAGCAACTTCCCAGTACCTAAAAGGGGCCTGAAAGAAGGCTGGAGAGGTGCTGTTTACAAGGGTGTGTATTGATAAGAGAAAGTTGAATGGCTTCAAACTGAAAAAGGATAGGGTTAGTTTAGGTATTAGGAAGAATTTCTTTGCTGTGAGGGTGGTGAGGCACTGGCACAGGTTTTCCAGAGCAATTCTGGATGCCTCATCCCTGGAAGAGTTCAAGGATGGATTGGACTAAGCTCTGAGTGAGTTGGTCTAGTGGAAGGTATCCCTGCCCACGGCAGAAGAGTTGGAACAAGATGAGCTTTGAATCGTCTTCCAACACAAACCATCTTATGATTCTATGTTTTGGACCTGAAAGAGTCTGGTTACGTTTTTCCTGTTGTGCATGGACAGCAGCATGCAGTAAGCCTGTGTCGTGGGTTCGACCTTGGCAAAATGCCAAACCTCCCCAAGACCCGCGCAGTCCCAGTGAAAGGAGGGAAGGGAAAAAAAACCTGAAACTGGAAAGAACTATATACATATATTTACAGGAAAGTTACAATACATATACTTACAAATATAAGAAAAAACAACAATAACTTCATCCAGAGCTGTCCACCCCAATAACACACAGATTCCACCACCCAAAACCCACACAGAACAAAACTAAACACGTTTCTCTGAAAGAGCACCCAGCAAAGCAATATCAAACAAAAGTATTTACTTCCCAGAGACCAGAACTGCTGTGGGCATCTCGGCAGGGGAGCGGCCAGGCCTATCGCTCTGGGAGCAGCAACAGGGAGTCCTCCCCACCACACCACACGGAGAGAGGGAGGGCCAGAGAGCGAGGATACCTCCCGCACTAGATTTATACTCAACTTGACGTCAGATGATATGAAATACCTCTTTGGTTGCTTCTGTCAGGTGATACTTGCCCCTCTGAATCTACGGAGTGCCCCATGGCCCAAAAAACTGAGGCCTGCTAAATTTGGTTTCAGGCCTAACTAAACTAAGGCCTTAATCTAAGTTTTGGGGGTTTATCCAACCCATCACAGCCTGGTCCTCTGGCTGGATCCAGGGTGATGTCCTTGAGGGCATAGCTCCTCCTGGAGCTTTGGAGCTGGGGTGCAGGGCCAGCTTACACCCTGTGCAGCTGAGGTGGCTCCTGCTGGGATGCTCCAATGGCCGGTCACTCCCTGGGGTCCAGGAACATCAGGAGCTCCCCGTGGTGGGTGGCAGATCAGGGCTTGGCATCCAGGGCCTGTCCCACTGCTCCAACCAGAGGCAAGGCAGCCAGGAAACACTAGGGGACAGCCTCAGCCATGGGCATTGGGCAACTGTCTGGAGATGGGATCTTGTCCTATAGATGGGAACATGATCATGCCCATGGATGGAACCAGGATCAGACACAGCCCCTGCCGCATCAGCACAATCTTGGCTGATGTCCAGCTCTCAGTCCCAGCCTGGCTGCCCACAGGACACCCACAGTCATGGCCAATGCTACTGCCTTGCCACTCAACCTCTCCTTTACTCACGGTCACAAAACTTGAGTGGTTACACAGGTTTAGTCTCACCCGACTGGTGCTTAAAATTCATAAATTGCAACTCAAAATTTCTCTGCCTTCATAACCACAGTTGTTTATCTGACCACCACTGCTGTGCCACTTCCTTCTACATCTCCCCTTGCTTCTGTGAAGACAAACTTCATGCACAAACAGCCCCCAGAGCAATTCTGAAAATGCGATAACCCCACTGCAGCTTCTGCCTGCCTTCGTCTTTATGGATAGTGCCGTTCTTCAAAGCCCCCTCAGCCCACGCCACTGGAGCCTCCTCTTTCCTTGCCATGTCTGAGGAAAGAGGACGTGCCATGAACCTTCCTCCTCTCTGCTGGCTGCCCCCAGCGTGGGCTGACAAAGTTTTAACCTCTAATCCGGTGTGGGAGTTTGATCGACAGACTCCAGCTCTGACACAGGAGGCCAAAAGCCTTTGAGGAATATGACTGTCTTGCTTATTAAGCCTGTCCAATTCCAGCCAATGAGTTCTCAAACTAATCTCTGGTAATAGCTGCAGAAAGGGTCACTGCTTGAAAGAAACAACGTGATCAAGTGCTCCCTGGTGTTCTACTTTTCCATCTTCTTTCTTCCCTTTGAACTGGAAGACCGTGGGCAATCGGGATAATATTTCTCTGTGTATGTGGAAAATACCTTACTAAGAAAACTAATTTATTCAGACAGAAATATCTTGCTTTTTCTGAAAATGCAGAAAATCAAATGCACAGTGGAGCAGTAAAAAGGAGGGTTTTCCTTGGTTACAGTTTATTGCAGTGAAATTCCCTGCTGTGCCAGAAGTAATGTCACAGTAATGAGTAATGTCACTGAGGTCCCAGAAAAGTGCAAATTTTGGGTGAATATCATGCCATATTTATTGTGAAACAGAATCACTGTTCTTAGGAAGGGTGAAAATGAGCTTTTCTGCAAAAGAGTCTATTTTCCTCCCTTGCAAGTGTCATACATTTGGATATGTTAGAAGTTGAAAAGAAGGAAAAAGACTTGTATACCAGGTATATATAAACTGATTATACCATTTTTGGTGAAGAATATTCTATATGTCAAGAACATGTTATACACCTCTGGGTGGTAAGAGTTGCAGAGTTCCTCAGTTAAGCTGGAAATAACCTGTTGGGAGGTTTCTCCACTGAAGCTGCAGTCAAATAAAGGCATTTTAGTTTCAGAGACAGTGGAGTAAACCAAAGCACAATTTGAATTTCTGTTAGTTTCCTGCAGTGCTCCACAACTCTGTGTAATAGGCACATAGGGGGCTTTTGATTTCCCTCTATAAACATGCCTGGAAAATCAGCATTTTTTGCAGTCCCAGATCCATCATTTCCTCTGTGGTCAGGGATTTTCAGGGCTTATATGATTCTAGTACAGGTCAATGACCTAAGTGCTGAGGCTTATTTCTCTCTGATGGGTAATTTAAAAACTGCTCTATATGAAACAAAATCAAATTTTGAAACCATTGAAAATGTTTACTGCCCATTCAATGTCTTAAAAATATTATTTGGTGTTTTCTTGCAGTGCTGTCATTTATTCAGCAACAGGCTCAGTGGTCCAGTCTAACAGATACTGTGGTGAGTTGGTTTTTATTGCACTTCCAAGCTGTTCTCTGTGTGTGTGTTTGTGTGTAACTACCTGTGTGTACACACCTGAAAACATCAGCCTGTTTGGTGCTGCATCAATAAGAAAATAATTCGTTCTGTTAGCTCTGTGAGAAGCTGCAGTAAAGTGTGTGTAAAAACCTATTGGATAAATACATTTTGTGCCATAGTATTCTATCACCTGCAAGGGTAGGCATTGATGCTTCAGGAATACACACACACACACACACACACTGCAGACTGTTGCAGGCTGAAACCTGGTATGTGTTTGTGTTCTTGTAGCTCTTCCTTTAAGATTTGATTATTAGTTCGGGGCCGGTGTGTTGCTGCTGCTTATCTATATATTGACACGATTGGTTCCATGTAGAGCACTTGCTTGTTTCTAACTTTGTTTGCAAAGATTGTTTCGAGATGATGCCGGTGGGGGTGGGGGTGTGAGAGGAAGAGAATATTTTTAATTAGTTTTGTGCAGGTAGGAGGGAGAGGAAGAACGTACATTGTAAATGTATTATATATTTTTTACATTTTTCTTGTGATCTCAAGCAGCAAATAGACCAATCACAACAGCCTGGTAGCTTTATTTGTTTTGTTTTTGGAGGGCTTGGCACTGCTAAGCACCCTTACGGTTGTTCCTGCTTGACATTCCCTGTCCTTGACATCTCCTCCTCCTTGAATCGATGATGACTGCCATCTCAGCCCTCGGGCTTCTCCACGACTGCTTTCAACTGAGCAAGCTTCGTCCCTTATTTCTTGCTGCCCTACTTTTGCCCCTCACCACCCCCTCTTTTAAAGTCTACAGCAACTTTAATTCAGGTCTGTGAGCGTGTCATGGAGAGATGTTTTGAAATGTGAAACCCTGGTGGAAATTTCCTTGTGTTGGCGGGGCTGTTGAGGGGACTGGCTGCAACCAGCCTGGTCTGACACAACATGGCAGCACGGTCACTTGCCTGGATAATACATTTAAATATATATATAAAAAAAGCAGTTTATGGCACCAGTGTAGTTTCTGGATGGATATGGATATCACAGGGTAATCGTGCCTGTGGGGGATCAGAAGCTCCGGTTTCTTCTTGGTGCCTGATTACACCCCAAGGACATGATTATCCCATGCCAGTAGTCATATTTCTTGTCGTGCCTCATGGCTTAATTGCAACAACACAGAAAAAAAAAAAATAAGGAAAAGGGGGGAAAAAACCAGAGCTCAGGTGAGATATTGCTGAAATCACTGTAAGAGACTGCGATGGTTTCTGAGCTGCCAGCTATGTATGTTAATTAACCCTTCTCCAAGGAAATCCACAGAGCCATGCTTTCAAGAGAGATTTCCCCTCGCTTCTCTCACACACAGATATGTGCTATAGTCTCTCTCTTGGTATCTCATGCACTGCTCCAGGCTCTTGATGTCAAAATATACCAGCTGAGAATGTAGGATAAGAACAGCCGTAGGCTTTCCTCTGGTCCTCAAGACATTTCAAATCTAGACTTCCCTGATTAGTATAATACCCTGCTTCATCAGAAGCACAAATAGGTTTTTTTTCCTCCTAGTCTCCAAATGGGCAACTTTTACAGCAGTACGTGAAAAACCTTAAAATGAAGAAAACAGAAAACCAGAAAATTCACCTGGGAGTCCAGAGCTCTAACCTATATTTACTTTTTCCATGGTGAGAAACATTTAAACAGTTCCTTAACATTTATAACCGCACATCTGTTTGAAATAATTGAAACGGAAACGTTAAAAGAAATTACATTTTGCTAATCCATTTACAATGGTATAAATTGCTTCTCATAGCCAACTGCCAGACTGGCTGTTTTATTTAATAACTTTAATTCTGAGGTTCCCTGAGGCAAGGAGACAGTTTATCCCACCAACTGCAGGAGGTTTTACTGAAGTGTCCCCTGGCTATTGTCCAGGGAGTGTGAAGGAGCTCAGCTAACAGGTTCACTTGCATTCCCTGTCTCTGGCAAATAGAGCTGTTATATGTTTTAATGCAAACTAATTCTAAGTGAAAGACAAAAAGCTGTAAACAAGGCATCCTAGCAGATCAGGCTGTTCTATTGGTCTGTGATGGGGGCTTGGTTGCTAATAATTTACCATTGTAAAATATGTTGTTATTACGTTTTGTGAGCCAGCGACTGAGCAATGATGACTTTTCTCCCCAGCAGAATCACAGAAACATCTCAAATTTAAAGGACTCTGAGGTAGAAATAGTGTCCAGTAGGATAACTCCAAGCAAAAACATTTGATAGTCATTGCCTTACACACTACAACTGCATTTATAGCTTTTATTCTCACATTCAGTAATGTCATGGAACTCTTTCTCTCATGTCTCCATGTTGAGCTGCTGTATTAGGCTGACTTTCTTTTCAGGCTGTGAGTAAATATGATTTTCACAGCTGTGACCCCTTTTTTGTGTGTTTTGTCTTAAGTGGAGTCTCTCAGTGCAGGGAAGATCAGGGTCCAGCCCATTTTCCCAGTTGTGAACTCTACAGTACTCTCAGTCTCCTTTGCCATCACATAAAGGACAGTGTTGGATTCAGGCGTGGCCTCTCTCAGTTCAGCTCACTGTTAGTTCCTTCAGCATGTAATATGATAGAGGAGCCTCAGATTTCTCCAAAATTTGAAAAGTTGCTGACTAACACAAATGAATCCACTTTTCAATGCACTGCACTGCTCTGCATGTTTGAATGCTGCCAAACTGTAAGTGTTTCTGAGGCTTAAAAGAACTTGCACTTTCCTATAATATGGAAGATTGCAGAAACACCTTTAAAATTACTTTTAAAATAAGTCTCATATACAGAATACAAAGAAATTAGCAAAGTGCATTAAAATATGTGGAATCCATGTTTTTGATGAAAAATAATTAGACATTGTTGAAAATAGCAGAGACATTATCAGCTCTGTCTGTGTTTTCAAATTGTATTGATCATAACTGCTAACCATCTATGACTTATATGGGATCATGACTGCTGCATTTTATCATTCCTCTCAAAGAAATACATTTTTATTTTTAGGAAAGTTGCCCTGAGGCAAAGACTAGAAATTGTTCTCAAGAAGATAGTATAATTAAGGATTGATCTGCACAGTGGGGAGAAGTCAGATGAATCAGACACTGACATTTCTTTCTTTTCACTTTTTCTAAGGACTGAAAACCTGGATTCCTCCCAGCTAACACAAGACACTTAACTATGTAGAAGATGTAGAGTTAGGAGTTTAGATATCCTTGATTGTCAAGGATTGTCAAAGCCACATAGATGCTTCTAGCTGGCAATTTATCCCGTATCTTGTAATTGACTTTAGCAGAAGCCCAGGGCAAATATTCTCCTGACACCTCAAGTAGGTGCCTAAGGTTGGAAGTGGGATGAAAAAAGGCTGAAAATTTTGGTTTAGTTTAGCAGAGAATACCTGCTCTCAATGATCTGATGTGGAAACATTGACAAATATCCACATAGCAACCTGTAGTCACAGAGGGAAGTCTTCGGCTTGTCTTCAATACCTTGAATCCCTCCTTTAAACACAGTTTTGGATTAAGAATTGCTCAGCAATATGTCATGATTGGGATCCTCATTGAAGGCATGAAAACTTTTCTTTAAATGTCCCTAGTTTGATTCTAGCTCTAAATAAATGTAGTAAAAAATGTGTGCCTTGTCCAGCCAACATTTTTTCTGCAGCAAATTCTGGGTCCTGAGGTCATTGTATTTCTCCATATTAGGTTATACAGGGAGATGGATATCTCATGCCTTGTTCCTTCTTGCTGCAGAAAGAAGGACCTGAGGAGTTGAGGAATTTAATCTGCTCTGCCATGCGTGATATTTGCTTTGTTGAAAAATTATTTCCATAACAAATCAATTAAAGTCTGTATTTAATGAGCCACAGGCATTGAGAAAAAAATTGTAAAAAGTCTTTCAAAATGGTACGAGTTTGAGAAGATCTAAAATATGCACCCCAAAGAAATGAAAATAGTTTGGCTTATGTGCCACCTATCAAGTTTTTCTGAGCAATATGAAGCTATCTATCAATTATATATAATCATGCTGTCACATACAACAATGAAATGCAAAAGGCCATAAAATAACAGCACAGAATATAATAAATAACATTTATGTGGCTTATCTGAGCCAGGACTGAGGTGATCAAGAGAGAGATACAGGTCATTATCTACAAATGTTTATGAAACTCATTTTGGTTACAACGAGGAGGAAACAGGAAGATAAGTCTCAAAATAAACTGGAATTTAATCCAGGGATATTGTGTAGATTGGCATGACTCAAGACAGTAAATGTCTTGTGCTCAGTGAAGCCTCAAACAACATCTATCAACTTGATACAGCTGGTGATGTTCTTGAGTAAGGTATCTAATTATTGAACTTTATAAAATATTCTTGCCTTTTCATCAGTGCAACTAAATAAGCATTTTCCTGTAATATATTTTTTTTAATGCTGTGAGAATTGATCATATCAAAATATACTAAATCTGCCAAGAAAGAAGATTCATGAAGAACAGCCTTTCCCCTGGATGAAAGGGCATTATCTCTGATGGGCTCTTCACAGGAAATTGAAGGAGAAACTCAGTCTATAGCTCTGCAGATCAAAGAAATCAAGATATCCTGAATTCCTTGTTGTGAACAGAGGGCCAAGATTTTGGTATTACCTTACTGACTTGAGGAAACTCTCCAAAGATTTATGGAACCTCTTCAGCAATACTTTTTGGCACCCCTCACTCTGAGTTTATGTCCTGAGCCTTCTGGCTTTAAAACAGGCCAAACTATATTTATCTATCAATGCAGAGAATTTATTTAAGAGACTATGATTTGGAAAATTGAAATCATGAGCAGCTGATTCAGCAGTTTTTCAGGTAACAGTTCCCTTCAGTGCCTGGCCAAGCCATCACTTGGATCTTGATGACGCAGTTTCCCTCTGGTGCTGCCTTTCCTCTGACAAAGCAGAGTTTTTTGCACTTTCCAATTACACTCAGGGCTGCCACAATTCCAAGGCTGCCATCTATTCCTCCAGAAGATGTTTCTTTAGGGCCATGACAGTTTTGCAACTTTTTCCCCTGCCTTTTTTCATTTGTTCAGTTTAAGTTGCTCCGTTAGACCAAAGCCAAAACCCTTCTGACCCCCGAACCTAGCAGAAAATCCCCTTTGTTATAACTCTTGTTGTTTCACACTCTGGCACAAACCACATCCCTGCTATTTTCCCACTTTACACACACAATTCCTGCGCCACTTCTTAATGTCCAAGTTATTTCTGACTACACAGGTATGTAACATTTTCCAAAATGAGCGCTGATACCATGAGATTCAGACCTATAAGGTGGATACAAATCCCCAAGTAATCACATGTGTCTCATGGCAAGCAAAACCAGTTCATTCATTTAACTTGTGAATTGAAAGGAAAATTAGTTGTGCAAAAATGATACAAGTAGAAGACAAACTTCATTTCTATGCAGGAAGGAGGTGGTGGTGGAAAAGCTGCTTCAGAAAAGTAAGCAAAAGTCACCTGGTGGGTCACTCTTTGCCTCTAACACCCGCTCACTAGCCTGAGAAGCTGTCAGTTCTGGAGAAAATAAACAGAGGTGGACTTGAAAAACCCTAGAAGTCCACATTTTTATGGCTTTTTGGCTATTTTTGCAGAAGAAATATTTAGTAACCTTTTTTTCTCCTAAAGACAAATAGTTTTTCTAATTTTAGCAATTTTATTTCTCATCTCTTTTGTGTTATTCAGTGTGGTCCTGACCTTCTGCAACTGTGAATAAGTTTTTTATCTGTGTCTCCATGTCCTCCTCAAACGCAGGGCTATGTCTTATTCAGTCTTGTGGGAGAAGGAGACCAGAGGAAACCTGACCCATTATGAATGGGGATGTTCCCAGCCATTAAACCAGCAAAGAGAAAACCTGAGGCTGGGGCAGAACAAAAACCTTCTCTGGAATTTTGGGAATGAATTGTTTGAGTAGGAGACTTTTCTAAAATTCCTGGATAAAACAGAGTTACAAGTGATAGGACTTAGGACTTGTTCCAGTCAATGAATTTCTACAGGTGAGGTGTGCTGAGGCTCTGGGAGGTGGTCCTGCATGAAACATATTTACTGAACTGCCATGTTTTCGATGCAATGGAAGGATCTGGAGGTCATTTCCAGTGCTGGAAATCTTTCAGCTGTGGATTGCAGGGAGTAGGGTGTGGTGTGCAGGGACTCCTGGCTTGATGTGTCTCTTGCTCTCTGTATCTGCAGCAGGTCCCTTTCCTAGACAGGACTTTTGGTTCATTTCAGGGTTCTGGTCTTATTAAGCAGCCCATCCTGTAATGTAAAGAATAAACAATGACATTGTGCTGTGACTATGCTGAGATTTCACAGAATAGGACCTTTCTGTATTCTTTAATATGCCATCTTTCATAATCAGAATTTTTTTGTTGCTGTTAGTGTAAAAAAACCCCACCTGCTGATGAACTGATATGATCTCATTAATCCAGAATCTGTAATAATAACAATCCGGAATATATAATAATAAATATAATAATAATCTATAAAATATATAATATTATAATAATAATTATCCTGTAAATAAATCCATTTGCAAGGAACTTACTATGATTCCCTTTTTTCTACAATGTCCTTTTAATGGCTATCTATGATAAGAGCAGAAAGGAACTATATAGAACTATATAGAACTAGTAGGAAGTTCTGTTTCACAACAGTCTCTAAATGACTTTGGACAGTTTGCTGTGAAATAGGCGCTGGACAGTTCAGGTTTTCAGTGGGGTTTGAATGTCAGATGTCTTGATGTAAGAGTTTGAGACTGGAAAATCAAGATAAGATAACATAAAAGCAGCAGCAAGCTCATATTTAGTGATGGCGAGAGATGTTCTAATGTGTTGGCTTCCTTGTTCATTGAAAGCCAAGGCTTTTATAGAAATAATTCTAATAAATTATATTTCTGGAGTAAAAACTCACCAGATTCCTTTGCTAGCACCATGACCAAAGCACATATTAATGTCCTTTCCAGAAGAGGTCAGGATAGAAAGAACTTAAATATTATCATTCCAGTGTCTTATTTTTGTTACGTGTGGATCAACATAATCCAAAATATTTTCTAAACTTGTTCTGCAGGATCGTTTCTTTATTTTTTTTCTTTTTCTATTTCTTTTTGGACTGGGGAGAAAGAAAGTCAAAGTTATGGCATTCACCATGAAAAAAACACACATTCTTTCTCTTAATAAACTTACTCTAATTCCTTTTTAACTAGCCCATGCTGAGAAGAGGGGGAAATCCGAATTATTCTGTCCAAACTTTAAATTTCCCTGAAAACTACTTACAACAAACAAAATTGTGGTGGTGTGGGTGTGGCAGCTTAAACCAAGGGCTTTTGTTTGGAGCTGACCTATCAGCAGGGGACAGAACGCAGGTAATTTCTGAGGAGGCTCTTTCCTTTCAAGTCTCTTTGGAGCAGATGTTGGAGTTTCTCACCCAATCCACAGGGACAAAACTGACGGAGAAGATGTTCTGAATCACAACATGCTTAGGAAGAAGCATAATTTACTGCACACTTCGTAGAGTGAATTCTTTTGCCTTTTGAGGCCTTAAGGAGGCAACTTTCCAATCTGTGCTCAGCCACACATATACAATCTGTAGGTGAAATTCTGATCCCCTTAGCTAACATGTTCTGACACAGTTAATAACCCCAATGAAGGCAGCCCCAAGGTGACTCACTTGCTGTGTGTTGTTGCACACAATATATTAATCAGAAAAGCTCTGCTCGTGGAGCAGCTTGCAATTCATCATTACGCTGGACCTAGCAATCTCAGTTTCCTTGGAAAAAAAGAAAAAAGGAGGAATCTTTTGGGCTAAGTGAAGAATCTTGCTTGAATTTTGATATTACAAATGCATTTTGATTTATTACAGCATGGAAATCAACCAGGGGAATAACCCACTTCCTTTGGTGTGAATGCCGCGGAACCAGGAGCAGCCAAACCCAAGGGAAGGGAGGAGGAGAAAAAGACTAGAATAAATATTCTCTCTCAGTCCTTTCTATGACATTGGGTGGATATGAGGTGAATGAGACATCACTCACAAAACTGGGTAAGAGTGATGGGGAAAACATGAGAAAGTGCCCAACTTGTAAACTTTGATGTTTTGTGGCTACTAGAGTCTCACTTTTTGTTTTGTATTGTGTTTTGGTTTTGGGGATTTTTTTGTTTGCTTGGTTGGTTGGGGTTTTGGGTTTTTTTTGTTTGATTTTGCGTTGGGGAGGTTGTTTGGCTTTTTGGGGGGTTTTGCTTTGTTTTTGTTTTGGTTTATTTGCTTGTTTGGGATTTTTTAGGGCTTATAACTCCTGTTGAAGCCAGATGCCCCCTCAGCTCTGTGGTCAGAAGTAAGATTCTCTCTTCCTGCATCTTTGTTATTGCTAAAAAGTAGTGCTAAAAGAAATCAGGCTTGGTTTGGTTTGGTTGGGGTTTATTTTGTGGTTTTGGTTTTTCTTTTTAAATCAATTTCTTAAAATTGGTGCGATTTGTGTGCAGCTTTTAGAATTAAGGTTTCCTTAGAAATATATATTTCCAGTTTCAGATATTTTGATCATTAAACAGAGACGTATGTAAAATAAAAATAAAATGTTGCTGACCTTAACTGTTGCCAAACCCTGTATTTTCAAGGTTAACTCTTCTTTCTCCTCCCTGAACCTAAGAATTCTTTCTGGTTTTCACAGTGTTTTGTTGGCTTCTTGGGCAGTTGAGTTTGAAGGTAGTGATGTTACCAGAGAAAGATGAAACCCTCTTAAAGTAAGTGAGGGTGGATAAACGTAAAATATACTGATTTTTCAAACACTTAACACGCATTTTCTCTAATAGAAAGTCAGAGACACTCAATACAGACAACAAGGTGTAATTTTCACTCAATCTCAGTTTTGGCCAAACTTTGCTGCCCTTGAAGGAAATAGGACCTTTTCCTGTATCCTCACTGAGTGCAGGGTTTAATCCACGACTTAATCCCAGGTTATCTACTAGAATTCTCTTTCCATGGTCCTGAAAGGAACTCAGGAAAAGATGTACTTTTGATAAATTGATATTCTTGGACAAAATATGAGCATCCCTCTTTGCTCACGGGCCTTGCAACACACGAGTACAGACATGGAGCAGTTCATGCTGCCTGTATCAACACCTACCCAGAGAGCCTCTGTCTGCTGAGATACGAAGCTCCAAGATTTCAAAAGCACTAAAAATACATTAATGCACAGTTTTAAGGCAGCTCATGCAGCCCCCTCACTGTCCTGGCATCTCAAGAGTCCTCGTTCATCAGAGCTTTGCAACCTTCAGGGGTCTCTTGAGCACAGAAATGGAGCTGTACCACGCAAGGGTTTCCTTCCTTAGAGGTTGCTTTGGCATAACTTGACCCTGAGTAGCTTTTCAAGACTGTTTCAGGATTAAGAAAACAACCAGGGTGGGAAATTCAATGATTTGGATGTTGCTAAATCAGAGCTGTCTTGGCCATGACAAATAAGATAATTGGAATATAAAGTGTGCTACTCGAGGGAGAATTTTTCATGGTTCAAAGTTAAAAAATGATGACAAAAATCCTGTAATATATGTTTAAGGTAAACTAAACTGCTGACCTGCTTCCAATATATGCTCTAAGTTCCATAAGAGATCATTTTCTAGAAGCTATGGCAAAGTTATAGGGAGTTTATATCCTTAAGGACAGTCATTCCATTGATGTAGTGAAAGTTCAGGGTTTGCTACCATTGTAAAATTTGACTTAAAGGAATTAATGACATAAACAAATGCTCATAAATAACAAGTACAGCATTCAGGGTCCTAGGACAGAAACAAATTATCCTGAAATGAGGCACATGGTGTCTCCAGATAGAGATGAGATACATTTCCTAATGTTTGCCAATAGGTTTATACTTTGCTGGTGTTTTTCAAACTGTGCAACAGCCACATAAAAAGATGTATATTTTTCAGGGGAAAAAAAAAAAAAAGAAAGAAGAAAGGTGTCAACATTTTATTGCAATTCTAGTAATGATTTTTCACAATTGTGTAGTTGTGAAGTTATGAGAAAATGTGCTGTTTTACTCTCAGATATTTGTCTTTTACCTTTTTCATAATTTTCTTACCTTGTTTTGGTTAGTTGAGTGTTGTTTAGTAAAACCTGCAATCGCTGGACTTTGCTAAGTGCTGTGAAACTACTAAATGTACTGTTATTTCTGAAATCAGACCTGGATGTAAATTAATTATTTGGATGTTAAAAAAATTATTGTCAACAAAACTTTTGACTCTGTGACAATTTAGGGGTTTGTGGTTGCTGAATTTCAAAACTTACTTCAGTTTTCTCGATTTAACGTCTGAAAAATCCCTTGTGAAAAGTATGATTATAAAATTAATTAACCTAATACTTTTTCTGAGCTTTCTTATTTCTCTCCCCATTTGTCATATTTGGCTTCTGTCATGGAATGCACTTATGGCTTGTTTTTTATTTCCTTTCTCCCTGGTATGTACAATTATATGTACATGTGTGTTTGTGTGTGTGTGAATTCAGGGTATCAAGAATGGACTTGCATTTCAGGCACAGAGGAGAGACTGTGCAGTTTTTCTGTCACTAATAACATTATTATTTCCCTCCCCATTGTTATATATTCTTGGTATATTCAGTATAAATATATAATGCCTTCCCTTGACCTTTTTCTTTTTTGTTCCTTGAAGAATCGTTAGAATTTTCCCTTTCAGGAAAACAGAGCTTGGCTTTATTTTGTACAAATGCCCATCTTTCTGACCTTGTGCTAGTACTTTCTTTTGTATGCTGCTTTTCTTTCAGTGAAAATCATGTCCTTTTGCTGAAAATATTTTTCAGTATTTTTCTGTAAAATTCAAAAAAATAAAGACCAGATAAAATGCTAAAAAATTGAAAAGCAGGTACTGAACACACAGAAGTTTATATTTACTTTCCTTGCCATCACTTTACAAAATTCTAGTACAAATAGACTCTTGAACTCCACATACCATGAAAATTGGGATTTTCAGATTATATGAAAATGGAACTGTAAATTATCATGTAACTGTGGGCTGATTTTCAAATTCTCTGGACTTTTTGTTGTTCATTGCTTAAATACTTTGCAGATCTCTTCAGTTTTGTTGGGTTTTTTCCCCCCTTAGATTAGCAGTGAAAAATCCTCTGCCTGGTTTCAGTGTAATTAAAGAACCAGTATTTTAGTTCATGTAAACCTATTGTTAAAAATAAAGAAAAAGGGAAACTATAAAAATAAGCTGTTTTTGAAGGAGGCATAAGCAACAAAACAGGTTTCTGGATCAATTAACTTTCCCATGAAGAAAAAAATTCAAGACATTAAAACTTTTGGAAGCTTCCATTTTACAATGTGCTACAGTACAAATAACTATTCTTTCTTGAGACTTTATTTATTAAGAGAAAATTAGAAATCCTTTCATCAGAATATACAGCTAAATCACAATTTTAAGATTTGGGAGACACTAAGTTTAACCCCATATCTGAACAGGACTGGGGCAAGACTTTTTGACTTGTGATTGTTTCTGCTTTTCCATGAGAGACTCAGATGTGGGTTCCAGTGTTTCCTTTGGACGTTCTGAAAGGAGTGATGCTCCAAGTGTAGGCAATGATTATGAGACACCCAACACCACTCCTGGAAATGGGATTTTGCAATTCACAGGTCCGTGCTACAATCTCTCCTTTGTGCCTGACCACACAACCTGTGAGTCCAACCTCACACTCAGCTGGAGCTTTTAGTTAACTCTCAGCCTGATGTCCCTCATTCAGCCTATGACACACAGGGTCTGGTTGGACTCCTCAGAGGAACATAAATCCTCTCGTGGCAGACACATTTTGGGTTCTGTTCACAGGCTCCTCAGACACATGACAGTCTCAGGAGGGAGAAGATAAGAAACACCATGTTTGTCAGTACCTGCTTTGATAGGTGGGATCAACCTTAACCTCACACATAAATCCTGCCTTCCACCTCTGATCTGAGGAAGGAAGGAAAGCTCATTTTAGTGGATCTGGCTGAAGGTGGGTACAAGATTCACTCCAAATATCAGTGTGGATGAATCTTGAATATGTCCTCTGACAGAGAGACGCATATTGACTTTCCAACTAAGACTGAGTCTAAATAGGAACTGTCATGGGTATGGGGAACCTTCTGGGACTTGAATGACAGTTTATGTCAGATCCTGGAACAAGCTTTTTGTCCATTTGCCTCATATGAATGTGTGGAAAAAACTTCTTTACCTCGAGGGTGACAGAGCAATAAAACAGGTTGCCCAGAGAGGCTGTGGAGTCTCCTCCCTGTGCAATCTGCTGTAGGTAAACCTGGTTTAGCAAGGGAGTTGGACTAGATGATGTCCAGAAGAACCTCCCAACCCTAACCATTTGTGATTCTGTGGGTCCGTGGTTCTGTGATTCTGCATGCTATGTGTTGTGCAGTCAGAGAAAATATGTTGCTGCCATAGACCTCAATTTGAGGTCCTGCTTCATCACCTGCAAATGCTGCTGCTGCTTTTAGTTTTGGTGTACTCTGTATTTGATCTTGAACTTGATACAGATGGTGGTCCTTGAATAGGCCTCACATTCCACTTATGAGTTCCTTGTATAAGGTTTTCACTTGTGGCTAAAAAAGAACACAAAAAACCAAAGCACCTTTGTGTTTATTTTGTACTGTCCATGCAAATCATGTGAACTTTATCAATTTTTTTTAGCAAACTGAAAACCCACTGCTGTTGTAAACCCTCTGAAGACAAGCCATGGTCTGATGACTCAAGGCTGAAACAGCAGTGCAAAAATTATCCTTCAGAGTGTCAACTCTAGTGCCTATATTCTACCTATGAACATGTGAAATCTGATGGCCCAGATCCTTTAAATTGTGGTGTACTTGTGTGATGTTATTCACCTGAGTTAAGCACAAGGATGAAGAGAAGAACTTAAACAGTAAGGGAGAAGAGACAGAGTTAAGAGCACTGAAGCACTTCAGCACTTACTGGTGTGTCAATTTTAATGTGGAAAAATTAAAAAATGGAAAGAACAGTTTTCCTTTGTCTGCTTGCTAGAGTATTTGTTCTTGGCTTTAGCTTGTTCAGCTTTGCCTTGTGCCACAACATATCACACAAAAAGTGTCAAGTCAAAATACCCAGGCATTTTGGAGACTATGTTTGTGTGTCGGTCAGTTGGGTTGGATGCTTTCCTCCTGAGTGATTCCCAATAAATATTCCTGTCACAAATACTGACTGGAATTTACTGGAAAGTAATTAATTGCACAATCAGCCAACTAACAGTTGCAGCTGCAAGACACAACTTGGTTTTTTCTCACTAATAACAGTGTTATACTCAAATGTTCTGAACATTTTGCACATATGAAAATAACATTTCCCATCCCCCCTACAAATTAATCTTGGCATTTTCTGTGAGCATCTTATTATGTTATGAGGAAATTGAGAGAAAATGGGAGAAGGAACAATAGGAAGGGGGAAAATGTAAAGATATGTTGCCATCCTTCTTTCCATGGCAATCTGCAGATATTTTGCAGTTGTGCTGCAGATTGTTAGAAGAAGAGTTGCTTTCAGCTATCAGCTTTGATCTTGGTGTACTCTGCTACTACCCAGAGTTGATGGCAGGGGTGGAAAGAGAAGTTTATCTGTGAACTAGTAGAGAAATACATAATTATACCAGTTCCTGAAAAGAAAAAAAAAAGAGAAATGTTCCTTTTCTGATAACCAATATGACTGTTCTCAGTCTATTCACTCCCCCATTCTATGTACAATACACACTATTACCAACAGTTCCATGCAATACCTTTGTCTTACACAACACTTATAGCTCACCTAAAGGACTTTTCAAATAAAATGGAAGTTCTCAATTTCTCCAGTAAAATGGGAGTTGAATATTAGTTTTGAGAGAACAATATTGCTGCATGTCTTTTCAGTGTGTGGATATGGTGAATTCTTTTATATATATGATATTAAAATTAACTGTGCAAATTTTATTTGCAGTCTCTGAGAGAGGATAAAGACATAAGAGATTGTATATTCCTGTTCCCTACAATTTAACATGCATTCCCACACAGCTTTAAAGAAACCATTCTTAAAAAGCAACCTAAACAAAATTAATTTAGGTCCCTTATTGGTAATTCTTCTGTTTCCATCAGTCATTACTGGTGTGACCACAATTCTTTTCTCTACACCATCCTTACACAAAGAAATCCTGTCTTCCAATCAAATGTTCCCTTCAAGTCTTAAACTGAATAGCTGAGAAGGACTACAAGATCTATAACTACATCCAGAGACAAGCTCAAGAGAGCTTTTGAGACAAAGTTTTGGCAGTTTAAGGGAAAGAAAAAAAAAAAAAAAGGAAAAAAGTTCATTGTGAAAAAAAATCACCTCTTTAAATGATTCTCAATCCACCTGAGCATTACTACTCATTCACTGAACATACCCTACAACTGTGAGTTTGCTCTCCTTGTTGTATCGGCCCCATAATGACTTGCAAATGGACAGCAAGACAAAGTTCAACGTTGACAGTCTAAACAGACATGCAAGGGGAGAATAATTAAGTAAAACACAGAAAAACTGAGTTAATCTTCTTTCAGTTCATGTCTAAAAATACTTCCAGGAAAGTAAGTATCTAATATGCATTCTGATTTCTTTATTTTGGGACCCAAACCCCAAACAAACAAAAAACCAAGAAATAAAAAGAGGGAAAATTAATAAAGAAAAAAACTAATGACAGTAAATGAAGGACAGTCATGAGAGAGAGGAGAAGTAACCTATGCAGAGGGTGGCCAGACCTCAGTAAGAAACAGAAGCTGTAGGAAATGCAGGTATGGCAGGATGCTGGAGGCATATGCAGGACACAGGAATAATCAGTGCCAGATCCTAAAAAACTCTCCATTCCTGAAGGCATCAGCAAATGTGGTCTTTGCAAAGTGAGAAATAGCCCTTTCTCATTTCCACAGTTTAATCCCAGAAAGGTGAAGATTATCCCTTTTATTAAGTAGCAATAACTAGAGGTGCCTTGTGAGAGAACAACCAAGCTGCCTTTTTTCTGTCTATAAACAGTTCTGAAAGTTCTGCTTTCTCAAGAGACAACAGGCAGATGCAGGTGATGCCACAGTGGTGAGGAGAGACAGGCTGAAATTACTGTGTCACCAGTGAGACTGAGACCAGGTGAATTAAAAACTGTAATTATGACTCAAGTCTTTTAAAATATTGTTCATAGTTGATGGTAAAGGACTAAGTCTCAAAGAACTGTTATTCAGGCAGTAGTTCTGCTTCCATTGAAGTTACTGGGTAAGAATCTCTCTAATTCTGGTGGTACTGAACTAAAGTGTATTGATCAGTGTCAATTCACTTCTAATTCTTTAATACTCCCAACACAGCATTTGGGAGCTGGCAGCAGTGGGGAGCAAACTGCTGCTGCTCTTTTCTGTGCATTGAAATGACAGAGCATTGAGGGGACTGGAGGAGAAGGTGCCTGCACTTTCATGATTGCTGCATTTCCATCTTTGGGTTTCAAAATTGGCATATCCTTCTTTGTGCAGCAGGTCCCTGAGGGAGAGCCACAGGCTTCTGTTCCATCTAGTTCTGTCCTGCCCTGAGTTATAAATGGACTCCAAAGCAGAGTCTCCTTTATGCTGTGCTTTGAATCCTGTGACTTACATTCACAGAAGCTGCCTTACCCTTGCAGTAAAACTGCTCCTCAGCTCTCACTTCTGTACTGCTGATGAGGCAAGGGGAAGGGAAAGACACCCTTCTCTGCTCTGCCCATGCACTGTCAAAAACTTGCCAACGTTCTTCACGCAAATGAGTTTCCAGCTGACAATGTATGTTTTTAATTTAGCTCACATGGCTATACACGGGCAGGTGAGAAGGGCCCGTTTCCCTTTTTCATTTCTTTTTTTTCCCTCCCTCCCTGTGCTGGTAAGTGTATTTCATCTTGTAACTCTTACTTTGGATTAAAAAGCTGTTGCCTTTGGCGGTAAAGCAGCACAGCAGGCTGAGGAAAGTAAAGCTCCCTTTCATTGCCATGTTTGAAACTAGAGGAAGTCATCATATTACTTTAACAAGCAGAAATGAATGAAAATGTTTAATAGGATTATGCAAGCATGAGTAGCTGTATAGCTGCCTTCTAACTGCCACAGATTTTGCCCCTTGTGATTCATCCTGCTGGTGATCCTCTATTTCCCCCTAACAGCCAAGATAGGATTTTGTTGTGAAGATCTTTGCAAGGTGAGATCTCCCCAGTGATCTCTTTCCAGAACATTGAGTCCTCAGGGCTGAGCTGCAGATCTGGCACTGGGTTTTGCTGCCACTGAGCATTTCATACCTCACACTGAAGTATCACCAAGTCTTTGCACGCAGGAAGCAGTGCCACTCCTCTGTCCAAGCTTCTGTTGTGGTAACGTGTGGAATGAAAACTGATTCCTGGTGGCCCTCCAATTAGCTGGCTCTGGATACATGGCAGTGTGTTGTGCCACATAGCATGTCTGTAATCGATGTGTGTTTCAGCCCCTGTGAGCAATGTGGGTGCTGACTATGATTTGGTGAAGAAAATTAGAAGTCAACTCATCTAATTTTGGATGTTGAAATCAGAGCCGGCTGAGCTTTGTTTGCGCTGGAGAAAAAAAGGTGCAGCCAATGTTACCCACCTCATTTCTGACTCAGCACAGAATGAATTTTCTTCTGGTGTTGACTGTTTTTCTTTCCAGAAACAATTTTTGTTTTTCTTTAAATGTGTTTGTTTTGAAGAAATTACAGAATCAGGGAATAATTGAGGTTAGAAAGGAGCTCTTGAGATTGGTGAGTCCAGTTTTCTGTTCAAAGTAGGGTCAATTAGAGCAGACTCTTGGGATTGGTGCTGTGCAGGGCTACAAGTCAGACTTAATGATCCTCGTGGGTCCCTTTCAACTCAGAATATTCTGTGATTCCTTAGGACCAAGTCCAGTCAGGTTTCTTGGGTCTTCAAGGATGTAGTACTTGACAGCTTTTCTGTGAAAACTGCTCCCGGTATTTGATCACTCTTACAGTTAAAATCATAATTGCTATGTTAAAGTGGAATTTCATGCATTTTAACTGGTATCCATTTCCTCTTGCCCTTTCACTGGGCAGCACTGAGGTCACAGCTTCTTCTCCACACCTTCTGTCAGCTGTTTTTACACAGTTAAGAACTCCCCTTGAATCTTCTCTTCTTCAGGCTAAATAGTCACAGGTTTCTCAGCCTGCCTTCATATTCTTCAGTCCATTAATTGCCTTTGTGCTTCTTTGCTGGACCTTCTCCAGTATGTCCATATCCTTTGTACCAGAGAGCCCAGAACTGGACTCCAGGTGTGACCCAACCAGTCCTGAGCAGAAGGGAAGGATCACCTCCATCAATCTGCTCAGCTTGGTCTTCCCAAGGCAGCCCAGGCTGTGTTTACCCCACAACCCAAACCTCTTCTGGATTTTGTCACAAGCAAATGTTTTCTGTGATATTTCCATGCTTATTATCATGTCATTTTTATGCAGAGAACCAATTCCAGCAACAAGCTTGACAAGTCCCAGTAGCATTAACAGTGTTTCTTATACCTGTTCTCTGACACAGACAGGCCTGACTTCACCCACACTCAAAGCTTGCCTTGTTAGAGCAGTAATTAGTCCATGGTGATAAGACCTATCTCTCAGTGCCTCATTAATGGGGATTTATGGCTTTTGGACTGGAGCTGGCTCATACCTGGCCAGAGCAGAGAATGGGTGGGATTAACACACAGCTGTCTGCATGTGGCCTTTCTCCTTGGGCTGTAAATAAAGCAGGGGAAGAAGGATTGGTTACTGTGATACCCAGCCATTGATTAGAATCTACTCTTTAACATGCAAATATAGTCTGGATAGCCAATGAAAACACAATGCCCCCACTAACAACCTCCTTGTTTGAGAGGGGGCAGTGATTTTGTTGAATGAACTTCTTTTAAATATATCTTAGGCACACGGGTACATGTGATTTAGTGTTCTTATTTTATCAACTACTAGTGAATCTCTGAATGGTAATTTATTATGCTATGATTTAGCTGTGTAACTTTTCCTAACCCTCCACCTTTCTTTTTACTCCTTTTATTTAGGTTACTTGGAGAGACGCATTAATGCATAAGAGCTGTTTTCCTATTAATCTCTCACTCCCATTTTTTTTCCTTCAAAATTACCAGAATAATTCAAAGCCAAATATGTATAAGTGAGCTCCTGTAGGCTTGTAAAAATTTATTGTGTCATTTGAGCTCTAAGAAGAAGGTACATGTTGTATTAGGCTCATTAAAGAAAACTAAATTAAAAAAAGTAAAATATATATGTATTCTCAGTTGCAGAGAGCACAGAACATGTTTCAGACAGAGAAGGGTTGGTAGGCACAAGAAACCAAGGGAGTTTTGGGAAGGCAAGTGAGTGCTTAGAAAAGAATTCAGCAAAAGTTACAGATTATCCCTTTCCTAACTGTTAAATGGCATCATCATGACATCATCAAGGTATTGTGACAGAGCAGGACTGAGAACAGATGGAACAGAGAATGGTTTTCATTGATAATTTTCATTGATATTCCAGGATATTTTTCCTTCCATAGAAAGGAAAGCATGAGAATAAGAATACAGCCATATGGCATCATATATGGATGAACGAGGCTTAGGAACATGAAAACTAAAAGATAGTTTCATATTCAAGGTTCTTACTGGAAAATGGAAAGGTTTGGGGTTTTTTGGTGGTTTTCTTTGTTGGTTTTTTTCTTTTTTTTTTTAGGAGGCAAATTTTTTATGTTTATTTGTTGGGGTTTGTGTGTGTGTGTGTGCGTTTGTAGTTTTTTTCTGGTTACTGTGGCTTTTTGGTTTTTTTCCTGTGCTCGAGAGTTATGAATGGATGTGCACAAAGTGGGCTTCTGTTACTTATGTTTGATGGATCAGGGTACTGAAATGTTGACTTGAGGACTATTTTATGTTGTGAATCTTGGCACCTTTTCCTCCATCTTTCATGAGACATTATTTCACATAATCAAATGCATTCAGAAGCAACCTTTTTATTTCCACAGTATATTGGATGGAAAATGTCTTCTTTTTTAAAAAAAATGTGGTCTTAAGCTCATGTTTTCAGACACCTCTGTTGAGAAGGAAATCTGTGTATCTTGTGAGGATAGGAGGCATTTCTAATGATGAAACTTGAGTCGTCCTAATTTAAAGGATTCATTTGGAGCTGAAAGACTGTGATTTTGATCACTAAAAACACATTGGCTTATGTAAAAGCAGGTGCATGTAAGTTTAGTAGTTATATACATCCTACTTTCACTTCCTTGTAGATGAATTCTTGCTTTCCAAAGGTACAGCACATTTTGAGAGCAAGCAGTTATTCAGTTAACTAGCAATTGCTAATAAAAATGAGAGCGGTGCAGATCTTGCTATAGATGTTATAATTAATCAGGCACAAAACCAGGCTTTCAATGAAGCCATAGGAATCTCAGTGGGAACAGGTGTTTTAGGGATAGCACTGAAGGTTTTTTTTAGTACAGAAGAATGTTTCACAGATGATTTCTTAAAAAAATGTGAAGTCATGAAGTTTTATCATCAGATATCATTCACAAGCCTGGTGTTTCTCTGTTTTTCCCCAAGAGATATAAATTAAGACATTATCACTGCAGTACTCGTAGATGAATCTCTGCAGCACTGCCTTGCAGAGACGAAATAAATTTGGAGAAAACTCAGCATTCATAGCTATTATCAGCTTATCCACAGATAACAATATAGCATGCAATTCAAAGCATTTACTATCAGGCTACAAGCCTTTAGCAGCCTATAAATCAGTTTTTGTGG
>VXBX01000320.1:39228-138888 GCA_013400415.1 Scytalopus superciliaris | reverse complement strand
TGAACTCCATTGTGTGACAGGCACTATTCTGACTATATCTGGTGGGGGAGCAGGTTTCTGCTTGGCTTCTGCCATTGCCTTTTCTGAACCCCTCATGGAACCGTGACACATTTACTTAAAACTCAAACACATGTATAAGTAGTTTTCAATTACGTGCTACATCTCATTCTAATTTAACTTCAAAACGTGTAAGATCGTTCATGTTGGTGTTGGTTTTAATTTTTTTTTCTTTTTTTGAGTGGAGAAACAGCTTAAAAAGCAAACCCACACACTATGGGTTTAACTCTGCAGTTGTAGTCTTGGGCTAAATTTCTGTTGAAGATAATGGAAACCATCTGAATAACAATAGCAAGGTTGGCCCCCATATTTCCCTACAGTCTCTCAGCACAAATACATTTTGTCAAATTAGATATGAACAGTGTCACTGGGTAGGCTTTATGTTTGTGAAATAGCTTCCTTCTGGGGACAATAAAATGCTGACATGCTGTTACATCCAATTAGTAGTTCTGAAGCCTGAAACAAAACCTCCCTGAATACCTGGTTAAAGAGCATATATTTTGTAAAGGTTCTCAGTTCTCATTGCTGTGAGTTCCTTAAAAATACAGGTAACTATTAACCATAAATGCATTGCAGCCTTGGAAGGTGTGTGGGATGATATAGACATCAGTGGGAGCTCTGCAGCTAAATTCACTACCTTGAAAGCCTGAGTCATGCAGTTATAATCCTGAGCAATGCTTTTGAGTTACCTTCAGGGTTACTATACCTGCACTACCTTCTGTGTTACTATACCTAGGATTCCAGAAGTAAGCATTTAAAATGAACAGCAGAAGTCTACTGTAGCCTGCTCGTAATTAGTAAGGGGGCATTTCACTAATTACACTGAGGAGAGGAAGAGGGAGAAGGCAGAGTAGGCTCTGGGGGGAGAATGGCCTCCTTCAAAATCCTGGCTCTTCATTGTAATTACTGTGATCAAGCTAGTTCAGAATTAGGATGGTGTTTTCAAAAACAAGTATCTCTCAGCATCATTCGGTCTCTGCTGTAGGTATGCTGAACTCATTTGCAGGCTTCTCTCTGGCTGCATTTCTTATATGCCTGTTGTCCATAGAAGCTCTGCTAAAATCAATTGAGCATCAGGAGGCACCCAGTACAGCACAGATGACACCATAAATAAATTTCCATTAAAATGATTTCCTGTTTGAATCCTTTCCCTGCTGTATATCTATCAATATGTGTTTCAGCAGCATATTAGAAGGCTGAGGAGGATCACACTGTACTGAGAGCAGAGGCTGGGCTGAAGAAGGAGTAGCAAAAGCTACAGTGGTGCTAAATGACACTCTCCAAAGAAAATGGTGACTCTCAGTGTTGGGGGTGAAACATTTGAGGAGAAGAGCAAACAGCTTTCTTTGTAGAAACATATTGTGATACATGCAGAGCTTATGTGGAATTGTGCAACCGAATTTGCCTTAGAAAGTTTAATGCATGTGCAGAAAGCATTTAGCTTGGTGTGTGTTTGTGGATGGCACAGTACAGCTGATGGTGTTTTTAATCTAGTGTTATTCGATCTATGAATAGCTATTAATTAATCACCAAATGCCAAATAGAGAAAAATTGCTATTGCTGGGCAGCCAGAGCGTGTTGGAAATATCTATATCTGTTTTAAAAGGTGTGTTTCTCCTCTGCTTGGGCTGTACTGATCTACTGATCCAACCCCATGTTTTAGGGCTCGCTGCTGGGGTTTCCTCCCGGTGGAATGGGAAGTGAGCTGTGCCTCCTGCCTGGTGACACACGACACTAGTGGGCAGCAAACCACACGAGCCACAACGATTCTGGAAAGCTGTGGGAGCAGACAGAGCCTGGAGAGGCATTTTGCCTGTTTTTCTATCAGTGCTCACTAAACTTCTTGACTGGTGGATGCTGTGTCTTCTTTCCGCAGCACGGAATGTCAGATGTGTGTGACAACAAAAGTGTTTCAGGTTGCCGTTTAAAATGAAGTTGTTTTCCACGAATGATAAAAACAAACCCATAAACCCTGTTAAATACGGTTTTATTACAGCTTGCAGCTCTTCACTGTGATTTCACAGAATCACAAAGTTGCTTAGGTTGGACAAGACCCCCAAGACTATTGAGTCCAGGCATTAACTGAGCTCTGCCAAATCTACCACTAACCCATGTACGCTACTGCCAAAATTGTAGGTCTTGTAAATACCTCCAGGGATGGTGACTCCACTGCTTCCCTGGGCAGCCTGTTCCAAGGCTGGACAATCCTTTCCATGAAGAAATTTTTCTTAATATTCTATCTAAACATCCCCTGGTGCAACTTGAAGCTGTTTCCTCTCATCCTGTCCCTGGTTACATTGTGAGAAGAACCCGACCCCCCTGCCCCGGCTTCCCCCTCCTGTCAGGGAGTTGCAGAGCCAGAAGGTCCCCCCTGAGCCTCCTTTTCTCCAGGCTGAGCCCCCCCCCCCCCCCCCCCCCCCCTCTCCCTCCCCTCTNTCACACATGTTTTCCAGACCCTTCCCCAGCTCCGTTCCCTTCCCTGGACATGCTCCAGCCCTTCCATGTCTTTCCTGAAGGGAGAGGTCCAAAGCTGAACACAAGAATCAAAGTGTATTTCAGTGGCATCTCCTCAGTGCTGCTGCATCTTGAGAAGTTTAGAAGTTGTTTTAAATTTTGGCTGTTATTGAGTAAATTTTTGTCATGTAATATACTGATAATTTGAATTCTTCAGGAAAATCTCATGGGTTTTCATGAGCAGCTCACCCAGAAAGTTCCTCCAGCTCATGGGGCTTTGGTCATGGGAGCTGCTGGGCTCGGGTTGGCCTTCATTTTTTTGCCTTTGCCTGGATAAACGTCTTAATAAAAATGCTGCTTTCTTAGGTGAGAGGTTTGTTTGGGGTGAGTAAATAATCCCCTTTATTTAATAAATAATTGAAGTGACAAAAAAGAAAAAAAAGCAGAAAGCAACAAAACTAAACATCTTTCTGGAGGTGGGAGGTCAGGGTGGTGGTCTGAGTAGGAAAATAGATGGAGTTTTTTCCTTTCCCCTTAAAGCTGACTCTAATTAACAAGTTAAGGTGTGTGTAGGATAAGGGTCTGTTTGAACATACCACTCATTTAGCCTTTAGTTTTATTTGGTGCCATTTATCAATCTCTTGCTCTAGGAGTCTTTCAGAATTGTGGAAAGAAAGAATAATTCCATATTCTACTTTAAAAGCTGAAGAAGACAGAAAAACATTATATTCAACTTAATTATTCTCAGGCAATTTTAAAAAAAAATGTTACTTCTTTTGAGTCATTGACATTCTAAACATACTACAAAAATCCATTTAAGCAACATAGGTCTGTAGATCAGAATGTTTAATTATTTCAAGATGAATGTGTAGGTGTCTGCAGTTAAACTGCTTGTTTCACAATGTAGTTTGAGATATTTCACAATCCTATTTAATCAGCACTTTTTTTTTTTTTCATTTAAGCTGTTATGAAATCAGTGAAATAAAGATTTCAAATTGTGTTATTCTTCAAGAGAAACACTATCTTTGCAGTCTTCACCTCCCTGTCCCTTAAAGAGCATTTCATCAAACACTTGGTATTTTCAAAAATAAAACAAAGAATGGGAGATATTTCATTAAAAAAAGCGCCTTTCATAGCACAATATTTTAGAGTAGTGAAGAGAATGCCTTTAAGAACAAGCTCCTGATTCCTCAGGTACTTGTTAGCACTGTGAGCTTATCTTGTCATTGCTTGTCTTTTGATACTGCCATTCACAAAAAAATTCGTATTACCTCATAAGTATTTTTTTTTTTTCCATCAGGGCATTGAATTACTCATCAGAAAAAGAGAAACTAGGGTACATGAATATATGCCTCTCATAATGGTGTGGGCAATGTTATGATATTTTTTGAGGAAAGAAAGGCAAAGGGATGGACAGACAGGCTGACAGAGATTAGTGACTCTTCCCAGCATCCCTATTTAAGCTATTTTTACTTGGAAGGCAGGGAGTAAGACTTAAGAGTGAGCCAGCAATCCTATTTATAGAAAGCCATTTTTAAATGCAAAGGCTTTGAGAAAGAGAGTCACCTCCATACTAAACACCAGCCTCCCTGGAGCTTCCTCATAATTGAGGGAGAGATCAGCCCGGTGACCCGAGCTGCATCAGTGATGCGCCTCTGCCGAAGCTTCCAGAAGGACAGAGCCTGCAGAAACTCAGGAGCCTGGGCCATGGGACAGCCCAGGAGCCCACCTGGAAGTTGTATTGTGGATGTGACACACACAAAAGCACAGACAAGGATCACCTGAGGAGTTTTTTGCCCAGTGCCTCTACATTTATGGCACCGTGTGAGCTGGAGACCAACCTTCCTGCTCATGTGGCTCTTAGTGTAGTATGTCAGGAATACAGTTCCTTCTGAGATTTTAAAATATATATTGTACTACAGACAAATGAATATCTATGTAAATATGGGACACAGTTCTTTCTGAGATTTTAAAATACATATGTATTTCTACACACAGATTCAATGACTCTCAGGCACAGGGCGTGACTGTTGGGAATGGACCTGTGCAGGGCTAAGGGTTGGACTCGATGATCCTTGTGGGTCCCTTCCAACTCAGCATATTGTGTGATATATACGTGAGTCTGTATAGCTTATAATTGCTTAAAAACTACTGTGTATGGAAAATTTGGCACTTGCCTTGCTGTCTGACTATACTGATGCTATTTTCTTCCAATTAATTACATGGTAATCCTATGCAGAAGATTTGTGGCTTAAGATTTATGTTTGCACTAGGCTAAAAATTATTCTCAGTTACTTTCTGTCATCTGATTTTTATTTTTTTTTTTTGAGCAATTTTGGGGACCCCTCCAGTGTTTTAAGGATATCAGAAATATGATTCTTGAGGTGACCGGGGATATTTCAATACAACTAGAATATAATTATGTGGCACTATAGCTGCAAATAGTTGCCTATCTACATAATCTACTCAGAGTGATTCTATAGATAAGATTGTAGGGTTGCTCTGTCTATATAAATATCTGTTGGCGTGAAATCCTCTCATGTGGTTTTGCAAATTGAGTGGCTTATGCTGAGCCTGCACACTGAGGGTGTTTGTCTCTCAGTATTACACACTGTCAGTCCTCAATGGCTCCATTCTGTAGGTGCCACAGAATTAAGGGGCTTGATGGAAGGGTTTGTTTCCTGTTCTGTGCTTTAGAAGTGTGTCTATGATAATAAGTTGTTATTCAGTTGAATTTTCTAGAGGTTCCCTAGTTAGCATGGAGTTCAAATAACAAATGTAAGTCTTTGACATGCGGCTCTTGGTTAAGCTGCCTCTTGTTTCAGCTGAGAGGACTTGCTGGGATGCTGAAATATGTAGGCTTGGAGGAACCCCTATGTTGTTGTTCCAGTGTGTACTGGACTCCACAAATCAAATGGTAGGATCTGGGGACACCAAAATGCTGGTTGGTTCCTTTTTCCCACATTATGGAAAGATGATGCATAAAGTCTAAGTACTGACTATTCCTAAATTCTCTTGCATGATTGTTTTTTCTGTCAGAAATTATTGTGTATCGGGGTTTGTTTATTTTTGCTTTATGGTATTACCTTCTGAAGTCTTTGGGGTTTTCTGTGTGAGTATTATCAGGAATTTTGGCCCTGACTCAGGAAAACACTGAGAATGTATAAAGTCAGTCTCTTGATAATTAAGAGGTGAGCATGTGACATGACGTTAGTCTGCTTCTGTCTTGAGCTAAGGATGGAGGAAGTCCTTGACAAAGTCCTCTTTGTTATGAAAAGCATATTCTGGTGTCCCTGGAATGGGATCTTGGTGGAAAAAATGTCATTCAAGCAAACCAAGATTTAGGTGGACCTCAAACAGAAAAAACCTTCTACTGTTCCCCATCCAGAGGGTCCTGCACACACTGCACATTCTCCAGCTGAATATTCCCCTCCCATTAGATGACTTTTCTGCAGGCCAGTTTAAAAGCCAGTTCAAATATTATTTCTAGACAGGTCAACCACAGTTTGTATTTTAACTGCAGTTGTGAAGCACAAAGCAAAGCATTTGCTATGTCATGATATGAAGGAAGTAATTTTGAAAACTGTCAGTATAGTTACAAGTTCTCTAGTTACGCCTCTAGATACCCAATGCAGAGAGAGAGAAGTGATTTTCTAATGTCTAAAGTAGTATTTGCAATTTACTAGTTCATACTTAGCTGTATATATTTAGGAAGCTTTCCTTTGTATCTTCCTGGTTTTATTGTGTGACCTGAAGGTTTTTCTTCCCCAATGACAACCTTTTCCACAGCCCTGTTGTGTAGGGCTTCTAGAAACCAGATTTTCACCATTCCAAGGGAAAAGGTGAGGAGCATGGAGAGCAAGGCTCGTCTCACCATGGGAACTGAGTGATGGGCAATGCTTACCATGTTTTTTGTTGTGTCAGATGTGGTTGAGGCTTTTTCCACCAGCTTTTTGTAAATATAGATCTGTATATATAAAATGCAAAATGGATGCTTAGAGGAGAGGGAGGGATAGGGGTATGAACTGTTTTTTTCATGTGGAGAGTAAAGGGGTAAAAAGGGTGATCTTGAAACTACACTGAGTACCCAGACAGCATTGCCAGACAGGATAAGAAGAGGGAGGGCATTCACAGAGCATGAATCCCTGTGGGACAGTAGGAAGGCAAAGTTTGAACTGGACGGTTTATGGTGAAGGGCACTGAGGTCTTGGCTTTGGTTTGCAGTGGGGAAGGCAAACCTGAGCTTGTTCCCCTGTGAGGGAGGGAACAGAACACCATGTGGCTTTGGGACTACCCAGTGCTGGTCCCCATGACTCTGTGTTGGCTGCTGGTCTGTGCCAGGAAGGAAGCTCTCCATGGATCCTGCTGTGCCTGAGGAGGGGGTGCTCAAACTCCCAACTGCCCTTGTCCTTCACTGCCTTTTCTCCCATTTGTGTCCGCTCTTGCTATTTCATCTCTGATATATGCTTAGTCTGGGGCCTACAACCCCTCCTTTCCCCATTATTCTTAGTTATTTATATTTATTTTGATAGGAAAAGTATTTCTCCTGTCCCTAAAAGCTTTTCCCTGAGGCAAATGGATTTGGGGGAGTAGGGGTGGATCAAGGATGGAAAGCAATCCTAGGAAGGTCAGTGCTGCTGTAGGGTAGGATATGCAAGTCCCTCATTTGAGTGAAGGAGGAAGGAGCTGAGCTCCTTTATTGGGCAGGAGGGAGATAATTAATCCTCAGAAAGAGAGGCAGAGCTGTCAGGCTTCCAGAGAGGCGCTGGCAGTGGTGATTTGCTGTTCAGCTGTTGGGAGCTGGAACTGGCAGGTTTGGTGCAATGGGGTCTGCTCAGAGCATGTGCCTGAACCCCCAGCCTTGCTCCTGGGGCCTCTCTGGGTGTGTTCTCCTGACAGCACTGGAGGATGTCTCCAGTTTCCCACTGGAGAACAGCTCTTTGTCTCTACAGCAAGTTGGAGAGCTGCTTGGTTAGCAAGTCCCGAGGAAGCCTGAACAGTTATGGTGGGGACACAGCCTGGAGTAGGGAATGGGGTTTTGGGGGTCTTTTTGTGACTTGATTTTTTTTGTTTTGTTTTGGTTTTTTTTTCTGTTTGTTTGTTTGTTTGTTTGTTTTGGGGTTTTTTTGTTTGTTTTTTTGTTGTTGTTGTTTTGGTTTGGGGTTTTTTGTTGCTTTTTGTTTGTTTGGTTGTTTTTTTTTGTTCTGCTTTGTTTTTTTTCCTTGGGGAAGAAAGAAAGGTTTAGGTTTTAGGTTTTCTGACCTAGAGCAAAATTCTTTGCCAAATGTCTTCCTTTCTTCATGCTTTTTTTGCCTTTATCTGGTGTGTTGAGAAAGAGCAGGGCAACTTCAGAGAGATGTGACAGTCCTGTTAAAGTGCTACATGTTCTCAGGCTGTGTTTGTCCCACTAGTGACTGAGCTGGAGCCTTTGGAATATCTAACCACTGGCACATGTGAAGGCAATGCATGGGAAAAGCAATGCCTGTCTGAAGACACTCCAGCTGTAGCAGTCCAGTATGTACTAAGTTCAAAAGTTAGTCCTTAGTGCATAAAAGCAATTACAGAATTCCTACCACATCTCAAAATGCGTTTCTGTGGAAGAGGAGAATGCTGATTTTTAGTAATTACAGAAGGAGTTAATGAGGTTTTTAAAAATAATTTTCCTAAATAATAGTAATCCAACTGCTGCTTAATTTCAAGAATTTTTGAGAACTTCTGGTGTAAATAAACTGTATTTCTGTCTTGGCTGTGTACAAAGACAGCAGCCTTGTTTGCCCACCGTGTAATGCAGTTGCTCTTCTTCCCCACATTGTTTCTGCTGCTTTCAGTCCCTGGTGTGGATAAACATTGGAATAATTGGTGTAGGGGTTAAGGTCGGCTGAGCATCTCAGCTCTGGCATTTCCTAAGGCATGTACGTTTGGCCTTGTGCTCAGGAAATTTTATATAAAATAAGTAGCATGTATTAAATAGCTTTTAAGTGGAAAATGAAGGCATTATGACATGGCACACTGCTGGTACTCTTACAAGTGGAAGATACAGGGAGCTGCACTCATGATTGCAGCAGGGGATGCTGCCATTTGGCTCAGGACTGCTGCCCTCTCAGAGGGCAGGGAGAGCAGAGGGATTTAGGGATCAGTCTGGGGACATGGTTGTTGTCTTGTGTTCCAGTCGTTCCCAGCTCTGTCACTCCTCTCTCACTTTGCCATATTGCAGTTTTTGAGAGGTGATGCAAAATCTCCTGAGTTTGTTTTTAAGTTGTCACTTGGAAAGAAACAAGCAGGAATTTAAAGCTATATGTTTTAAACAAGCAGCATATTTGAAACCCCATAACTTTTAAAATTGTAATGGAATTAATCCCACTTTTTAATTAAGTGGTCTCCATGTACGCTGGTGTATGACCTCTCTCTTTGAGGCAGGAATGCTGCAGTGTGGTGGTTCTACCTTTATGCCAGTGAGAAACAGATTTTTTGCCTTTTAATTGGGGCTCTGAGCAACCTGGTCTTGTAGAAGGTGCCCATGGCAGGGGATTGGAACTGGATGATCTTCCAACCCAAATCATTCTATGATTCTTTTATTAGTTCATCCATTAGTCACTTATTAAATGTGTGACAAGGCTTTAAAGCGATATTCAGCTCTTTGTTGCTGGGAGGTTTTATGGAATCATCACCTGTGCTGGAGAGTTGCTTGCTGCTCTCTTGAGAACTTCCAGACCCTGCACACTGATTGCACACAGGAGGATGCCCAGTACAGACAAATCCTGAGGTAAATTTGCCCTATGCTGTTACTGGTTACCTTACTTTATTAATGTACAGTCATTCTGAGAAGCTGAAAGGATTATTAGTAATAGCTCTGTAAGAAGGATATAATCAATTTAAATTAGCTCATGGCTGAGCCTGTATGATCTGGTGTCTTTAAAATGTAGGTAAGCAGCTCATCATTTTGCTTCCTTACATAACATTGTAGGAAACTTTTTCCAAGTCCAGTCTTGTGGCACGTAGGGACATGGGTTAGCTGCGGACTTGGCAGTGCTGGGTTAGTGATTGCATTTAATGATCTCAGAGGTCACTTCTAATCAAAATGATTCCATGATCTTATCTATAAATGTTGCAGTTCATTACATTTAAATGTTTTTAATGTCCAGAAGAATTATCCATTTGGAGACCTAAACAGTTAGTAAGAGTAATTCAATTATATTGTTTTGTGTAAAAATTCAAGCAAGAGATCCCTCCAAGGATCCTTTTCCCCCTACAACATCCTGCCTCTCCCCTTTGTCCTTTCCATACAGCCCTCCAGGCTTCCTCCTGTCCATGCACCTCTTCCTGCCCACTCTCCAGATACAAGAGACATTTTATTGCATGGGTAAACACCAGGAGGGGTTTTTCTGGTCTCTCCAGATTTCTGCTTTACAAAACTGGTATGATTTTACCAGGAAAGCTAGGCAGCACTGCACAGCAAAGCTCCCTTAATATCTCTTGCTCTTCCATTCTGACCTGCTCCGAGCCAAAAAACTCAGCTAATTATTTCAAATGCTGTGTGTTAAAAGACACTAATACTTTGCTGTATCCCTGAAGGTCATCTAAGTGATCCATAGTTAAACATTCCTGTGGGAGACTGGGGGAAACAGTGAGGGATGATTATAATGGGAACACAGTGGGCTGAAGTCTGTGCTCGTGCTCAAGTCTTCAGAAGGCAAACCATGGTAGTGAGGTGTTCCTGTGCTTGCACAATCTGAATAAACTAAAGTCTGCAGACCCAGCTTCAACATCTCTCATGCTGGAGAACTCTGTGATCCAGGACTGCTTTAAACTGCTTCTGCAGCACTACCATCCTCAATCTCTGTTGTGTTTTATTAAGGAGAAAAAATTATCTGTGCATGATCTTGCGTCATTAAAATGTGCTGGGTGCCCAAGGTGTTTCTTCGTCTGCTCCTCCAGCAGCTTTTCCCCTCAAGTGATTATGCTAATTAGTGTTTGATCAGATGATTAAATTATAATTCGATTAATCCTACGTGCTAAACGCTCTGAATGCATTTCCATCGCCTGAGTGCCTTGTGCTTAAGCATTCCTGTTTGCAGCTTGATAGGAGGCTCTCGCCTTTCCGCGTACCTAATGGATTTTCTGTATTGAAAACACTGGGATACAGAGGAAAGGGCTTTTTGTTTTCCTACTCTACTGAACAGAACCAGAAATATATAGGTTACCCCTAGATGATCTCAATGTTGCTAGGGATTAAAAATAAAGGTACCAAGCTTCCCCCGCCCCCCCTCTCTGTTAATCTATACAGATCTCATGTCCCATTCATAAATTACCAAGACAAAACACTGTGGTAAAGCTAAATCCTCTATCTGTTTCCATTCTGAGTGTATTTCCCTCAAATAATTCCCCCTTTTTCAAAGCTAAAGTGTGTTTTGGTCCAGAGACTCTCTGCTTTGCAGAACAAATTGTTCTCTCTGTGTGTGAGAGAGGAAGAGAGAAGGTTCTTTCTCCTCCTGCTACCTACTCTCCCCTCCCTTTTCATCCAGGTTTATTTTTGCATGTTGTCTGTAGGAGATAATCTCCACAAGGGTGTAGAATGGAGAACACACTGAAATTATAACCTTGGTGCTGCTAAGAGATTAATGCTTAGCTGCAGCATCACTTTCTTTGTCTTTGGGGTCCTGCATTTTTAGGTCATCTAATTTCATATGACTCAGTTTTACATATTGGAGAAAAAGAAAAACAATAATAAGAGTAAAATTTGTAAAGAAGAGGTATTTTGGCTTTGAATATGAAATATATACAGGTGTTAGCTAAATATGCTAACTGATTTCTCTGTTTTTATGGATGTAGACACCAATGTCTTCCTCTGTCGGAGACTGAACTGAAGTCACTCATTACTATCAAACAGAGACAGGATGTTAAATTTAAATCCTTTGGTTTGTTTCCATTCACAGTGCAAAAAACCACTATCATGGAGCAACCTCCCTCACTCTTCCCCTCTCTCCCTCTCCTGAATTTATCTCAGGGGAAGTGTGAGACAGATTGAACACAGGGTTGCCAAGACCTGTCTACAGGGATTTTGCTTTTTTGTACCCCAGGTGTGGGAAGGTAGAGCAAGGGAATAGGGATATAAAGGATGTTTTCTCTTCCTTCTTCCTCCCTTTGTTTACCTTAAGAGCTGTCAGAGATTCATAGAGCTCCTCTAACATCTTATTTCACCTCTTTCAGACAGCCTAGGGAACAGTTTTACCTGTGAGGTGACTGGCATCCTACAATCTGTTGCCAACCATGAAACAACGTGGGGTAAATGACTCCCTATAATTAAAGTCACAGAAGCCAAAAGCACCTTCATGCTATCAGTGCATCTGTGTGGCAGTGATGGAATATTAAGATCTCATCAAGCTTATAGTTGAAGAAAATTCATGCCTTGTCAATGAATTCAGCCTCATCCACGTCCTGTGAGTCTTGTTCTCATCCCTGGCTCACCAATTTACACTTTGCCTCAGTCGAGCGAGTATTCCAGGCAGTTGTCCCAATTGCTTACTCCCTCCAGTCAGATTGCAGGCAGATGTTTGTTGTGTAAACATCTGTGCAGATTTAAGAAGTTACAGCCTGTGTGTGGGAGGGGTTATTGCCCCTTCAGGCCACCCCAAGTGTAGTGGTTTGTTTGAGTGATCCCTGAGCCCACATGGGATGAATGCAAACCTCCTGGTTTATATTGTCTGTAAGCAGGACCACTGTCCACAAATCACTCTGCTGTCACAGCTGTATGGGGCACAAACCTCAATCTGAAGGGCAGTGATGAGTAGTCAGAGGCAGTAATGCCTTCAACTGCTCCAGATAAATAGATCTGGAAGTAGGCTTGTGTCACCATCCTCATTTTAGAACTGAAAGAATTAGGCTAAGCTGAATTAAGGCTCTAATTCTAAATGAAAGTGCTAGCTTAGGATGCTGCTTAGCTCGTTCTTTTTAAAAGTTTAATTTCAGATTCATTTCCTGAGTATCCCCATGTGGACAGGTCCTCAGACTCTGCCTGGCCTTGGGTAAGCTACTTAAGCTTGTGACCTGAGGACATTGCTGCAAAATAAGCTAAAATGTGTGTGGGAAGTGCATTTGATATTGCGTGGGAATTAATTGTATGCCTCCTTTTTTTTCCTTTATGGCAAATGTCCTATATGTGTGGCTCCTCCACAGCAGACAGAGATCAGCTATGTAAAGGTGATCTTGAAGTAAGGGAAGCACATCCAAGTGGGTAACTGGTGAAGTGGCTGTGCAGGATGAGGTAGTCCAAGTCATTGCCTTCAAGTCTTTCACTCAGTTCCCCATCACTGTAATGGGGACACTTCCTCTGCCCACTGACAAACGCTTTTTTGGGTGAATAGAAACATCCTTAGAGCTTTGAACTTCTGAATGTAGAGGAATTCATATTGTGCAGCATGAAAACCCTTTTGAAAATGCCATCTCTGTCTTACTGCAACATCCTTGCTCTTTTCCTGGGAATTACACATGCAGATAGTCCAGCAGCAGAGGTCAGTGCTGATTTGCATTGGAGAAGCAAACCTAAGCTAAGAAGAGAAGGAAGGGACAACACATCCACAGCTACAAATACAACACTCTTCAGTGCTACTGGTGTCACCTGCTAAAGTCGTGTTTTCCTGTGATGTCTTCTTCTAAAAACTGGTTACTATTGACAGGATAACACTGTCCAAGTCCACAAGATGAGCTGTTGCTGTTTTAAGCATGTAACTCTTCCTAAAGACATTTGAAGCAGAGCTCAGTATACCTGGGCTGTAGTCAGTCTGACTTCCCACCTTCAGGTAGCTACAAACATATAAAGAGAGATACTTAAGAGGGTCATTTTTTTTTGGGGGGGAGAGGAGGGAGACATGGGATGACACAGTTTTGACCTCAGTTAAAATCTCCTGAGTAACACACACATACTTGATGAACTTTCTCTTCCTTTTTAATTTTACCATTGAAGATTTATATATTCTTTGTTGCAGGCATATGCTGAAACAACCCTTAGTACCAGCAAATTTTTCAGACCATTGGTGTCCTGTCTGACACACATATTGCCCTTTCTGAAAACAGTCATGCTTCCTTGGCTAGTTTTAATGAATGTAAACCTTTCTCTGCTTCTCTCCCTGACCTTCACACTTTCTCAGTGTATGTTTGTTTGATTACAGTCGAGTGTGCTGTTTTAAAGTTGGTCCCAGTCACTTCAGATCAGGTTGTTCAGAGTTGCTGGAGCTGTGATAGGGTGGTTGGGGCTGTACGTGGTTGCACTTGATAGTGGGGAGAGGAGAAAAAACAGGTCAACAAGCTGGGACAGCCCTTTACCTTTCATGAGACCTGAAGTCACTACCCCAAGGTTATCCCACTCTCCTGTATCCAGTTTGCATCACTGACTGCTAAAACCTTTTTTCTTTCCCCCCATAAATCACCACTCAAGTGTTGGACAGTGAGACATGTGGCAAGCTTAGAAAAATATCAACTGCCTCCTTGCCTTGTTTTTGGTGGGAAGTGTGGCTTGTATCAAGTGAAGCTTCAGGCTGCCCCCAAATCCTGGGAATAGTTTGGAGAAAGTACATGCAGTTAGTCCTGTCCAGTCTTACTCTCAAACCTCCCTGTATCTTGTAGGTGTCTCAGTTCTCTGCTGTTTGCAATATCCATTTTCTGTATATCTCAGGAGAAAAGGAGGGACAGGAGTTTATTAGAGTGAGAAAATGATCATCTGGCACTAACCTGGATATTCTCTTTATTAAAAAATAATAAAATAAAAGCCTGCAGCTTCTCCTTGGAATTTGGTCCATGAGCAGCTGAATACATTTGCCACGAATTACAATTAGTAATGCCTAGAAAGAACAACTAAACAGAGCAGAAATAAGATCATCTGGGAAGAGGGAGAAAAAAAAACCAGCAAAAACCACTGGATAACCCATATGCTTTTCAAAGTGGAATTAGTGAATCAAAACTATTTAGCCACTTTATGCACTTAAACTCTCGACCACCCATGTGTGGAAGATTTTCCTGGCTGGAGGGCAGGAAAATTTAAATTTCTGTGTCTTTTGCCTTTTCCTCCTGCATTAACAGTACTAGCTCTCACCTCAGGAGGAAAGGCTGCTTCTTCCTGCTGTCCTCCCTTCTCCTGCCCAGGGCTGTCCCTGGTGCCATCTCGCAGCACTTGTCAGTCCCAAAAAATTGATTTGAAAGTGAGGAGAGTAATTTACCTCTGTTTTTTCTCTTTCTCCTATTGGTCCCTTTTCTATCCTTCCCTAGTCAGACCACAAATGTAAATATTCAGGGATGATCCATCCTCAGAGGTGACTAAAACTGAATAAGAAATTTTTCTTTAGCTCTGCCAGAAGGAATCTTGGATTCACACACCTGGAGTGACTTACTTTTATTCCCTCTTGGAAAAACCGACTTAATGAAAATAAATGTGCTTCTACAAAGTCAATATTTCTTTCAAGTTCTGCTTGTGCTTTCATCAGCTTGGGATGTGCATGTGTGAGAATGGTTAGAAAGAATATTCAGAAAAATGCTTTCTGGCAAAGGGAGAGATCACAGATCAGATCAATGAAATTTCCACAGAAAAGAGAATTGAAGTGATTTAATTTTATCAACCAGAAATCTTACATCTGGGACCAGTTATGTTTTACTGGTGTCTCTAGCAAATAAACTTCTTTGAGAAAATATCATAGAAAAATAACTTTCTGAAACCTCAAAAACAAAGCCGGGCGTGCAATTTCAAAATGAACATCTGTACTCCTGTAAAACCATTAACATGAATGGCTTTTGATGGTGACAAGCTCTAACAAATGTGAAGGTCCTGGAAAAGTCCTGTTTAATTATCTGTACTGTGGCACATGATCGTAAATGTGAAAATGTTTTTGAGAAAACCTGTCCTTTCATGGCTGAAGTTTTCAAGGGACAAGTCACGTCAACAGCGATGCATTAGCAAAAGAGAAAAACGTGTCTTGACTTAGTTTTCTTTGTCAGTGGACTCCAACCATTTTAATCCTCCCATTTATGAGACCCTAGACAGCTTATTATATCTGATTAAAGAGGCTGTATTAGCCCTCCAACCCTGCACAATTTGACCTCAACCACACAAGGAACTGGCCTCTAAGAAAAGTTTTTACTCCTGTCCTTCTCTCTCGTATCCACTCAGGAATAACAGAGTTGTTCTGTTTGTGTTGGGTGGGAGCAGTAGGTGGTGATCTAGTCTATACTTTTTTATGCATGTAAACGACTTTTTTGGGATTTATTGCAGGATAAGATTTTTTTAACTGCAAATAATGAACTCTAAGGACAAAAACTAAGGCTCCTTTCTGGATGATGACTATTAACACCTGACAGACATGCAACTGTGCTTCTGGGAAAAGGCCTCTCTCTACAATATTTTTTCCCCACTAAGAAATAAATGCAGATAAAAATGCTTTTCAAGTCCTCTTTGTATGTGAATTTTCCCTGCTGACCTATCATAGCTCAAAAATTCCACATCATGGAAAGCTGTGGTGCTCCAGAACCCAGGAAATAGGATTGAGGGAGCATTGAAGCCTCTTGAGGTCTTCCTAAGTAATAAACATTAATAAAGGCACTTGATTTTGTGCAGTGTTGTCTTATAGAAATTCGTAAATATTCTAGTACCCATAACAAGGATTTGCTAGTTTTGACTGTAGCTCCTTGCTAAATTAAATTTGCTGTTACACAGCTTCCCAATTCATTAAAATATTAATTGGAATATGCAACATCACATAATATTGTATTAAATAACAGCTCTCACTTCCTAACCTACCCTTCTCTGCATTCAGAAAAGAAAAAAGGTCATCACTGAGTCATCACATTTGGTCAATAATCAAAAAAAGCTGTTACATGACCATTTCATAGAACTATGGAAAAAAAGAAGACATATAGACTTTCTCAATTTTGTGTTCACAGGTTTAATGTATGTGACTGAAGAAAAACCCCATCACTTTATAGACTCCTGATATACTTTTAGACATGCTGATTGACAAGTCATAAGTACTGCTCCCAGCAACATTTTAGTTCTGTGGATTTACAGCTCATTATCACTTATGCTCTCTGGTAAAGATTTAAAACTGGTACATTTTTAGAACCTGAAACAGGAAAAAAAAAGTGACTAAAATAATTACCTCTGAAATGTGTATTACTGGCGTTATCAAATCCTTATTTTAGCAGGAGTATGCATTGGTGTTTTAACACTGAACAGCAATTGACATAAAGTTTCAGTGGAAATATTTCTGCCTAGATTTTGAAACTGTGTTTGGTCTTAATGGCTCCATAACGAGGCAGAAGAACAATGTTTGGTTGGTGGTTAGGCATTAGCTTAGAATACCTAAACCCAAATCCCTGCTTGGTTATGTGTTTTCAGATGCGATGTCAGAAGAATCTACTTGGTTTGTATGGGTGCTGCTTCCTCAAAAGATGGCAATAGAGTTGTGCTCAGGAACATGATATGTGGCTGCTACATGGAAGTCAGAAAGAAAAACTGAATTAATTTACTGTTGGGTGAAACATTGCTAAAGAAAACAGCCTGCAGAAATGTTAATTTTAAGCAGTATTAGCTTTGTTCAGCAGGCACTTCAGAAACCTTGGAGGGGAATGAAGAACGAGTCGTAGGGATGCAAATAAATCAATCCCTCCTGTGCACTTCAGTCTGAAAACCACAGCAAACCTGAGCTGGAGTGTGTGCCCAGCAAACTGCAATGCAGCTCATGGTTTAGAGGGGAAAATGTGCTGTTCAGGTGAGAAATAAGCTCCCAGGTATCAATTTTATTTTTTCCTTCCCCTGGATCAAGGGAGCTCTTTCAAGGTAATCTGATTTGAGCGTGCACTGTGAATTCCGCTGGCTGCCTCTGGAAAGCTGCGCTCTCTGTGCCAGGCAGTAATTGCGTTAATCATCCATTTTTAAATAACTGCATTTGAAGTTAAGTTGAGAATTGCTTTTCAGATCTTTAATTTGCTTTGGAAAAGTGAAATAATTCCCACAAGGGTTGTGCTAATCAATATTCCAAAGGCAAGTAACCTTTGCTAATACTTGAACATGGGGATACTCTATATTCTTCTGCTTAAGGAATTCTGGGGGAGAAAAAATACACCAGTTCCATCTGTAATTTGGCAGGTTAATAACTTTTCTGACTGCCAGGCATAGGGGTTTTTAGTCAACAGGAGATTCATCGAGTACAAAATTGCATTGCATTATCTTCCTTTCATTGTTGTTGTTTTTATTTTAAACCTTCTTGCTAATATAAATGATGACAAATTGCATAGCTGTAAATTTGAAAGTCCCTAAATGGCATTTTTGTCAAAGCCTTTATGCTGAAATGCTTACTTGGAAAGATTTTTAAACCTCAGGAGCTGGGGGAGGGGTTTTAATTATTATTATTATGCATCATGACACAATGCATTATGCATCATGGTTGTTTTTCTGCTTTTTAAACACTTGTTATGGATGATGAAACTAATATAAATGGACATACAGGGAGGGCTTCTGCAAAACCTTCTTATGATGTCATGTTCTGTTTCTAAGGAATTTCAGCACTTGGAAATAAGAGGATAGGCAAACTTTAAAAGGCACTTAAAAGCACCCTAATAATTAGCTGACAGGTAGTCATCAAGGGAAAGTCACCTTTTTTCAAAGGTGCCCTCCTGTTAAAACTGGATAACAAACTCATGGCTGAGAAACTAAAAATGACAGAACGTGGGCGTTGCTGTCTGAAAATTGGGACTGTTTGACCCTGCTTCCTTTGAAACCACCTGCAAATTACTCCTGATGCTCAGAATTTGCTTTCTTTACCTTGTTTTTCCCACCCAGACATGCACAAAGCTGAAAAATACACTGGTAGTGGGATTGATTGAAGGGCTGATGGGATGCAGTTGATTCAGTACTAGAGCTGCCTTTTCTTCTTCCCTCTCTCCAAGTCAACATTTCCTGTTCCCTTGAAATAATGTTGGTATTTAGGTCTTACACAACTAGAAGAGGAACAAATGAGAGAATTGTGCATTCATTTATTTAATAAAACCTATTTTTTTGATAGTCATAGAGATTGCCCAGGCTGTATCCTGTAAAAATTAAGGGAGAAAGTCTGAACAGATATTTGAGGAGTCACAGCAGGCAATGGATTTGAGGGAGGAAAAAAAAATAAATAAATACTGTGCTTCCCCAGAAGGCAAGAACCCAGTATTTCATATTTCAGCATTGGGGAAATGAAATTTCAGTGTCATTGTGGACATTAAAGATGATAGTGCTCAGTGACCCACAGGCAATTGGCAACTGCATTTGTTTCCTGAAATACTGATCAGGAAAGTCTGAAATCTGTGTGTCTGTCCCCACCCCCCATCCATACAACCAGAATTAATTGCCTGGTAGTTGCACCCTGATTTTTTTTGAGGAAAAATCCCAACATTCTTTCCTCCTTCTACTCACCCTGTTTTAAAGGCTGCTCGGGTGGCACGTAGGCTGCTGCAGAGGGATGCATGATGTCAGTGGGAGGATGGTGTCATCCTCCCTGGCCAAGCTTCAGCTGTGGAGCTGAGTGCTGGTGTCTGAGGAGGGGCTGCATCTCAGCAGTGATGCCTCACATTCTGCACCTCCAGGCTGGCTCCAGTTTCTGCCTCCAGGCTGAAACCGGTGGGTACGGTGTGGGGGTTTTGCCAGGAGATCATAAAATGAATTTGTATTGTTCCTTTTTTCTATATTTACTGTTCCCAGATTTGTTTTTTAACGTTGTGGTTGCAGGTTGATCATTGTCTACTCTCCCCCACTCCGTGCTGCTCAAATTTAATGAAACAATAACAACATCTTTGGTGCTATGTTTTTGTGTCTCACCTATATTGGGTTAGCAAAACCAGTCAATTCTAAGATCCTGTTATCAGTTGCTCATAGATTTTGTGTGCTCTTTTCTCTTTCATGTATATTTATCAAATCATGAAATGGCTGGGGTTGGAAGGGCCCTTAAAGACCATCTTGTTCCAATCCCTTGCCATGGGAAGGGACAATTTCCACTATCTCAGGTTGCTCCAAGCCTTGTCCCACCTCTCCTTGAACAAATCCAGGGATAGGGAGGCCACAGCCTTTCTGGGCAACCTGTGCCAGGGCCTCACCACCCTCACAGTAAAGATTTATTTCATATCTAACCTAAACCTGCCCTCCTTCAGGTGAAGGCCATTCTCCCTTGTCCTGTCACTACAGTCCCTTGTGAAAGTCCCTCTCCAGCTCTCTTGTAGCCCTCCCTTCAGGTACTGGAAGGTGCTCTAAGGTGTCCCTGGAACCTTCTCTTCTCCAGGCTGAACAACCCCAGATCTCTCAGCCTGTCTTCACAGCAGAGGTGCTCCAGCTCTCTGATCAGCTTGGTTCCTCCTCTGGACTCTTTCCAGCACGTCTGCAGCTTCCTTGTGCTGGGGACCCCAGAGCTGGAGGCAGCTCTGCATGTGGGGTCTCATCAGAGCAGAGCAGAGGGGCAGAATCCCCCCCCTCACCTTCTGCCCACACTGTTTCTGATGCAGCCCAGGACACGGGTGGTTTCTGGGCTGCCGACGCACACGGATGGATCATGTCCCACGTCTCATCCACCAGCACCTCCAAGTCCTTTCAGTCAGGGCTCATTCTCCAGTCTCAGTCCATTTTCAATCAGTAAGAACTCTGTTCTGTATCTAGGATGTTTGGAAGAGCCTTTGTCATGTCAGCTTATGGGCTGAATTGGTGACTTCTACCTTGCTACCGGGTCCATGAGTGGTGATACTTTCTTTCCAGTCTAAAATCCCTGCTGTCACCAGGATGGGATCTCTTGCACCTTTCTTTTTATCAGGAATGGTGTTTGTTACCTTTTAGCAATTTCTGCACAGGGTTGCTCCATTCTGACATACTTCACTTAGCCTGAGGTTTCTGAATGTGTCCTGGATAAAATTTAAATCCTTATTGTTCTCAGGCACTACCAGCTGAATCAAAGGAAATTCTAGTTCTGTGGAAAAACTCTTGCTAGATTATTCCCTCTTTGTTGTGCCCCCGCTGTTTAGACATATCTTTTAGACATCTTTTGAGAAGAAAGTACAACAAGGTTGTGTTGTTGTGCTGTTTACTCAAATCTGAGCATGTTCAGCACATGTGCCTTGTTAGTTTGGTCTCTGTCCTATTGAACTCACAAGATTCCTTCAATCAAGTTCTGCAGGAGTTGGAGAAAACTGATGGTATTAAATGTTTTTAAAAAGAGCTGTGCTGGTTTTGTTTGTTCTTATAAATATTTTATGGCATCGTGGCTCTGTAAAAACGCAGCAGTTTTGTATAGCAAACCTAAATAACAATAAGCCTGCACCAGGTATTTTTTATTTTGTGCATCAAAAGAGAAAAGAAGAGAAAGTTAAAATGCATAATGAGGCACAGCATGTTTCTAGTGCTGGTAAACTGAATTGTTGTTATAAGATTTAGCAGAAAGATTTACTAGAAAATACAGTATTCAGACTGAATGCTAACAGGGGATGTTTAGCTGTTATTTGTGTTTGTTATGCAGGCTGGTGATGGAGAGAGCTGTGGGTAGTAGTCAAAGATTAAATGACAAACTATGACTCAGATTCCTTTTTTTTAACCCTTACAACTTTCTCACCTTGATCAACTAGCCTTTTCCACTGCAAAACTTGGGTAAGACTTCTTGTGGTTATTCTATAGATTACTTACTTTCTTTTTTTCTGTTTGCTTTCTGTGGGTTTTTTGTTGTTTGTTTGTTGGTTGCTTTGGTTTTTTTGGTTAGTATTTTTTTTTAAGCAGCTAGAGGAAAAACTAAATTCTAGTGAATTCTTCTTCCTGGATTACTTTATGACTAATGACTTTGTTTCAGAATCTGCCTGTACCTGGAAATGTGTGACGAGAAGTGAAGGTGGAAGAAAGACTACCCAATTCTTTACAATTAAACAAGAATAATTACAAAACCTTTAGGAAAAAAAAAGAAGAGAGAAAGGAAACTAAGTTAAAAAATTTCTGACACTTTTTCTTTTTGTTTAATTAGAAACCTTTTCTTTGGTGTGTGCAACATAAAGTGTCTTATTGCTGTTAATTCCTGACTGAGAGCTAAGTCCCTCCATTTTAAGAATATTTCCTAAAAGTTTCAGTCAGATGAAAATGGCATACTGAACACAAGTGTTAAATAGGTTTTTCCATAATTAAGAAATGAGCAGCAGGCTGTGACTTTGAATGTTTGCGGCACAGAATGAGGATTTTCCCATTGCTGAGATTCTATTAAATTTGACAATGAGAGAATTCACGGTTGACTTGCTCTTGGTGGTCTGTCAAGTCTGAAGCCAGTGCTGTTTATTGAGGTTTATAAACTCTTTACAGAAGCTAGATATTCCTTTGCACAAAGACACTGCTTTTTACTATAGATTAACCCCCTTTCTGACTTATCATCTGTGCAGTTAATGTGTAAATGTGTTTAATACCATTAATTCAGCAGCAATGTCTTATGAGCAAAATAGCCACTGAAACAACACAGCTCTGTGTTTTATTGGACTCAAGAGGAAAGGCTTTGGTAGGTGCAAAACGTGTGCGTTGGCCAAACATATCTGACCACGTCCAGTTTCTCAAGTGAAACAAAATGTTTTTAACAGTGGGAAATAAAGCTGGGACAAAAGCTGTTTTTCAGAGTGTGAAATACCTGGATGCGCTACTTAAGCAGACAAATGCTGTGAGAAAGTAGAGGAGAAATTGATATTTTCTAAGAGAATTTCAAATCTGTTTCTTGTTGGAACATTTTTTCTACAGAAAAAAAGGCTGATCCTCATTTTTTTATGTATTTGTGTGGAAGTCTTGAGGTCCCCTGCACTATATGCAAGGGCTGGGCAATCTATCTACTGTCTATTAGTGATGAATTTTGCTGTTTTCTCAGATGTTCTAAACAATTATAATTGAGCTGACAGTTACTAAGAGTTTTAGTTTCAGGAAATATAAATTTCTAATAAAACCACATTTTATTCTCTAAAATATGGTTCGCATGAGTTCTACTCTTTATCAAAAGAATAATTTTTCCTCTCTGCTTTCCTTGCACATCCTTTCTTTCGATCTCTCTCCTTTTCCCTGGAGGAAAAAAGGCATTGAAGACGAAGTTAGAGGACATTGGTGTGGAATTTGAGGATACTGAATGAGCAAAAAAGCAAACAAGATGAAGATTTTGTTTGTATATCAGTAGGACAAAAGTAGTTTTTAATATTGGAAATGCTCCATCAGGAACTTCCATAGGACTTGAAGACATAACTTGGTGTCTAAAGAGTGAAAGATGATGGGTCATGAGCCTGAATGGTCACAGATCAAGAGCAGTGTTGTTTTGTGTCCTTAGCTCTGCCCTCCTCAGCAAACACAGCTGTTTGTTCTGTCACCAGCTTTGACCTACAAACCCAATATAACTTGCACCTGGATTTTTGTCACCTGCCATGGGCAGGGACACCTTCCACTAGCCCAGGTTGCTCCAACCCTCACCCAACCTGGCCCTGAACACTCCCAGGGATGGGGCAGCCACAGCTTCTCTGGGCAACCTGTGCCAGGGCCTGCCCATATGCACAGCAAGGAATTGCTTCCCAATATCCAATCTAGCCCTACTCCCTTTCAGTTTGAAGCCATTCCCCCTGTCCTGTGAGGTTTTAATGTGAACATTTCCAAAGAATGCCCTGCCTCTGGTGACATGTTCCTGCATGTGCTGCTTTTTTCTGACAAATATTTTGGTAGACTTGGGGAAAAAAATAATATTTGAAGTATTTATATCCTTTTAACAAAACTGTATCTAAACTGCTGATGTTTTTATACTTTAATTATAGCAGTAAAAATTCTTCACAGCTTCCCAGCCTCAAAATGTGGCAAAAAGGTTTGTGTGGATTGATGCAAGAGAAGAGGAAGAGAGGGTAAAACTAAGCTGTACTTTTGATTCACAGTAGCTAATTCAAATTATATATGTTCTATAATTATGTTGCCTGGAGCTCACATTAATGTTGATGAGCTAAATGTATTTATCAGTGGAAAAACAGGCTTTGTTTTATACATCTAAATAGTTTAATGTTTTTAATGTAGATTGCGTGATTTGGAGAGGAAGTATCATGTGAAAATGACAAGATAGATGAGGGATGTTGGATTTTTCTGGAGCCTATAATTTGCTACCAATTAATTCTTTCTAAGAGTGACTCACTGTGTGGTGGAAAGTCACTGCTCTGCATCCTTATTTGAGGTCTTCACCCAGCCTGTAGGTTGTATGACTTTGTGGGTCCATCCTAAAAAACCAGAACAACTGGGAAGTTGCCTCTGATGATAAAAAGGTGTCCAAGGCCAGGCTGGATGGAGCTCTGAGCAACCTGGTCCAGTGGAAGGTGCCCCTGCCCATGGCAGGGGGTTGGAACGAGCTGATCTTTAATGTTCCCTCAAACCCAAACCATTCTATGATTCTGTGTTGTTGCTGCACTTTAAAACAACAGAGTTCTGAGCTCTTAAGTAGAAATGAGAAAATAAACTGACTGGAGTGTTGTGGTATTTTGAAGATACTTGGGGGCAAGAGCCTGAAGAGATGCTGGCTCTTGTGGAGGGGTGGATTTCTTTCTCATCTTCCCCTGATGCTTTCCTCTCCTCTTCCTTATAACCACTGAGCCAGTGAAGGATAGTATGAAGGATATCCTTTTTTTCCCCATCACTTCAGAATCAGTGAGAAGACTTAAAAAACTGCCAGTTGTGGTCCCATCTGTATGTATTTGGACTGCAGCTCGACTGTATGATCTAATTAAAACAAACAAACCAACCCCCAAACAATCAAATAAGCAACAAGGGTTTTTTTTCCTCGAAACTTCTGTAGTGTGGGTGTCCAGGCAGGGGGGAGCTGTTCCTTCCTTCTTGCAGGTGGTTTCTTAATAGAACTGGGTCGTGTTCTGCAAATCTCGTTCCTTAAACAAAAAGGTTGAGGCTGTTAAGCCTTTCTTGTCTGACAAAAAGGACATCGACTTCCCCCCTGGCCCTGCTCCCTTTATTGAAAGGAAGTTCTCTCTTAATTTTTTTTTGACTGGGAGATTTGCTCCGTAAGAGTCTGAGGCCAATAGTCAGACACATTAATTCCATTCCACAGCGTCATCTTCCAGTCTTTTAAAAAGTCAGCTCTGTAGGTGAAATAAATCTTGCACAACAGAGTGAACAATTAAACTTTACTTTCTCATATGATTTACGCTGTTCTATTAGTCATTGCTGTTGTCTGCTTCATCATTCCTCAAAATTCATCAGGATTGTAACAGTGATTTGGTCTCCAGAATTCCATGGCATCCCTTCCCCAAGGAAAGTACTACGGATTTATAGCAGAGTGGAAGGGGATGATCAGCAGGAAAATAAGCTTATGGGAGTTCTCCATGTGAGAACTCCCACCCCATTTTTCTCACAAAGCTCAGAGTGATGTTGTGGGAATTTAAAGAGAAAATTCCACCTGGGTCCAGGAAATTAATAGGATGGGAATGTTTTCCCTGCACCGTGCACCTTGCCCTGTGCTCCTCTGCATAGGAAAAGCCTTGTGATTCCTTCAGCACTTCCAGCTTACCCTGCTGAGGGCACAATTCAGCCTCTGGAGGCTGCCCCAAAATTTGGATACCAGAATTCCACGGCACCCCTTCTCCAAAGAAATTATCAGCAAAGTGGAGTGGGATGATCAGCTGGAAAATAAGCTTGTGGGAGTTCTCCAGGTGAGATAGCATTGGGATAGCTCACTCCAGCAGTTAATGTACCTATGGATCAGGTGCTTTTTGAGTTCCAAAGATGCTTCCACATCTGTGGACCCTTCAAGGGAAGGTATAGAGGGTGCCTAAAAGTCTGACTGCTCAGACGCACCATGTTATTTTAGTCTACTTCTGTTTGAAAGTGGCTTTTGAAAGCTGAGAAGTATAATGTGGTGTAAGTTCAAGTCTGGTACCAAATCACAAGGCAACTTATTAATTTCTTTTCTTCCATCTTGCCCTACACCCTCCTTTTAAAATTATTTTTATTTCTGTCCTGAGTGGCTGATCACCTTGAGATGTCCCCTTGTAACCACAGGATTACGTTTATCATGTACAAGTCCATATAAAACATTAATTCTCTCTCTAGGGCTCCTTGCCAGGGAGTTGCTGTGAGAGAGGGAATCATAAGTCTTCTCCCCCAACACGGGGTCCTCATCAGAGTTCCAGGGAGCTCCTGCAGCCCTTGGTAGAATGTGGGGTTGAGAGTCAGACATGAAATCTGTGACAACAAAAATACCTCCGAATGATAGGAGAGCACTTGAGCTCCCTGCAGCGCTGTACACCATCACCAGGCAGACTGCCAAACCCACAGCTTTTTAACTAAACAAACAAACAAAAGAAGCCCTTAGGCCAGGCAACAAGAAAGTTTGTGCTTCCAACAAAGAAAAACAAAAATAGTTTTTTTGAAAAGGTAGGGTTTGGGTAACCAACCGAATTAAAACATTGTAGTACCTGAGGGCACAGGAATCCCTGTGGGTTTGTGGCTTCAAGTCTTATTTGCATGAGGATTTGTAAAACTGTTTTTGACCCACATAAAGCATCAACCATAATAAGGCTTTATTTTACGAGGAAGATTCAATAGGAGATTGTCTGCTTTGAAAACATTTCTAATATGGTGAGGGAAACATCAAACAAGATTAAATCAAAAGGTGAAATTGAGCCCCCCTAAGGGGAGGAAGAACAACATGCAATCCTATATAACTTTCTTGTTAGAAATAAACAGTGCAATATAGCAGCTTTGCATAGAAGGGCTGAAAATCATATTTAATTTTGGGGAGAATTGAATTGCTCTTGCATTCCAGGTATGGCAGTATGGTGTAGTGCCCACCTTGGGTTCACATTCAGTTGTGTCCTAGAGCGTTGTGTTCCTCACGTTTTCACCGTTTCTAAAAGCTCTGAGCAAGCCATGCCAGTAAAACACACACTGCAGAGGAAGGATGGGCCCCCAAATCTCAACTGATCTGCTTTCATTGTCCTTCATTTTGTATTTGGTTTGGCTGCTGACCTTTGGCATCTTCTACTCACAGATTGTGTTTGGGAGCTGCATTAAAAAGGTGATGATGGTAGGTATATACTGAGCTTTCTCTCTCTCTCTTTTGGGGAGGGGGGTGAGGTTTGCAATTTTTTCCTTCATTTTTTCATTTTTATGTATGAGACACTGGGGCAGTGAGCCTTGGTGGGCAGCAGGGCTTCAAACCTCATGAGCACCCAACAATCCCTGGGATGTGAGGTGAGCTTCCACAGACAGCACCTGTGTGAGCTCCGATGTGCTGGTGAGCTGTGACTGCGGTGAGGGGCAGGGAGGGAGAAGGCCAGAGGAAGTTTTTTATTAATTACTTCCTATCAGTTGAGGTCCTGGGGCTGTGGCATTCTTGTGTGAAGGGCCCTGGAGGCATTTTAGTAAGTTCTTCCCTGTGGGAGTCGTAAGGCACTGGAACAGGGTGTCCAGAGAAGCTGTGGATGTCCCGTCCCTGGAAAGGTTTGGGGAGGGATTGGATGGAGCTCTGAGCAAGTTGGTCTTTTGGAAAGTCCCATAGTGGGGAGTTTGGAACTAGACGATCTTTAAGGTCCCTTCAAAGCCCCAAAATTCTATCACTCTATGATATGATGTGGCACTTACAGGTGTGGTTTAGTGATGTGCTTGGCAGTGTTAGGTTAGTGCTTGGAGTCCGTGAGCTTAGAGGTTTTTTCCAACATAAATTATATGTCAGATGTGGCAGGGGGGAAGACTGGGGATGTGTGGTCTCATGGAGCCAATGCAGAGGTGGTGTGTGTGCAAAGGAGCAAATATTTCACAAGACAGAGCAATTGGAGGAGGTCAGAGGGATGGCACAGGGAGTGCTCAGGGTATCGTGTCTGATTGCTGGATGTGCAGTGCCAGGGTCCCTCTGGGCTTGCTGCCAGCTGAGCCCCCAGACTGACCCTGTTTTCCAGGCTTCCTGCATAAAGCTCTGTGCTCCAGAGGTGAGTGTGCCGTCTAGGGCTGTGAAGGACACCTCCCAGCAACACTGGGAGACCTGCCTGCAGCCTCCCTCCAGCTGGGAGTGCACAGGGATGCTGCTGCTTTGCCGCTCAGCTCAGATTTAGGATGGAACAGCTCAATCCTCCTCTGTCCTTCCTTGCAGCAATGCAACCATCCTTCTGTGCAGCAGTTGGAGCCTCCCCTTCACTGAGTGCTGGCAGCAGAGGGGATTGCACCTTCCATCACCCCCCATCCATTAATTTTGTGTTAGTCCTACGTGACTGGTAGGTTTATCTCCTCAGAGCTGTTGTGTGCATTGTTGACCTCCTGGTGCAAAGAGGGAAACAACAGTGCCAGCCCACTGAGCACGGCTGGAGCTGCCCCTTCTCACTCCTCTCCTCTCTGCTCTTGCTGTAGTTCCTCACATAAAGCTTGGTAATTTTTTACATGCCCTCTGCCTGTATAAGACATGGCTATGGGTATTTTTGTTACTGTTTTAGAAGTTATCTTGAAATCCTGATATCCCTCCCAGTTCAGTGGTGCAAATTTTAATCCAACTTTCCATTATTCTTCATGTGGAAGTCTTGGTGGTAAGTGAATTGTAAAATTAGGCAAGGTGTTATAAGTGTTAGAAAATATAAAATTTTATGAGAACCAGGGTGTTAGTGCATGCTGAGGTCTTACTGTCTTTGTGGTATTTTCTGCTTTCTTGACACCTCACATTCTGAGGCTGGTGATTTATACAGGAGAGATGCAGCTTTTGTTGCACTGTCCCTAGATGGATGCCTTGGAAAAAAATGAGGTTTAGCAATTTCTTAGCCTTTAAAAATAATACATTTATGAAAATTATTCAGTACTAGGTGTTCGGGGTTTTTTTCAGGTTTGTTTTGGTTTTTTTTTTATTTACAATGTTTCTCTTGTTTTATAAGTATGGCATCTTCTATTTGTCTCTCACAAAAAAAAAACCCAAAAACAACAAACCACCAAAAAGCCCCTTTTTAAGATGCCTTGGATTTTATTGCACAGGGAAATGCTTTTCCTTGAAAAGGCCCACCTGTATAGGGAGCCCTGTGATTACACAGGTCTGTCAGCCTTTGTTTAAAAAGAGGGATGTTTCTGACCCTTTAGAGCAGGGAAGAAATCTTAAAAATTCTTTTTTTTTTTACTTAGGATTTTAAAGCTAATCATTTTAATCTGGGACAAAAGTAGACCTTAAATTTTAAATTTTTTTATTGTTTATTTTTAAGATGCCACTCTGGGAAGGTTTTAAGATGCCACTCTCCTCCTCCCTCCACTTTTTCACCCAATACCAATGTGTAAAAACCAAAAAACCCCTTTTCCCTATTTTCTTCCAGATATGATATGGATATGGTTTTCTTTCAGATGTGATGTGGATATGGTTTTCTTCCAGAACAATATGGAAGACCTGATTTCTGTTTTGTTTTCCTTCCTTTCCTACCTGAAAGGAGACTGGAGCCAGGGAAGTGGCAGCCTCTTCTCCCCGGTAGCAAGCAATAAGATGAGGGGAGATGGCCTCAAGCTGCACCAGGGGAGGTTCAGGTTGGACATCAGGAAGAATTTCTGGATGGAAAGGGTTGTTGAACACTGCAAGGGGATGCCCGGGAAGGTGTCAGATTCCCCATCCCTGGAGGTGTTCAAGAAATGACTGGATGTGGCACAGGGTCTAGTTTGACAAGGTGGAGGAGAATGGTCAGAGGTTGGACTTGATGATCTTGGAGGTCTTTTCCAACCTAAATGATTCTGTAATTCAGAAGCCCTTGTGTCCCACACTTTCTGTAAGCAGTTTCCCCTCTTTCATTCATTCTTAGACAAAGAAAAGAAATTGCTTTCCTTGCTCAACACCAGAAATATCCTCGGGGTCTGTTGACCCAAGTACAACTTTCTCCTCTTGTCCTTCAGTGGAGATGAGGAAGAAAGACACATGTTTAGCTGGGATTGATCCCAACCTTGCTCCCCTCACCTCCACACCTAGAGCAGCTTGTACTCATGTTGTCTGGCATGTGGCTCTGCCTGGTGTCTCTCACTGGAAAGGTTCCTGCTGTCGTTTGTGTCTTGAGAGGGTTAATGCATTAAAGCTGACCAAAATGTGAATGGGACTTCTCCAAATCTCTAGAGCAAACTAAAACAAGAGTGACATGAGAAAAGCAGTCATCCATTGTTGCCTGATGATAGAGAAGTTTTAAAAAATCAAACGCTCCAGTATAGCCCGACTGTGCACAGAGAAAAACCTAATTAATTATAAATAAGATGGATAAATAATTTAAATGTATCACTTATTTCTCCTTTATAGTTTAACTCATGAAAAAATCATTTCAATTAGAAATTTCAACTCAATCTGAAATGCAGAGAAGCATGATGGTTCAAGATGGATGTGAAGTCCTTTATGATTTCCTTTCAAATATGTGAACTGATCTTTTTTTTTCCAACTTGGGTGATAAGAAAGAAAAAGAAAAAAAAGATTACTGAGACAGAAACAAGCAAAAATTCCTTTGATAGGATAACAGAATGTATTTTTAATTTATGAATTAATAAGTATGTTGTGTGCGATGTCCAATTTGTCAGAAACGTCTTGGTTCCCTTAGCATCATGTTATATGCATGAAATAGATGCAGTTTTTCCCATTAATTATAATATCCCATTTCCTCAAGAGTAACGAAAGATGATTCATTCCTCTCCTCTGGCCCCAACTGGCTCCTTGGCATTACTGATGATGGGTTTTTCCATTTATTTTTGACCTTGTGAAACTGTTTATGTTGGACTCAGTCATGATGAATGGAGTGGGAACTGGGTGGTTTGAGGGTGAGAACATGGAATTGGCAGGGTTTTGTCCCCTCTGCTCAGTGGTCCCACCTCCCATGTCACTCTTAGTAGCCAAACACACCTGAGTTCATCCTGCTCTGCTGGAGGATCTTCAGCTTTGAAAATGGTGTCAGTTGTCTGCAATTATAAAAATAATTAATGATGCTGATTTTTTTTACCCCCTCTACACCTGTGTCTTGCTTCTAATTTCAAGGGTCCTACATTTAGGACTATGTTTATTTCTCTATAGCCTTTATGTCTTTTTATTTGTTTTCTGCAAGTCTAAAGAGGTATATATAGTAACTGCATGTTGATGGCTCTCATCTGAAGCACAAAATATGTCCTAATTGCTTCAAATTACTGCTTTTCCTTCCAGTAAATAGTCTCCTGTTTTGTCTTAGTTTCTGCTATGCAATTTTCCTGTTCACTGGGAACTATCACTACAGTATATGTGAAATATGTATATGGTTACATCTGGGGATGGCTGCAAATGAGATATATTGAATGTGGTGTGAAACAGAGATTTTATTAGAACTTGATTGGAACGCTGTCAAGAGGAGACCAAAATCAACAGAGATGAGATCAGAGCACAGGAAGGACACGGAGCTGCTGGAGCAAGTCCAGAAGAGGCACCAGGATGGTCAGAGGGCTGGAGCAGCTCTGCTGGGAGGGAAGGCTGGGAGAGCTGGGACTGCTCAGCCTGCAGAAGAGGAGGCTCCAGGGAGAACTTAGAGCCCCTTCCAGTATCTAAAGGGGCTATAAGAGAAATGCAGAGGGACTTTTCACGTGGAGAAGTACCACTAGGACAAAGAGGAATAGCTTTAAACTGACAGAGAATAGGGTTAGATTAGGTATTAGGAAGAAATCCTTCCCTGTGAGGGTGGGCAGGCCCTGGCACAGGTTGCCCAGAGAAGTTGTGGCTACCCCATCCCTGGAAGTGTCCCAGGCCAGGTTGGATGGGGCTTGGATGACCTTTAAGGTCCCTTCCAACGCAAACTATTCTGTGATTTTAAAACTTTGGTACGTATGAAGCCTAAGCAATTGACTTAATGGCAGTGAGTGATTAGCACAGACATGTACCTGAGGTAAAATGTTAACCCCAGACCAATAGGTGCTTGTTTTTCTCTTACTATTACTGTTAGCAGCAGGAGTGAATACCTCAACAATTGGCTCCATCCTGTAGGACCCTACAAAGCAGACACCTGTTTGCCAGTGTTGAAGAATATAATTATTATTAAAATAATTTTATGGTTCTTTTGGTATAACTCTGACAAACCAATGACTTCATGCAAAAAAAATTTAATATTCCAGTTTTCATTTGAATTCCATTTTGTATTATCTCTTCATGATACATGGAAGTCCTGATGCCCAACAGGCCAAATGTGCACATCTATGTTTAATGATTTGATAAGCCTCTTCCACCTTTTTCTGTTCTGAATTTCCTGAGGAGACCTTCTGAGTATGCATTTCTGATGAAGCATTTGATGGAAAAGCATTGTGATTTTTTTTTTCTCCCCTTCCTCACTCAAAGTACATTTATTGTGCAGCTCTGGAAAGCCCAATTTTCAGCCTAATAAAAGAATCAGACAGGGGATGTGGGGATGGGAAGAACAAGGTTTTAGAATTAAATTGAGGCTAAAGGTGTACTAGAGGAGAAGTGCTAAAGAAAAAAGCTCTTTGCTGTTAGACTTCCTTATGTTCTTCTCCATTCAGTTGAGGGTTTTAATGCCAGGGGTTTATTTTTTTATTTGGATGTCTGAGATTTTAGCATTTTCCCAAGGCTGTGTTATGGGCTCATGGATCATGTGTTAATGATACAGGTGTGTTGTTTTGTGGTTAATAATTCATGTGTCACTTATGATAGGTTATCTTATTAAATAGTGTGGGCAGCAGGACTGGGACAATGATTGTCCTCCTGTACTGGNCCTGGAGGTGCCCAAGGCAGGGCTGGCCGTGGCACTCAGTGCTCTGGGCTGGGGGACAAGGTGGGCATCAGGAACAAGTTGGACTCCATGGTCTTGGAAGTCTTTTCCAACCTTTATGATTCTATGATTTATCTAGTTCAACATCTGCTTTTATGTCCTCTGACAATTGTCTTAGCCCCTGTGCGTGAAAAGCTGCAGCAGCACCTCTGGGGAGGCAGCGCCACTTCAGGTGATCTGTTCAAGGATTTGTGTCCCAACAGGCTGCCCTGTGGTGTTGCTTTTCTTTTGTGATAAAATGGCTGGGGAACAAGTTCTCCCCTCTAATAATTCCTTTGATTGCAGGATGGGAAGGGTTGGTGGTTTGGGGTTTTTTGGGTTTGCTTTTGTTTTGTTTTTATTTTTTTTTCTTTAGTGTAGAAAAATAAAAGAGAAAGAAATCTTCCTTGAAGAATATATAAAACCATGTAGTTGAACTGTGTGTTATGAATTCGTTTGCAACCCTGATGAGCACCTCAGTTACAGAGCTGGCCTCTTCACTTTTGGGTTCAATAATAATTTCTGATTAGCTCTATTTGAAAATGAGCTTCAGCTGGTAATTGACACGAACTAAAGCTCATCAGTCTTGCAAATCTAGTCAAGTAGTCCTAATATGGCAAGTCTCCAAGTGGAAAATGTTCAAAATGTGGTGGAAAGCAGTGATTTGTAGCTGTATGTTGAAATTTCACTATTAATAATAAACACTGTGATCTTGCTAAATTTCATAGGAGAACCTTCCAGCAGACTGAACAGCAGTGCTGGTCACACTGGGATAGACTGATCAGCACAGACATCAGGAAAAATCTCTTGTGGATATTTTTTTGCTCCCTACTTCAAAGCAAGGATGGAAAAAGAAAACAGGCAAAAAGGTTTTCATGAGATGTACAAATTGAATAGTCCAGGCCAAAATCTCTTCTATAAGAAACATTAAATGTAATGTCAAAAGTAAGAATGAAGGAAGATTGGATCAAATTGAATCCAAGCACTTGGGAAGCTGGGGATAGGTATAGGAATAAATGGAATGATCTGAAGATTTCAGAAGTTCAGAAAAGATTACTAACAAGAAAATACTACCATTTTCTTTTCTCACCTTATCTATTAAGTGTAGTTCAAGCATCCTGTGGAGAAAACCTTGAATGCCTGGAGATATTGTAGATCTTTGTTAAAGTCTATACCTAAGCTTCTAATCACTGCTATAACTTCCATCCCCATTGTGTTTCTTTGTGGCTGTTTTTTTTCTTAAAACCATTTTCTGTATATGAAGAGGTAAGATGAACTCTGAGTAATATGGTAAAATTGTATAAATGGGACTTTTCTCTGAGGGGTGAAGGTGAATATTGTCTGTAGTGGCTGCAGCCACAGGAGTTGCTAGCATAAAGCAGGAAAGCTGACTGCTAATAGAAAGGCAGATAAAATTATAAACAAGATTTCTGCTCCATTGCAAAATAGATGGTTATCTGCTAAATACTACCTGAGTTTGGTATGTTACTCCTACAGAGCTTGACCTAAGGCCCTGCCACAGCATAACAGCTTTTTTTGCTGTTCAGGCTTTGGGCTCTCCCACAGGGAGAGAACTGAGATCCTGAAGCCTCTCAAGTAATTTGACACACAGCTTTGATGTGAGGCTCTTGCATGTCAAGCAGATTTCCAAGGAGTGGCTGTGCAGGTTGGAGCTGCAGCCTTGGAGATCATTGCATATTGATTGCACGCTGTTGCATATTCAGCAATGAGTTCAGCACAGGCCAAACCTCATTAACCTCTGGGGTCTGGGAGATGAAATGCATTCATTGGCCCTTTCCTTTTGTATGTTTGCTTTGTTTTCCTTCAGGGAAGTATGTCAGACTCCTCACAGTTTATTTCTTCTGGCAGTGAAGTATTTGTTTGAATCTAGATTACTTCCTACAGTGAATAGTATGAGCTATGTCCTTATCCCCCCCAGCCTTTCCTCCTTGGCCTTGCTGAAGGGTTTCTTTAGTCCCAATGAAGTGGAGAGGTTAGATTTTCTGTGGTTGTTTCACTTGTGACTTTGGTTTCATATCCTTGTGTAGTATTTATGGGAATATGAAGCTGGAGGTAATTCCTGTTCCTTCAGTTCTGTGACAGCAAGCAATCATATTATCATCATGTAATCCTCCTCTTGAATTTACTGCTTGGGTTGTTTGGCCCTCTTAGTTTTATGGAGAGAACTTGATTTATTTTGGATTTAAACCACCCTAAATATTTTCACAGCCAGCTTTGTTCTTCTACCATTATTATACTTGAACTTAAAGATCTCTCCTACTCTCTCAGTGTGCATCTCTGACATAATTATGCTTGGAGGAGGACAGGATTTATATATATCCATTAACTTCTGTGTATTAGAAATCAGATACAAACATAATTGAATGAAATTAGATGCATTTTCTTCCAAAGAGTATCATAGAGTAAAAAATGAATCATTGAGCATTTTATTTTAGTTCTGTGTGGGATTTGCCTGGCACCTTTTGACACTTAATTTAATTTTGTTAAATTTGATATTGAAAGATACATGAAAATTCTTTGATAAAACACTGTTCTTCTCTGCTTTCTTTCAATCACACCTTTTAGAAGAATCAACTCTTTTGTGAGTGTAACAATCCCCTTTTAAAACAGCTGTTTCAAAATGCAAGGGAAAACACTCATTTAGTTTAGCAGTAGGATGGAGAGACACTGTTGTGGTTTCGAAAGGTATGTGTCAGTGCACTTGTAACGATTCCAGTGCTTATCCTAGCATTGGGGCTCACCTTTTTAGTGCAGGAATGAATATATAACCTCAGGAAATAGGGTGGAAAATTTGCCTGTGTCGCTGTATTATCTGACATTCTAATCACATAAGCAGTTCATCAGTGCGTGTTAAGGTAGTGGTTGATTTTTACCCTAAAATATTCCCAGCTTTACATCTTTGTTAGTTCCCTTATCATCCCTCTGCTGTTCTGTAGTCACACTGCCCCTGACATAACCATTTGTTGTACACTGAGAGAACCTGCTACAGCCTCTGTCTGCCTTCTCCTTGCATCCTCCAAAGGGCACAGATGCTGCAGGAATCTGAGGAAATATTCTTGAAGATGAAAAATTATGTCTTAAAATTATGTCATAAAATTATCACTCAAAAGCCATCCTGGTAAGATCATTTTACATCTTGGAAATGTGCCCCCATCCTTCTCTGTTCTCCTGTGTCACAACTTCAGTTTTAAAATAGTAGTAAATGTTATGTTCATATCTCCATTAAAATCACTCCTTAATGTATGTGTCCATGAGGGTAAAATAGAGTACCCTAAAACATTTCTAGCACTGAGCATTAACACCAGGAAAAAATGTCTAAATTCTACTTAAATTACTATTAAAATCTGTAATATTCTTTTAAGACAAGTCACTGGTGTATATTCTTTTCTGGTGCTTTGTGCTTTGTAGCTCCAGCAATTTTTGTCCATATCTCACATTAAACTGAAGCTAAAACTTTGGTAAGTTTTGCTGTTAATTCTGTCACTCAAAAATTAGCGAAACCTAAGCGTGCTTAAAACTCTCTATTAAGATATTAGGCACAACATATGCTCATTATATCATAAAGTAACACCTTCATAATGGAACAGCATAATGATATAGTAATATTTTGTAAATCATAGTCAGATTTCTAACATCTGTATGTAAATGGAAAAATAAGTAGGTGCTTCTTTTGTCTATATGAGTATTTCTGATGGTATCTGATATTCTGGTTGACCTCTATAATGTCCTTTTCTGTGGTCACCAAATTTCTGTCACTGTAGACTTGCCATGTTCATCCATGGTCCTGTACTTTATTGGGATTGCCCGTGGAGTTTGAAGGAACTAATAAAACATATATTTTTAAGATTTCCCAATTTTCTGCTTCAGATGGACGTGTAGCATTTCAGCCCTGAGTCCCTCCCTTGGCAAGAATTCATGTGGAATGAAAGCTTTAGAAATGAAGATCTTTCAGTAGCTTTATACTCTTAAATTGTTGTCTCTGCGCTTGGAATAACCTAAAAGCACTTATTAATATTTGATGGCATGGTGAAAGCCCTAGGTATGGAGATTTATGGAACCCACAAATGGCTCATCTGGGCTTTAACATTCTTGGTTCCTGTCCTTTAACCAAAGCTTGGAAAGTGTAAATGGGGCAAAACTGACCCTTAGAAGGGGATTTCCATATTGGACCTAATCTGATGAAAATATGCTCCATTGCATTCTTATTCTGATAACTTGTAGGCAAAGCAGGTATGAAATGAAAGCCTTTGCATTTCATTTAGTGAGCAATACAAGAAAAGGGTGAGTTTTTTCCTGTGTGTGGTCTTTTTTTTAATAGTTTGGCACAACTTTGCAAGATTGCCTACAAACGGTCACTTGTCACTTGAATCTGCATGTTGAAGAAGGGTTTGCTGTGGTTTTAACAGAGAGCAGTAAGATCTGTTAGTATTTTTGATGGGAATGCACTCTGATTTTCTAAGCTAATGGTTTGTAAGAAATTAGATTTGGGATCTGGAAAATTTGGGTTAAGGAAAGGTCAAGGAATTAAAAGATTATTATAGGCAATAAAAACTAGATGGAAGACAGCATTATGTGGAGAGGAATTTCTGGCAGGGCAGGGCATAGGACAAGTGGAGCAATAAGGAGGAAAAAAAAAAAAGAATATGGGTTTTGGCACTAAAAAACCACAACCAGTAAAGCAACTGGTTGCCACGTAGAACACAAGATGCCTTCAGTCTTGATTTCCTTTGTGTAGGTGCAATAACTGGTGCCAGATCGGCACCTGTAGCACGTGCTGCTGTCCCGTGCTGGCCATTGCCTCTGTCACCACTGTGGGAGAGGAGGACAAAGGAGCAGAGGGAAGAGTGGGCACAGCATGGACAGGCAGCTCTGTGGGCCAGAACTCCCATGCAGGCAGCACCAGCAGCCAGGCAGCTCAGAGACAGACCCATTAATCTGTTCAGCCTTGCTGTCTGTCAGAGATGAAAGTCAGCCTTGCTGCGGGAGCCCTGCCAGACTCGGGTCATCCTCGTGCCCGCGGGCTCGCCCTGGAGAAGATTGCGGCTTGCCCTGGGAAGATTAGGCAAGAGTGACACAATTATATTTTTATTCCGGCTGCACTACACAAAATATTGCCAATTACACATTTGTCCTGCTATTTAATTTGCTCTGATGATGAGATGATGTGTGTTGCTCATTTCTAATGGCTACGTTTCCGTGGTGCTTCTGCAGGAAATTATTAGGACAGTGTCTCTCCAATTATGTAATGCAGGTTGCTTAAGCCTATGGATGTGTTGTTGGCTGTAATGAGAGCAGGGATTAGAAGCAGCATGTGTTCCAGGATAAAGGAAAAGCTTTGGACTCACCCAGAAATAGTTTATTTTGACCTTAGGCAGCTATAGGAGAATTTAGGTAAAGGTGAACTTTCACTGGTGTTAACTTGTGATGGCTCTGCTGACTTCTTACTTGCAAAAAGAGATGCTACTTTAAAAAGTATGAGGACAAACTCTATAGAGAAAAGTATCTTGTTGCTACAATGGAAAACTCTACAGGCTGAAATAAAAATATTATGAATTTATTCATTCTAGTACGGAAAGGAGGCCCATGCTAAGGCCAGATCCACATCCCTGGCCAAGGGCATGCCAGCAGTGCAGATGAGGAGAGGTGCCTGGGTGTCCTTCCTCCATGCTTGGAGGGTGATGATGCTGTGGGATGTGCACGGAGGTGGAATCTTAAATTGGAGTGATGGAGTGGGCACAGGTTCGTGGAGGCATCCTGTGAGTTGGGTGCCTGTGGAGTGCTTGGGTTGGGTACCGGAAGGGCTTTTGTCATGAGGCCAAAGGCTGAAAACTCCTTCCACCCTCTCAGTGCATGGAATTTACTGCCAGTGCTGGTGCTGAAATTATTCCATGGTTTGTGGAACACAAGTGGACAGAGTTTGGACTTCCCTTCTCCAGACTCAGTAATGAACCTTGCAGGGACATCCTGGTGTTGTCATTGTCATGGTCTGACATGGTTTGTGGTGATGCTTTTGTGGTTGATGGGATTTTGTTTGTTCTGGTTTTTGTGGATTTTTGTATTTTTTAAAGTTTAGCAACTGCAAAAGTTGAGGCAAAAGAAAATCCCTCTCATTACTGACGCAAATCCAAAATGTCCCTTTTTCCACCCTCGTTAACAGACTATCACTTTCTTTTCATAATTGTATTTTCTATTGAGACTTGCTTCAGATCAAAACCAGGTCAAACCCCTTGTTTTTAATGTGGAAACTGTTTTGATAAAATTTGATAAAATTCTCATTAAACAAGAATTCAGTAAAGTTGCAATTTTTTTGTATCACTGATTTTAAAAGTGCAGTGAAAATCAGTGCAGGTGAACTCTTGTCAGCAGGTTGCATTGTGCCATCTTTAATACAAAACTTATTTTTTTTTTCTAATCGGAATATAATTATTCTGTTTAATTTTTTTGTTTGTTTTTGGCTTGAGAGAAAAATAGATCAATTTAAACATTTTTATTGCCTCTTTCATTATTGAATAACACTGAAGATTTATATCCTGCGTAACTTCAGGTCTCCAAAACACATTTTCATACTTCTCTTCCCCCTAAGATTCATTTATTTGTTTTAAATGTATGTTATTTCTTGCTGACTTGCCTCTTTGGTGCTATGGCTGAAATGACAGGCACCTCCTCTGCTTGGAATCCTATGGCTAGAAACTTAGCACAACTTAGGACTGAATGTCTCCATATTTATTGGTGGAGCATCTGCAAGGTGAGGTGAGCAAAAAATTAATTTAAAATATGTTTGTTAATAATTTTTTGCCACAAAGAAAGGTCATACTTTGTGGTAGTTTTAGTTTTCAGGAGGTTTTTTGAGGGCTGTGCTGGAGAAATGACTGTGAAGTAAAGGTTTTGGATTTAGTCGGCCTGAGTATCGAATTCTGGTCTCTTTTAGAATCAAATTCTGACAGAAATGCTAAATGCATTTTTATAACTACTCTTCTCTTGCCCTTCTTTCACTTTTGCTTCCCCTCTACCCTATTGTTCATCTTCTTATTTCCCTCCCTTTATTCCTCTTACATCTTTCACCTTTTCCCCTGTCTCTTCTCAGCTGGTTAACACCCCTCCTCCTTGTCTCTATCTCTGATGAAGCAGCAACAGAATCAAAATGATTGAATTGCAAGTACTTTATAGTAAATTAAAGGTTAGAAATGAGGGAAAAAAAAGTTTGAGTACTTTTTGTGTATGAACTTCTGAGTTAAAAAAAAGGAGGTGAAATTAATTTACAGAAGAAACACTAAACAGGGCGATGGATTTACGTATGTCTGGTTCACTAAAGCATTGCCTGACCTCATCCTCTTGCACCAAGGGTATGTCCTTCTCACCCCAGCTTTTCTCTTTGATATCTGGGGAAAGAGACTGAATTCCTTAAGACTGATCTTGCTAGTAAAGACTGAGGCAAATAACACACCCCGTGCTCCAGCCATTTCAAATGAGGGTGCCAAAGCCTTTGACAGCCTTTTTCTGTCAATATTTGACTTTCATTTAAAGTAAACGTAATTTCAGGCAAATATCTTTATCTGGAAGACATTGGTGGTTACGAGATTTTACTGGAAAGAGGACACAGGTAATGGTGGCAAATTCTTTCTTCTTGTGAAATAAAAGCATCTGCTCTGCTGTGCATTTGGTTTGCGTTTGGGTGTCTTTTTGTCTTAAGTTCCCTCCTGCAGGATTTTGCACTGTATTGGAAGCCTCTCAGGTGTGACACAGCCCAGATTTGGTAGCTTTTCTGCCTCTTCTGCTCTTTTGACTTTCCCAAGTTGAAAGCAGCACCTTTTTGACTTTGCAGAACTAAATATAATGAAAAAGAATCAATCTCTTCACAATTACTGGCTTTTTGTTTCCAGTGCTAGTAAAATAAGGACATAGGTGCCAGGGGTCAATTTTGGCAAAAGGAGTATACCTCTAAAAATGTTACCTTATTATTCTACTGTAGTGTTTACTCCCTATTAAACACATTTCTTTTGTTTCCTCCTAGTACCTATTTCTACTTAGCTCTTTCCCATAATCCAGTTATTTTTTGTGTACAATCTCCGCCTTTTGCAACTTTTCTGTAATCTCAAATGCACAAATATTTGTTTTTTTCTGGGGCATTTGGCCTCTAAATCAGTCCTTCTGTTTTGTCTATTCATAGTGAATGGAGAGCTGCTGAGGTAGATATGATCTATAGTTATTTGCATCCTATTATTTTTATTCTAGCTATATTCCTATGGACAGGATGTCAGATTTAGTGTACTGTGGTGTGTTGTCTNGAGCTGAGAGGAGGGAAACTGAAGCAATTTGAAACCTTGTTAGAAATTTATGAAGTGCTAAAATGTTTTATTCCCAGAGGCTGGTTTGCCAGCTGTCACTGGTAAGCCATTCTCTGCCTGTGATAGCAGGGGGAGGCAGCAGGCCACAGCCAACATGAGCGTGTACATCGTTTGGCAGATTATACACTCTGTAATTAGCAGGAAGTAGAGTGAAACTAATTATTTTTCTCCTCAATTGGGCCAATGACATTTGAGAGGAGGACGGATGCGGTGCTGGATGGGAAAGTTGTGGAGAGACCACAGATCCCTCTCTCCCCAGCTGTGTGTTAGGCAAGGAAAGACACCTGTGCCCTCTCCCTTNACACATTTCTTTTGTTTCCTCCTAGTACCTATTTCTACTTAGCTCTTTCCCATAATCCAGTTATTTTTTGTGTACAATCTCCGCCTTTTGCAACTTTTCTGTAATCTCAAATGCACAAATATTTGTTTTTTTCTGGGGCATTTGGCCTCTAAATCAGTCCTTCTGTTTTGTCTATTCATAGTGAATGGAGAGCTGCTGAGGTAGATATGATCTATAGTTATTTGCATCCTATTATTTTTATTCTAGCTATATTCCTACGGACAGGATGTCAGATTTAGTGTACTGTGGTGTGTTGTCTAATCAATAATAATAATAATAATAATACAGCTTTTTATCCTGATGGCAGCTTCATGGGGGAATTTGGAAACCATTTGTTATCGGAATAGTGATATGAATCCTTACTATTAATGCCAACTATGCTGCATGTTCCCTTCAAGTTTTTAGTGCATTGTGTGTCACCTTCCATTAAGTTTTAACATGTCATGCAGCTGTGCTTTAAAGAGCTTTACTCGTCCCTGTGTTAAAAATTTGAGGCAGAAGAATGTATTTTGGGTTTCCTGTGCTGCCAGTGGATCACAGGAAGCATCCAGCTTTCCTCAGATTTGTGTTCTAATTGCTGCTTATTAAAAATAGTGAACTATCTTACTAGTTGTACTTTTCTGCTGCAGATTTAATTANAGACACCTGTGCCCTCTCCCTTGGTCACAGTCTGTGGCCAGCAGAAGAAAAAGCTGTGTGTTTGCTCTACAAACCTTTTTCTTTTTGGTATTGTGCATTGGTAGCACTGGCCTGTGAAAATGAGCCCTACTGACTGTGGAAAAGTTGGACACAGTTCAGTGCTGCACGTGACTGCTTGAGTGATGCTGTGTAGGGCAGGATGCTTCTGTTGTCCTCTCTTCAAGTCTTCAGAGGCTCTGAACTTCTTCTGGAGGGCAGGCACCGATCTCTGCTTTGTGGGGATCAGTGACAGGACCCCAGGGAACGGCCTGGAGTTGTGACAGGTTTAGGTTGGATATTGGGAAAAGGTTCTTCCCCCAGAGGGTGGTGGGCACTGCCCAGGCTCCCCAGAGCAGTGGGCACAGCCCCAAGGCTGCCAGAGCTCCAGAAGCCTTTGGATGATGCTCTGGGGCACAGGGTGTGACTCCTGGAGATGGTCCTGTGCAGGGCTGAGGGTTGGACTGGATGATCTTTTTGGGTCCCTTCCAGCTCAGGTTATTCTGTGATTCTGTGAAATGACTGATTTGACTAAAAAGTGCACCTCCAGTAGATTCTGTATGGGAAAGTCTATTTGTGGCAAAGGGATAAGTAGTCAATTAGAATTTTTAGTTTTGATTTCCTTAACTAAAATGAAAATCAGTCTGCTTCCATTTTACAGTTCTCATTTGCAAGCGGTGCTGTCACCCCTTACCTGCACACACAAGCTGCAGCTTGGAAACCAGATCTTTTTTCTCTCCCCTCTAAGACTGACCTTTAAAGTTCATTTCTATCTGTGCATTTCCACGGGAAGACTTTTACAAGGTCAGTTCAAAGACCTTATTATTTAAGTGGAGTCACTTGAAGTACAGTGCACGAAAAGCACACTGCTAGAATATGAACAACTAGAAAATGCATTAAGGGCATTTAGAAGCACAAAAATAGCTGCTGCTTTCTGCCTTTAACACCAGGTGAGCTTCAGTGTTTAAAAAACCCAACAATTATTGGTTTTGGCTTTTTATTTTGTTTCTTTCCTATATCTTGATAAAAATGCCCCTTATATTTTAGGTACTAGGACTAGATTCTGTTCTCCACCTCCTGGGTCATTTGGTCAGCCTTTTAATTGGAGCAACAAGTAGGGGTTGGGTTTTTATTTTATCTTTTTCGTTCTTTTTTTGTCTGTCCTCCGCCCTCCACCTTGTGTTGATCCCTTGAATATTGCATTGATCATATTCTTAACAGGTCCAATGACAGTCCCTCAGTTCCCTCCCTCTGCAGATCATTTCTTTGGCTAACTGCTATTTAAGTGAATAAAAGCCTAATGTGTGTAGCCTGATTATTTTCTTCCCCTCATTTGGTTTCAAAGAATTTTCTCCTCATTTTGCCAAACAGGACTGAGGAAGTTCTATTCAGTGAGATATTAAGACCAGGAAGAAGTGGGTGTTTGTGTCTACTCAGAAAGGGAATTCAACAATAAAAAGGCATTTTAGTGTCAGCTGTGTATACATTAAAGTGCATGTTCCATGTAGACAATACACATCCTTTAAGAATGATCTATTTGTAAAAAAATGCATTGGGTTTTTTTTTTTAACAAGTGTCTTTTTAAAGAGCATCAGATATTTCTTCAAAGTAACAGTGCTTTTGTGTGCAAAACATTAGTTTATGTTGACTCTACATTGTAAAATCACAAAGGAATCTGAGCTTGAGGCTTGAGTCCTGAGTACATCAAATAGGTAATGCTGCATTTGCATTAGAATGATTTTCAGTGGGCCTTCAATAGCCAGAAACTTAAAGTGTGCTTAAAACCCCTTGACCTCTCCCTCTTTACCTGGCAGCTCTTTGTGTATGTCCTGACAAGTCTCATTTATGGAGTGCTCTTGCCTGATTTTCAGATACCCCTGTTTGTGTTCCAGCTGCTCAGCAGGATCCATCAAAGAACCTCGAGGCTCCTCAGAGCAGTGTGGGCACAACTTGTGTCAGGGACTCCTCCTGCTACAGGCAGCAAAATTCAGTTTGGTGTCACATCTTCTCTCAGATGTCTTTAAACACCTGAGGGTGCCTGGGTGACCTCCCTGTGCTCCCACAGGCACCTCGGGTGCTCCCTGTGCTTTGGCTCCAAGGCAGTGTGCCCTGCTGGCACAGGTGGGCTGGAGCTGTGAAAGCTGAGGAGAGGAAGGGTTGGGCAGCTTGAGGGACAGCAGCGAAATGAAAGAGGAGTCAAAACTGCCCCTCTGAGGAATGTGTCTCCTCCTGGAAAGGCAGTGCCACTGGGTAGGACTGCTGGACATATTTAATGTGCTGTGGACAACGGTGCTGCTGCTACTCCTCTGATTGGGAAACCCAGCAGTTCACTGGTGTGGCCAGAAAAAAAACCCAAAAAACCTACAACAAACCAAACCCAAAACAAATCTTCCTGCTCAGGATCATGAGCCGGGGTCCAAGTAGGAGTAAGGAGGCTGGTGAAGGGTCTGGAGCACAAGTGCTATGAGAAGAAGCTGAGGGAGCTGGGGGTGTTAGTCTGGAGAAGAGGAGACTCAGGGGTGACTTGATCACTCTCTATTATACCTAAAAGGAGGTTGTAGCCAGGTGAGTGTTGGTCTCTTCTCCCAGGCAACCAGCAATAGCACAAGAGGGCATGGGCTAAAGCTCTGCCTGGTGAGGTTTAGGTTGGATATTATGAGGAAATTCTTTACAGAGAGATAAATCAGGCATTGGAATGGCCTGCCCAGAGAGGTGGTAGATTTTCCATCCCTGGAGGCTTTTAAGATGAGACTGGATGTGGCACTGAGTGCCATGATCTGGTAATCACAGTGGTGTTGGATCAAGGGTTGGACTTGATCTCAGAGGTCTCTTCCAACCCAGTTGATTCTGTGATTCTAGAGAAATGCATGATATGGACAGAGAAGGGATAATACTGCAAACAAAGGAAACCCAAATGGAGGTTGACAGCAGAAGGAAGGCTTGCTGTTGGATGCTGTCAGGGGAGAAAACAGCACATATGTTCAAAAGAGTGTGGGAAATAAATGTCAAGAAGTAATGAGATTGTGCAAGCACTGAATGATATCCCTGCACCAGTGAAATCAGCGGTGGAACTCCGACTTGACTTCGCTGAGCTCTGAATTCATCTAGCAGAGAATTTTGTGCACCCCATTCCTAAAAGAAGTCCAGAGACAGAATACAAATGATTGAAAATAAAAGGACACTTCCAAGTGATGGGGAGAGACAGTTGTGTGATTGCAGTTCTTTGCTTGAAGAGGTGACTTGACCGAGGTGAAAGATGTAGAAAACACGTAAGGATTATCCAGTGGATTGCCTGTTCTTAAGAGCGAGGAACAACAGGACACTGAATGGAATGAAATGAAAAAGAAATACCTCTTTCCTCAGAATATCACCTGCTCAGCCCATGACCACAAAATATTGTGGAGTTGAGAGTGTATCAGATCCAACACTAGAAGACTTGTTTTATAAGACGGAGAGGTGGCTGAAAAATTTCTGTCAAAATTGAAGAATGAGATAAGGTTATAATGTCTCTCTATTTTCTGAGGGGATGGAGGGCAAATCTCCTAATCATCTTGACTGGGAAGATCCCAGAAATAGGAAAGAAGGTGAACAAAAAGAACTAAACTTAAACAGGGAGAGGAAAAAACCCACATGTATTAAAAAAAGAAATTATATATATATCTCACCTTATAATTATTTTTTTAATTAATCAAATAATGCTTTCATTTGTTTGATGGAGGTAAATGGTCTTTAAAATTGAGTACAGACATGGGATGATAAGTTGTCACACACTCAGCTTGTCTAGGAAATTTCCCCTGAAATACAAGTTAGTGTGGTAAGAAACATCCACCCTCGCACTCACCTCTGATGAGCTGCTACTTCCATAAGAAGATGCAGCTCTTGAGCCCTGAGGGTTTTCCCACAGGAGCCAATGTGTGGTCCTGGGAGCAGCCTGGAGGATGTATAAGAAAATGTAGTTCTTAACACTGTCTGATCAAAATTCATGCTTTTCTGCTGAGGGTTGAAGTTATTTGGAGGTTTTCTTTGCTTCAGCTCCCACAGTTATTTGCATATGTTTATAGGGCTCTAATTCAGATTAGAAAGTGATCTCTGAAGAATCCTTCAACCTAAAGTGCTGGGCTGGTGTTTGTGAGGATGGTCTGTCATCTTTAGTTTCCAGAATGTTTGGTTTGTGCCTCTATTGCAATGCTTGTCTTTGGTTTTATTTTTCTTTCTTCCCATTTTGAGCCTTGCCTGTACTCCATCCTGCACTGCACTGCTACGTGTGAGAGCATTTGCAGAGTGCTTTTTGTACAGAGGTCTGAGTACTGTACAGCTAACATCTTATTTGAGCTTTTAAAGATAGTTTAGATAGTGCCTTAAGTGACCATGCTAATAAAAAAATTCACATAGCAGTCAAATCTTCTGCGAAAGTTTTCAATTACATCAGGTTTGGCATGTCATGTATGTGTTGAGGCAAAATATTGTTGGCTTCTGTAGTTATTTATTTATTTATTTATTTATTTATTTATTTCTTTAATTTTGTCAGAATGTGAACAAGGGTCTCATTTCATCACTAACTCTGCGAGACAGATCTTGTATGACTCTGGTGGCACGAGGGGCCAGGTGGTGGAAGGGTTGTCACCAGTGGCTGAGTTTCTTCCTGCAGCAAAGGTGCACTTGGGAAATTTGGCAGCAATGCAGTGTAGGCACTGCAAAGTAAACTTTAAACCTGTTCACTTCTTTAAAACTGTTTAGTTGGTAACAGTGATTGTAGATTCTTTTGCATGACCAGAGGTGCATGGCCATGTCAGAACAGGCTGTTCTTAGTGGAGTTTGCAGCTGCCTTAGTCCTTCCAGTAAATCCTAATGAATTTCATGTAGTTTTGCCCATCTGCCTCCATTCCCCTCCTTTATACCAACTCTAGATGCTTTATGTAGACCTGACAATGGTGTTGCTTCTGAGTATTTTTTCGTTTGAGATGATTACTCTCAAACTATTTCTTGTGAAGGAAGTTTCTGTTGTCTACTGCAGAAAGTTATGATGTCTGAGTAGGTTTTCATCCTCTTATGGGACTAAACATGCAGTTGCAATTGTAGCACTGTGCTGGTTAAAAAATTGTTCTGAAAAGATGTTTAATTATGAGGTCTACAGCAAACCAACTGAGGTTAAGAATTTTTCATGTATTTGTTTATTTTATTTTGTTCTTGTGCTTGACATGATTAATGAATCATCTTACCATTCTACTGAAAGTTATCACACACAAGCATTTCTGTCTATGTCTATGTAAAATTCTAGCATTTACACAGGGTTGGCACAAATGTAGTTACTAAATCTGCTGTTTATTAATATTTTGAAACCCACGTGAGCTCTCGTTTACTGTTAGAAATGTTATCTGTGCTTGCTTACAGGATAACCTCAAATTTTAGCTAAATAAACAATATAAATGATATTGTATACTGTAAACCTATACTTAGATGTCAACAAAATATAGGTAACTTAGCTTTATTGTGACCTTGGACAGGTCTCACTGGGAAATTTTGGCTATTTTCTTTCTGATGATTTTTAGTTTCTTGCTATAAGATCTATTGTCAAAGTTTAACATTTCAGATACAGAGTTACATGGCATCATCTGAGTACAGGTTGCTAGGGACTACAAAATGGTACTCACTATCCTCAAAGTAGTTCTAGAAGTCATCTGATATTTTTTGCATATTTTGAAAACAGGGAAACTAATTATGCTTTTAACAACAACATTTAGTTAAACTACTTAGTTTGATGTAGTGATTGTGATCTGTGTAGCATGATTTGCTTGCCTGTTTTCCCACCAGATCAATCAAATTTGTTTATTAGTCAGTGATATGCACAGAATAAAGATCCCCAGGGCTGGAATTTGGAAGAAAGAAGTTATTTCCAGTCTTTTTAAGGAGACGAAATATAGAACTTAAGACTATTTTAAAATCCCTGTTGAAACTATCATATCCACTGAACAATGAAAGCATCAGGTTTCTATATCACAGAATCACCGAATGGTTTGTGTTGGAAGAGACATTAAGGATCATCTTGTTCCACTCCCCTGCCATGGGCAGGGACACCTTCCATTAGCCCAGGTTGCTCCAAGCCCTGTCCAGCTTGGATACTTGGATACTGGGATGCTTCAAGGGATGGGGCAGCCNNAGGGGCAGAATCCCAGCACATGGAGGGTTCTGGGCTGCCAACACACAGGTATTGGTCATGTCCAGCCTCTCCCCCACCAGCACTCCCAAGTCCTTCTCCCAGGGCTGCTCTCAATCCCTTCATCCGTCAGTCTGTTCTGACACCAGGGATCACCCTCGTCCAGGTGCAGCACCTTGCACTTGGTCTTATAAAACCTCCTGAGGTTCCCGTGGCCCCAGTTCTCCAGCTTGCCCAGGTACATGTGGTATATCTGCACAATCTGATGTGGCTTACTGTTGTGGCATTGTTGTTTTAAATAATGTGGAAAACAGTTCTTATATTTCTGTATGCGCGCATCCTGTTCAGGATGGAGAGGTGCTGTCCTGGTGAATCACTCACCAGAAAAACCTAAAGCACCTGCTTTCCTCTCTCCTGCAAACCATTCCTTGGGGCGGCCTTTTGTTTAATTCAAACACAGAATCACTTTATTTCCCCACTTTCAGGGTTAACATTCTGGGGAGGCTAAAAAGGACGCCTAAGCTCGTGAAAACTGATGCAAAGGTCAATTCATCCCCTTCCTCCCCAACGAATCCTTCATGTAATTAAATGTGCAGTACTCAAAGCTTACCCTGCTTGCCATGCTAGTTTTTGTTGTCTTGATTAAACATGACAACAGATCGATTGGAGAGTAAAAACAGGCCATTAAAATTAGGCACAGGCTTAATCCAGGTGTTCAGTTTCACTGTAGAATAATAAAGCAAATCAAAACGTTCAGAGAATATTTTTAATTGTAAAAATTGTGTTGTGAAGTATATAAGGTATGGGATAAAGCGGTTTGGTTGGGTGGAATATTGTTATTGTATTTTATTTCTTTTAAATTTATTTTATTTTAAAGCCAGAAACCCTAGAACAACCAAAGAGGGAGCAAAATTCTCTACTGGTAGCCAGAATATCACAAATTGTGGCCAATGCAAACAAATTTTGGAGGGAATATGAACTTTCAATTTTCCTGTGGTTTAACTGCAGAGAAGAAAATGGGGTTAAGGCCTTTAGGAGGGAGTGATGATGATGCACCTGTATGTCTGTGCCCTCTTGCACTGTCATCTCTGGCCATGCAGCACCACAGGCGGGCCATTAGTTTGATCTAACAAAATAATTCTTATGTTGTCAAGCATTGTACATTTGGCCATTAATTTGCCTGTTTTCATGTGTTTGGAGTGTAGACCTTGGCAGGTGATACAGCAAAGTGAAAAATTCCACACTTTTGATGTGGAAATTTAAGTATTTGTTGTTTGTTCTGTTTGGTTTTTTGTTTTTTGTTTTTAACTTCTTGATAACTCACTAAGGAAGAATATTATGATTTCTTCCTATCTTAATTTACCCATCAGTTCATCTTATCTGTGTTTTCAGTCCATGCAAAGAAAAAGCTTAAGATTATCATAACCATTATGCCAGATACCTTTATTTAAAATCTGGATGAAGAAAGGGGAGAAAGGGAAAGATGAAAAAGAGTTTGCTGGGATGACCCTCAAAATTTCTCCTGTATATCCTGTATTAGGACATGGAAGCAGGCCCCAAGGATACCTTGGTATTAGTCAGTGTCCTGAATTCAACTGGTGTTGCTGTACAGTTTGATATTTCTAAAGATTACATAAGGTGTTTTCTGATTCACGTGTCTTTTGTGTCCTGTCTCCTTCACACAAAAGTTTGGGTGAAATGACAGCCTGGAAATCAGTCTTTTTCATCATTGAGTATTCCTGGCCTTCTATTTTATTTTGTGTTTCTCATGCTACTTTCTCAATGCTGTATTGAAATATTGCTAAGGCCACTTTCTGGACATGATCTGGGAAATTCTAGCTGTGACATTTCTTGCTATCAAGAAATGTATTCTACTGAAAGAACTTAGTGATGGTGGCAAACCTGCTGCCTGCTAAAGTCCTAGTGATGGACAGAACTGATTCTTGTAGTTACCCTTAGGATTGGTCATGAAATAAAAGTATTTACACATATACAGGAAATTTAGACATATAGTTTCTCCTTGCTTTCTTCTGCTCTGTCATAGTTTGCTGCTTGTCAGGTCTGTGGGAGCAAAGGAATCTTATTCTTCCTTCATCTGCCTCCCCTTTTCACCTTGAGTCAGGTTTTGTGTGTTACTCTGTCAGATCTATTTGTGGTTACCTATAAACAGTAATATATATATATATATATATATTTATATATATTAGGGGTGTGGATTTGTTTACACGATGGGATAGTGGACTCCAGTTGTAGCTTTCCAGTCTTAACCTCAGTAGTTACACTGACAAGTTTGAAAGGATAAATATTAGAATCTTTGCCACAATGTGACTTCTTCACATCTCACAGCCATTGTCAGCTTGCATACTTGCAACTGTGTTTGCAGCAGACTGACCTGCTAAAGATACAAGCAAAAGCTGATGCTGATGATTTGTTAAGCATTTAGGACAAATATACAGTTAAAAAAAATAAATTAGTAATACATCAGGCAGTTTAATTCCTGTTCATATTCCTATTCTAGCACAAATGTCATTAAATTGTAATAGTGATTACACATAATGACTACTTGATACTTTGATTTTGCTCAAAAGATCTCGTTTATGTCATCATTATTTACACTTTAAACTCGGCTTCAAAATCTACATGGCTGTCAATTTATATGATGCACATACCTAATTAGCTCTGATTAGGAGCAGAAGTGTGTGTGGGAGAAACTATTTTGCCACATACAGTCATTGTATTAAGCCTCAAATATTATGATTTAAGGTGACTGATGAAAGAAAAATGTGTATTTGCATCTGGGTAGGGTTAGTTTGGGCTCATGAAACTGAGAGGGGCTGTGGTTGGAGCTTCCAGGGATGGTGCTGCTTCTTGCTTTGGCCCTGGTGTGGCACAGGAGGTTGGAGCTGCAGCTGTGACATTATAAGAAGCACCAGCAACACATGAAATAATAGAGAAAAATTTGCTTGAAATAGATTGGTAAGATGTTCTCGTGTTATTGGTGAGAACTTGTCATTCAGGGGCTGAAATCTCGAGGAACAACCATGTTCAATTCTTCAGTCTTGGACAAATGGTGATAAAGTGAAGGTGAAAAATAGTGAAACTAGAAAATTCCCAAACAAGTGTTTGAAAATGGGCATCTAGGACAAAGCACCTCAATCCCTAAGGAATTGATGATAGAAAATTAATTTAAAATAATTTTTAAAACTTCTAAAAGGGCTAGATACTGAGTGTATTCTTTCCTGTGCAGCCCATGTGAATGTGGTTAAGAAGGAGAGTACACAGAGCTATTAAAAGCATCCTTCATCATGTGTGTTTTATCCCAACCGTAGAAGAAGTTAATAAGCCTTTGCAAGTGAAATGTTTGTTCACAGCAAAGCCACTAAAACGGGTTTGAGAAGTAGCTCACCTTATGCATAAAAGATCAGGTGAACCTGATAAAGAGGCAAAGGAAGTGCTTAGGGAGGTCTGTATTCACATGAATGCTCTGCACCGACCTTCTCCTTGCCTTTGAGTTGTGATTCTCCCAGCACAGAGATGTTTTAAGGTTGGGCTGTAGCGCACAGAAGATCCCAAACTAAACATGTCACACCCACTGCGCACAGTTTGCCTGCTCTGCCTGTCCTGGCAGTTCTCAAGACCCAGACTGCCTGTTTAGGGTGGGCAGGGTGTTTTTCACAGCAGCAGTTTTCAAGTCCACTGCTGGGATGATTGTTCTGCAATTTAACTGGAAAACCAATAACTCAGAGCACCTCAAGGGTTTGGTGAGCCGAGCTCCTCATCATTGTCCTTCTCTGGGGAGGGCAGTTCTGACAAATGATCTGAAACTGCATTGAAAGTGGAAGAAATTCTAAGAGAACTAATCCACTGAAAGCTAAGGAATCACCAGCCATGCATGAAATTCCCTCAAAATTTATAAATAAAATAAGTGTATAATTGCTTGGAGAAATGGTGATTGCTGTAACTTTTTGCTTTTGCTTTGGCTACTTGATATCAGGAGGGTTTATTGTCTTCAAGGGCTAAGGTAGAGAACTACAAGCCAGCAGGTCTTAAGAGCAAAGTTTTTAGAACACGTAGATAAATACAATGTACTGGGGAAAGAAATCCAACAGCCTCAGCAAAGGAAAGCAGTGCTTGAAAAATTATGACAATTTTTGTTTTTAAGAAATCAGAACAGGTGAGCAAGGAAAATATAGTCCATATAACAGAACCAGACCTTTAGAGTTCATCAAAGTGTCATATCAAACAGTATGGAAGAAAGATGCCATGAGGTAAGGGATGCCCACGTGGAAATTAATGATGGCCTAGAAAAGAAATAGGAAACATATAATTGATTTTCTTGCTGGAGAGAAAACAGTGATCTGTGTTGGTTTATGAGTTGGTGAACACAAAGGGGCTGAAGAAGGTTATAAATATTAAAGTCTTGTGATGGGACACTATTCAAGGTAGCCCAGCAGGCACAGAAATAGGGCTGCAAAGAGTTAGAAAGATCACACAATAATGGGGGATAAAATACAGCTGGGGCAGAAAATGAGTGGAGAACACTGCAAATAGCAAAGGTAATTTGAGTTGGTTGTGTGATACTGTGAGCTGTCACCACTAGGAAAGGATTGTGACAGACTCTTCCCTAAAAATCTTTAATCAGCCACTGTTGGGGCACAGGTGATGGGTATGGGAACAATTGGAATAACACCCTATTCTACTGTTATGTAAAAAGAAGGGAGTGATTTACCTTTTTTAAAGAAAGAGAATACTTAAGAATTATTTTTTCCTTTCAACAAGATTTATGTAGAACATTGCCATCCTTCTTCCAAAAAGGATAACAAAATAAATGAGTTTGTGCAGTTGCTCTTAAGGCTTGGTCTTTGCAAAGTACTCACCAGGGAAGCTGGAAGGGAACAGGTTTGTTTAGACTGAGCTGACACCAGCATGGTCAGATAAATATTGCTGATACTTCAGTGGTTTTAAAAAAATAATTCACTCTAGGTCATTGATGTACTTACTGTACTTTCGGATATTTTTATTAAAAGGTTCTATAGACCAGTATATATAATTAGAGAGGAGAAATACACAAAGCCATAAAACCTGAGATTGGCTGCAAGAAGGTCCAAGGACTGTTCTTTCATTACACTTCAGTGAGGAAATGATGTATGTTATTATTTTTTTAAAAGACTGGAAAACATAGGATTTCACTGTTATTTAAGTGTTCAGTTTCAATTAAATTCAAAGAGAGCTGGGTTTGGCGGTTGTTGGGCTTTGAGTCTTGTGATTGCCTTGATTTGATACACAAAATCTGACGGGGGGAGTAAAATGGAAACCAGGAATTTCCAGGTAACAGCTCAGCACATCATGTGCTGATTTTTCAAGGGTACGAAGAGGCCTTCAAGGCAAATTAGTCTTGTATTTTGTCAAAAGTATCTGAGATGTAAATATGTTATATACTCATTCTGTAGCTATCTCCATAATATATTCATTTCCATAATTCAATTTCTGTTCCTCAACTGATTAACATAGTAAACATCCTGAATGTTTCCTTGGGATCATTCAACATGTTAAAATACTATTGGAGAACTTATTTTTATGTTGGTAGGACCTATCTTCCATTTTAGATGCTATATTAAAGTTGAGTAATGTTGTAATCTTCATTTATTTTAGACATATTTAGTTGCTTCTTCTTAAAACCTTTCCCCCTCCAGCAAAAACCAACTTCCTGAGATCTTGCCTCTCATCTAGTAAAAGAAATTGAATGGATTGTGTGCATTTTGAAATAATACTTATCTTTTCTGTGCATGTTATATTGTATGAATTATGTAGTAAATCCATGACAGAGAGTACTATATTGCAGTTGTTTAAGTACTGAGCCTTCCATAAGTTATGGTTTGTTTGGTTTTGATAAGAAGCAAACCTAAGTCATGAAAATTTGTTTCACATCTGCCTTTTTTCTTTTCTTTTACTTTCTCCTTGGAGTGATGGGTAGAGTGAAAATCTACCTTTGTTTTTGGTCTTTTTTTGAATTAAGATTGCAGTGTTTTATCGTAGCTCTAACCTTCCATAGCAATAGCCATGAATATCAGTGCATTCTGCTTTCTTTTCATGTAGTGAGATCTGAATGAAAATGAGTATATCATGGTGATGTGAGAAAAAAATATGAGCAGTAACCAAAGGGTAATGCTGCTTCTTTTCTCCTTTAATCATGGAATAGAATCACAGAATGGTTTGGGTTGGAAGGCACCTTAAAGATGATCCAGTGCCACCCCCTGCCATGGGCAGGGACACCTTCCACTAGCTCAGGTTGCTCCAGGCCCCGTCCAACCTGGCCTCAGACACTCCCAGGGATGGAGCAGCCACAGCTTCTCTGGTCACCCTGTGCCAGGGCCTGCCCACCCTCACAGGGAAGAATTTTGTCCCAATATCCAATCTAACCCTGACCTCTTTCAGTCTGAGGCCATTCCCCCTTGTCTTGTCACTACATGTTGTTATATTATATATATGCCCTTAAGTTATATTATAATGCTGTATTCTGTATTATTGTGTTGTAGCTACTCAGTGCCAATATGAGTCATTGTTTTACTTGGGTGATTACTGGAGCCAAATCACTTCAGGAACCTTTCAGCAATTTCATTATTAAAACAGCCAGTATTATATACAATTGTACTTTACAGAAGTGAGGCTGTCTGCTTAGATCTACTGGTACTGGCTGTTGATTCTGAACAGAAGTAATTGCTGTGTGGGTTTTGTGGCTTTCTTCCTATTTTTCCTCCTTCCCTCCCCCCCTTTTTTTTTTGAATTCTCCGTTAGTTGAGAGCCATCCCCTGAGCAAGTCAGGCAGCTGTGCCCTCTTCACTCTTCTGCTGGTGCTTTGTTTGGTGCACAGGGAAGGGCTGCTCTTGTTCTGCAGTTGGGCTTTGCTGTGACTCAGCCCGAGCCAACATTGTCTAATATGACAGGCAAGCTGTCAGAAAGAATCCAGTCAAGTGGAGAACTTGTCCCCATGGGTGGAAAAATCCAGCGCGGTTGCGGAGCAGCATTATTGGAGCAAAATGTTTAAGATTTGCTGTGTGTTCTACAGTGGCTTGAAAACCTTCAGCCCACCAGGAAATCCAAATGTCAGGTAGCTCTACTCTTGGAAGGATTTCTAATCCAGGCAAGGGGTTGCTCCACAGAGCCTTTTCTAGAGTCCAGGTGTTATCTCCCTTCAGATTAATTCACAAGGGTATATATTTTCTTGCCTGTGACTTGGGAATTTTTTTCCATTTCTGCATTTTCAAGTACCCTAGTCTCTTCCCCTTCTCCAGGCTTGTGGAATAAGGACTCTTTCTTACTTAAATTGAAGTTAAGATTGATATGAAAAGAGAAGAATCATGAGGAGGAAGTGAATGGATCTTCTGGAATGGAAATGCAGTTGTACCACAATTTTATATGATGTGTGATGCAAACAATGCACCCCACTAATATTACATTTTGTCCTCGATGTGCTGGTGGTGACTTGGGACCTTAAGACTACAGGTTTTGTTCAACATTTCATAATTAGGAAATACAGTAGATTTCAGTACTACTCATCTCTCTACAAAAACCAGTTTCTGGAAGAACTCTGTTTTTCAGGCAGTGCTGCAGAGGTTGTTCAGCCCATTCCCAGCAGATTTTGTCTTTTTTTTTTTAGCAGGGACTACCACATGTGCAAAATGGTGTCTGTGTTGGAAATCCTGCACCACCAGAGCTTTGACCTAGTTCTTCCTGCCTTTTCTTTCAACACCAATGTATTTAGCAATGTTTCTGTGTGATTTCTTCCAGTAAAACCTTGTGCCTTGGATGCTGATGGCTGTCAGCACGTGTTTCAGATTCTCATGCTTGGATTTAGCGCATGAGCTCACGGATGGTGTCTGAGTGGAAGCTGTGCAGGCTCAGCCAAACCCCAGACCTCCATTCTTACCTTTTTTTTAGGGTAATACTTTTCTTTCCATGCTGATTGCATCCGAGAAGAACATGCTTTTTTCCCCCAAGTGGCTCAGCATGAAAAGGGACTGGGATATTTCTGTGCATCATCTAGATCTTCCCATCTGTTTTCCTTTTCCTTTCTTTCCTCTTGTGGTTTTGGGATGGAGCTTTCTGTGGTATCTGTTCAACCCCACTTTCAACAGAGACAACTTTCAACTGTGATAACAAAGATTCCTTTGAGGTGGTAGATGCAGGAGCCCACAGAGCTGTCATTACTAGCAAGAGCTCTTGAAGGCTTTCTGAGGGCATAAGTGGCTTTATAGAATCATGGAACGGGGTGGGTTGGAAGGGACCTTAAAGATCATCTGCCTCCTTTTACAGCCCTGTCCAACCTGGCCTTGGACACTTCTATGGATGGGGCAGCCACAGCTTCTCTGGGCAACCTGTGCCAGGGCCTGCTCACCCTCACAGGGAAGGATTTCCTCCTAATATCTCATCTAACACTCTTTCAGTGGGAAACCATTCCCCCTTGGAAGTAGTGTCTTTCTTGTAGCTCCTTCAGGTCCTGCAAGACCACAATGAGGCCACCCCAAAGCTTCCCTTCTCCAGGCTGAGCAATCCCAGCTCTCCTAGCCTTCCCTCCCAGCAGAGCTGCTCCAGCCTCTGCCCATCCTGGTGCCCCCTCTGGCTTCGCTCCAACAGCTCCATGTCCTTGCTGTGCTGGGCCCCCAGGGCTGGGGCAGCTCTGCAGGGGGGTCTCACCTGAGGGGGCAGAGGGGCTAATCCCCCCTCCCACATTGCTGGTGATGGAGCATCTACCTTTTTGTTCAAACCATTACTGAACACAGAAATAAAAGCGAACTTTCAAACCACAAGCAGATTATTCCTATTTAGCTGATGAAAGGATCCCATCACTTGTATCCACTGCGTTTTCCACCCAGCATTTGTCTGTGCAGTTGGGTCTCTGCACTCCCCCAACACTCCACACTTCTCCCCCTTCCAGAGAGCCAGCTCATCTGTGAGTTCTGCTTCTTCTTATGGTCTCACCCAAGGACCTTTTCTTTTAATTGTGGAAGCCTGCTTTGATTTAATGGAAGTTCCTGTCCTGTGAGAATGATAATGTAACGCTGAGTGGTTTTTTTTCTGTAGTGATGATTATTTGTAGGCAAAACCAACTGCATACTTAATTATCCTCATTAGTGGTTCTGATTTTGAAACTGATTCAAATGAATGCCCCTTTGGAATAAAAGGTTGAGCACTGGCACTTCGAATCAGAGTAGCAATTGGAAGAAGCATAATTTATTTTTTGTTCCTTTTGGTGGACACCTCATAATTTTATCCTGTTTAGCCCTAAAATACTGGCTACCATTACATAGCACACTGAATGGGAAATAGTTCTGCATTGTGAGATTATACACTATGGAAAGAAATTTGCCTTTCTGAATGATGCCAATTATGCAATCTAAGAAATTAAAGCAGTACAAAAACTAACCAGCACATCCATACTTGCTCTACAATTTCTGCTTATTTTGATTTCTTTTTCCCCATTGTTTTTTTACTGCAGTAGCAACTGTAACAATTTACAAGACTGCTTTGACTTCAAAAAGTCAAACATCCTAAAAATACTCTTTCACTTTGAAATTTTATTTGGACAAGTCTCTGGGATGAAAATAGGCACCTGCTTGGGTGGAGTTAGTGAATAACTCCATTTCTTTGTGCAGGATGTCCTGTGCCTGTGTTGATGATCCTTGCAAGTCCCTTCCATCTCCACATATTCTGTGATTCTGTGATTTTGAAATGCTACATTTTGCAAATTATCAATCTTCTGATTCTCTCAGATAATTTCTTAATATGGGAAAGTCTTAAATAACTGATGATGGGCCTTTGTCTCTTTATCCCACCTGTATTCCTAACCCTTTCTTGTTCCCTTGCGCTCTGCCCTTAGGAGATGAGAGGAGAAGGAGGTCCAGGGGGAGAGGGAAGGTCTCCCCTCCTCTCCTTATTCCCTGATACATTTTTCCCTGTCCCCTCATTCTTGGGACACCTTCTGCCACTACTCCTGGATGTCAAGTGGGTGAGGAATTCCTGGCAGGGAGCAATGGGGATTCACTTTATTGCCTGGCTCACCAGGATCTCTGATAGTCACCACAGAGAGAAAGCAAGTTGTGTTTTGGTGAAGTTCCTAGATTTTGGGTTTCCAGGTGCCACTCTGAGGTGCACTGGGTCAAGGACAATCAGCATCTCACCTGTGCAACGTCACATTTGGACAGTGTAGCATTCTCTAATTAAAAAGTTGATGAGAAAGATTCTTCATACCTTTGTTCATTCACTGTTTAGGAGGCCACTGTAAGGAGTATCAGAAAACTGATTTTTCAGAGCAATGGATGCTTCAACATTTGCTGTTGAAAGATATATTTTTCTCAGGGAAACAAAAAAAGGCTTTTCTGCCCATGGTTCTCATGAACACCTGTGATCTGACCAATGCTGAGTTATCTTCATCTTTGAAGGAGATAACAACTGCAGAAAAAAATTGGGCTGTTTTCCTGCTTTTCTGAGCAGTTTAAAAGGTAGTAGCACTGATCAATGAGATCAAAGTCACTGATAGCAACCAAATGTTATTTCCTTGACTCTTTTGGTTTTTAAAGCTGTTGCAGGTGATGCTGAATTGGTGCTTTTGCCTTTATTTTTACTAGTGTATTAGTTTAATTTCTTTATTAACTATATTTGTAATATCAAAAAATTTTGTGCAGCTGGTTTAATTTTGTTTTCCATATTAAAGCTATTTTTATTACAGCATTCTCTCATAATTTTTCTTTAGGGTTATTTTCACTTTTCTTCATTCTATGAATTCCTTTTAGTAAGACTTGCTTTGGAGTCTGGTCAGAGCATCTTTATCTAGTGCTGTTTTCCTGTCCTTGCAGTTGTCTATCTTTCCTCCACCTGAAACTTACTCCTTGTGTGAATTATTTTACCCTCTCTCCTCTCAAATAGTGAGGAATATTAGAGGGGCATATAAAACTCCTGTCTGCAGTCAGAATCAAAGCCAAAGTTGCAAAGGACATTTGCTTTACCTTACTCTAATAAAATTTACAATATTTATCAACCTTATGTGTTAATCATTAGATAAAACCCCTAGAGGGAGACACGATCACAGATGGATTATTGTAATGCCTCATCACTCTGATCTTTCCACAGGAGCTGAAGCAATTTCTCTAGGTCACTTTGCATAGCCTGTTACTGGATAATTGAGTAGTGGTAACAACGTTCTTGTTTGTAAGTGTCTAATCAGGTTGGGAGTCTTTTAAAATAACGGCCTTTTTTTTTTTAGCACTTCATCAAGTGGAAATGTATTGTAGGAAAAAAGGCCAATCTAACCTTTTTTTCCCCTCTGTTTATCAGTAATGGTGATACAGTATAGAATCTTCAAAAAGAAATTAAAAATCATCCTAAAGAGTGGCATAACTCACCAGAATTGCACCCTGTTCCCACCCAGACCCTTTCTTTGGCTGTGTTCTGCATCGAGGAATCTGCATATTTGTGATTGCAGTTGTAATGCTTCTACTGCTGCTTTGAAAGGCACAGCAATACACTCAGAAATGTTTCATTTATCAGTTCTCTGTGTGTGTTTATGCAAAAAAGATGATCCTACAATAGCGTATTGTTTGGGTGTTGACAGGGTAATGAACCTGTAGTACAATCCTGTTAATTCAGTTTCCTTAAACACAATTTATTGTTTAGGTGTCTTCAGCCATTTTCTTACAAATGTTTTGGGTTGTTGTTTTGGTTTTTTTTTAATTTTAATTTGAGTGCTCTTTAGGTGAATTCCATTAAATTGTCTTAAAAGATATTTGTCTTTAGAGTGAAAAATCAATATATTATTTTCCTCTGGTAATGAGGATTTCAATGTTTTTCACCGACAGTGTGGAAAATGGGACTTAACTTTCCTGCTTTTTAAATTTCTCAATTGTTTTGCTGTATTTGGGGCTTTCATTATATTTAGATCTCTACTTAATAGCCACATGTTTTCAATGGCCATGATTAAGGTGATGTTTCCTTTCCTGCTTCCTCCTCTGATTTCAGGCCACTGAAAAAGGAGCTGTCTTGATGATACCAGATCTCTCCTGAGGAGTTCCTTTAACATTCCCTCCTTGAGTCTTAGCATCCTTCCTACTTCCACCTGTTTTGTTACCATTTTCTCCCTTTTCCTTCCATTTTGGTGGATAATCTCCTTTATATCTCTCTTTTGGGGGTGAAAGGGAACATCTTTGTCTCTTTTTTTTTGGCTATGATTCTATTATTGCTTTTTATGTGCTGCCTCCCCCAGTAAACCAAAACAAAATCGACACAAAAAGAGCCTTGTGTTTGAATTTTCTGAAACCTGGAGATGTATTTAGGAATTGCTGGTGTGAGGACTGGCAAAGGATGTGATGCCTTTAGGCTCATGCACGTGCCAGACAAGACTGTTGATATTTTGATTGTCTTAGGCTTTGATTAGAGCTTGATGCATTTATAAGAATACCTGGGTTCTTACTCCCTTAAATACTTAAGGCAACATGTCTCATCCTGCTTTGCCCCTGCTTTCTGTGGCTGTGAAGGTGCCTGGAAGAAATTTTCCTAATTGTCAGAACTGCCTTTTGCTGGAATGTGTTGTCCCATCATGGCACAAAGCATTCCCAGGCATCTGCCATTCCAACTGCAGACTGCAAGTGTCAGCACAGGGAAAAGCTTTCAGGAAAAGGCGTGTTTTTGGATCACTGATTTCTGACAGAGGCAAAGCTTAGACTTTATACTGTGCTTTATTTTCTTGGAGTTTTTTTTCTCCTGTTTTTATCATACTCCTGGGGTTTGTTTCCATGTTTCTTGTGTTTAGGTCACTGTATTTAAGAATGAAAAAGAAGAAATTTTAAGGTGACACCTTATATGATCGACTAAATCTGAAGAAAATACTTGCTTGTTGCCCAGTTCATCAATCACAACATCACTGAGGAGAAAAGGAGAGGAAACTTTGATATCCAAGGCTGTGGCAAACCTGATGTTCCATTGCAAGACAGTCAAGGCTGTTGCTATAAACCTCCTGTAGTGCAGGAGAGCAGCCGACTGCTTAATTACATAATTTATCTTTTCTGCTTTGGTTTTTATTTTATCTAAATAATCTCAGTGGTCTCTTTGCTCCAGACTTTCACTTTGATTCATATCTTTTATTTTATCTATATAAATATTTCATGCTGGATTTGATTAATCAAAGGGATGAGAACTAATTTTCCCCTTACTTTTAAAATTGTTATTTATTTAGGACCAAACTTTCCACTTGCAAAAGCATTACAGGACTGGTATTTAGCCCTTGAAAATGGCGCGGAAGGTGAATTAAATACAAGTTTCAATTAATTGTTTAGAGACATATTATTAATATTTTTGAGTATGCCGAGTTGTCTGTTGGCCAAAAGTATTTTAGTTCTTTTGAGAACTGAAGAGAAAACTGGGCAACTGCAGATTATGGGAAGAGGACTTTGGAAGAACATGAGTGTGATGGGTTGTTTTTTGTAGGCCTTCCTTGGTAACCAGGGTCAAGATCTAGGAAGTATTCCATCTCATCTCTTTACGTAATCAGGTGTATATAAGCCAAAGGGGGAGGTGTTCTCGCTCTCTTTTGCTTTCTTTTCCTTCTCGGGCTCGCACGCTGACGAGCTCTCGGTGTTTGGGCCTGGCTTATCTGTGTTAGGCCAGGCCTGCTCTGAGAGCTGTTTGCCTGGGACAGCGGCGAAGGTTAAGAATCTGCCTTTCTAAGGAAAGTAGTGAATTTACTATTGCATTTGTTACTTACTGAGGTAATTTCTGAATTTAGATTGTATATATATTTGTTTTGTCTTATTTTTCCCTATTTTGTCTCCCTCTCCCCTTTCCCTTCCCCTTGTCCCTTATTGGGGTGGTTTTGGTGGTCCCTGTCTCGTTGTGCCTAGTATATAAATTTAATATATGTAAATACATATATATAACTTCAATTTTCTCTTGCTGCTTTTTGCCGTTTCGGGAGAGGGAGGGGGGAATCTTTCTTGTGAGGTTTGGCAGTTGGCAGAGAGCCAACCCGAACTTTCACAATGAGGCCCCAAAAAATAGCTTCAAAATCACAAAGGTGTTATTTATACTTACTAAAAGGTGCAAGAGAACATGACAAAAAGGAAGTGTGCAACACCAAGCCTCCACATTGCATTCTGGCACTGAGCTGAACAGATTAAAATTTTCTTGGATTATTGCAAACTCCATGTAAGTTTTAATTTTTGGCATCGTTAGGGTAAAGGTTCTTGCAGGTGAAACAGTCTGAAGGGCACCATAGACAATGGTGGAGAAAGGAAAAAGACAGACAGATGTTTTCATGGTTTCCTTTCTTTCATCTCTTTGTCGGTGCTGATCCCTCCAAGTCACTAAATCCAACACAGAGCAAGCCCAAGCCTGAAACAGTTTGGGAGTTTAAATGTTGGATTGTGTCTCTTACATCTCAGTGACACCCCTTTCTGCCCATTGAAAAGGAGGATTGTGAAACACCAGTGTCAGCTTCTTTTGTCTTGTGGAATATACAGTGAAGCCTTGACAAAATCTCCCCCTTATAGGAAGGAATATCCCAAGTGTTACTGGCTAGATCCTTGCAGAAGACTTTCAAGTGCACAGTAGGTAGAGATGTAGGAGCTGCAGCATCCTGGAGACGGAGTGACATGCCAGAAGAGAGGAAAAACCACCTCTGTACAAACTAAAGAAGCAATTCCAGTCTTAGCTATGCCAGTAGGCACAGGCATAGCAAATGCCAAGCCCAGCCTGAGTCTTTCCACCTCTCTGTCCAGCCTGGCTATGCAGTGCTCAGTCTCACTTGCTTAATGTGATGGACTTGCAGCCCCACTGACCTGCTTGTTTTGCCACAAGCCTGTTTAGGTGCCAGATTTTTCAACTGCTAAAAGAAATCTTGTATCTGGCTGTCATTGTCAGCATTTTCTAGGCACAAGGCAGCACTGCTTCCTCTGAAAGGCAGGAGGAATTTCCTTGCCTGTTGTACTTTGTCAGCTCATCCTTATTGCTTCAAGTAGTTGAGTATAAGGAATGTTAATTGAACTTGCAACAGATTTATCCACCCCCTTCTCCCTCCCTTGCTTCTTCCCCTCCCCCCCTTCCCGTGTATGAGTAAAATAATGGTACCTATTGAAACTGAGAATCAAAAGTGTCTCTTGTCCTGTGTCTGTTGATCTCATGAACTGTGAATGTGCTCCTTTAACCATGGAGTTGAGGGAACAGATCTTTGCCTTCTTGCCCCAAAATTCTTGCAGGTGCAGATGGTTTGTCACCTTTTCATTTCATTTGGGGAATCCACTGAGCACTGCTGAAGTGCTTCCCTCGAGAATTGTTGATTTAGTAATAAATAAACCTAATTTAGGAGGAATCTTTGCCTTTTCTTCTCTTGCACAACCAACCAACGTCTCTGTCGAGTCCAAGTGAAGTCACTTGACTGCGAGCCCTTTCCATCCTGCTTTCTCTTTGATCATTACTGTTTATTTATTTATTTGGTTCTTCAGGTATTTCTCCATCCTTTTTTACATCCATAACTTCCATCAACTTCCGCTACAGCTCTCCCTTACAACTCTTACTCTGAGCTTACTGGAAAATACGCTGTTTAGTTGGATCATATTTTACCATTAAGCACAATATAATTACATATCATCTTTGAATTGCCTCAGTTTCAATTAGGTTTTGATAAATCATTTCTTCTGTTCTTCAGTTAACCACTTTCTTCCTATGGAACATTGCAGAGAAATATCTTTTTAATAAAGGCTTCTGAAATCCCACTTTTGTTGTCGACTGCATCCAAGTAGTTCACACAGTCTTTTCCGCCGCAAAATGCATCTGGATTGTCAGCATTGTGTTTATGTGTGTGCATTACAGCACTACAATTATTTTCCAGGGATCTTAGTGTGTTTGTGGCTGCCATTAAGATGAATGTGCAGCAGATGCTGTTTCAGAATGAAGCACTATTGTAGAGGCTGATGGATGGAAAGTTTGTCAAAAGTAGTGAAAGCTTCTACAGGGGATGCAAAGCAGCTGGAAAAATTCATTGTTATGTGCTGCTGGTATGAGTCTCTAGTTCAGCTGTGCTGCATTTGATTAGAAAGATTCTATGGAAGTGTCAAACAGAGTTCCTGATATTCTCTAATTTTATGGCATTTGTAATTTGGTATTCACCTCTTTGTTCTTGGCCAGGGAATCTACCAGTTTTGCTTGAATATGTGTTAAGAAGCAGTATAGCATAATGAAAGTTGGCAAATGTGAACTGTGTTTATTACTTCTACATGAATGTCTTGTTGGCCAATGGAAATTGAAAAGCCCTGTTGATTGTTTCATTTGTATTTGTGGAGAATGGCTTGTACAGCAGATGAACAATGCCAAATTCTTTTTTTTTAATTTTTTTTTTAGATCTCTATTATGTTACCAACAATGCTGTTCTCTGCTTCGAAGTACAACTATAATTAGAAATGTAATTATGTAAAAGTGGCACCATCTTATTCAGTCCCTCTTCTTCCTGTGTTTAGTCCTATTATGGCTATTTTTGCTTTCCAGGTACCCAAATTTTTCCTGGGGTTGCACCAACTAGGTAGAATTTGTTTCTTGCAATGGATGCACTAGCACCTGGCTTATCTATATGCAGGGGCTCAGCTCCAGTGCTTGAAATTTCTCCTTTCTCAATCTCCAAAGTGCCTTTCATCCTGCTCTGTGGTGCTCATTTATCTGTCTATCTCCTGCATCCCAGACATCTTTACCTACTGGAGATTGTCTCTCTTATTTTTTCTTTTTTTTTAATATTTATAGGGATTCCCAGAGCCAGTTTTGATCTCTTTTGAATCTCTCCTGATGGTCAATATCAAGCTGATATTTAGAAGAGAACACCTTCCCACCTTATATCTTCTCAAGATATCAAAAGAAAGAAGGATAAAATAATTTATTTTGTTCTCCAAGTTACCACAAGTGACAGAGGTTGACAAGGCACTTCATGATTTAGCCTTGGGATTGCAAATTCTTTCTGCAGGATGAGAGAATCCTTGTTGTGCAAATTAAGGCTCCACTGAAATATGTCTCATTGATGCTCACTGGGGCCACCTTTAGCAAAACTTACTCCCTACCAGAATGGCTATAGAAAATCCTGTCAAAATCTACTGCATTTGAGATGCAGGGAAATAGTCAAGTTTCTGTGTTGGTGTCAGGAAAAACTGGCACAAGTGAGCACTATATGGAAATGTAAAGCAGAGTGGTGGTATTGGAATGTATCCTACCATTTCTTGGAAAACAAAAATCATGTGTTGTACTGATAAGACAGAGAAGGATAGGAAGGTACTTTGGAGGAATTGTTGGGGAACCTTCAAGCCATGTGGAGCCTTCAAGTCCTCTGAATAGCCCATGGCAGGAGTGTTCAGAAAACTGAGGCTTAATCTTAAGCTCTGATCAATACAGATTCTTCTTCAGTGTTATAGAATACACAGTATCAGGTTGGGAGGGGGACTGTAGTCACATGGATGGCAGAACTAAGATTATCATAGGCATGCTTTACACCTTGGTTTATAGGTCTTTGTTAGAAGTGATTTAATCTATCTATTAAGCTGTATCTGTATTAAGTATAGATATGTATTATTATCAAGTAATTAAGGGGATTTTTTTCACTGTTTGCTCAGTCCTTTTTATTACTTTATATATAATTTTTGTCATGAAAATAAATGATGGGGTGCTAACAGAAACTGCCTGTGTTCCAGGCAGAGATTCAGTTGCTAGAAATTTCGTAAGAGTAACTTACAGCTAGATTTTTGCTGGCCTCACAAAAAGGGCTGCACCAGCAAATGCAAAAGCGAGTGGATCTGTATCAGTTTACACTGAAAGGAGTTTCTCACTTTACTTTTGCATGTAAACCACTTAGTGCACTAAAGCTGGTGATACATCCTTTGAAAACAAGAAACATTTTATTAGAGCTCACATTGGGTTGCAGATGGTTTGATTACCCTCCTTAAGCATCGCATTTGATTTTGTGTCAGGCAACGGCATCAAATTGTGTCATGTGTCACTGAAATTTCTCTGATTTTCAATGTTTCTTCTTTTTCCTTTTGTCTTGCAGTTTTCAGTGAAGAGCTACACGCCAGTCTATACTTTGTCAATGCATCTCTGCAAGAGGTAGTGTTTGCCAGCACCACAGGGACACTGGTCCCCTGTCCAGCAGCAGGGATCCCCCCTGTGACGCTCAGATGGTACCTAGCGACGGGCGAGGAGATCTACGATGTCCCAGGGATCCGCCACGTCCACCCCAATGGCACTCTCCAAATCTTCCCCTTCCCTCCTTCAAGCTTTAATAACTTAATCCATGATAACACTTACTATTGCACAGCTGAAAATCCTTCAGGGAAAATCAGGAGTCAGGATGTTCACATTAAGGCTGGTAAGTACAGTCTTTTATTGGGTTCAAGGGGGTTTGAGGAGGGAGGGAATTTGGGGGTTTTGAAGAGCAGCAGAGGTCAGTCGAGGGAGATTGGACAGAAGTGTAACCTCTGAACTCTTAACAAGTAATAATGTCCCAAATTTGAATTATTTTAGTGGTGAAAATATAGCCTTCCAAAGGTCACAATCAGTTGAGCACAAGTATAAGGCAAAAGGAACCAATAATAGAATCTTTAATCAGACTTTGCTCACACATTAAAGATCTGTGAGGGGAAAAGATGAGTCTTTGGATTTTGTCCAGCGACTGAAAGGAAAGAGGAGGACTTGCCCAATCACAACCCTTCTCATTTGCTGGTAGTCACTTGTGCTCTGCTTTGAGAGAAGAACTTGTGTCCTGTGCAATGACTCAGCAACTGATGTGGGTCCACAGGCAGTGCTCTCTCTTTTAGCTAAAAGATGCAAATGAACATGATGCTTTTGCATCTGGTTTCTCTACTGGCTGGGTCAGCCAGTGCAGAATTAGAGTGGGATCAAAATCAGGCCTTTTGTTACAACACATAAACACATGATTGCTTAGTTTTTGAAGATTTTGTCTACCCACTTCAGTTTAATTAAAATATTCAAACAAACAAACAGAAAGCAGTCTGGGAGCTGACCCTTGGCAAATGCAAATCTTCGGAATCTCTCTGTTGTTGGCAGAGCTGAGCTCGGCTTTTCTCACAAGAGAAGTATCTTTCCTTTGGAGTTACATCTTCACAGGACTTTCACAGGGAAAACTGTGAACACTTAGCAAGTAGATTTGCCTGTGACTTTCTTTTTAAATAAGAAAATGTATTCTCTTCTTCATAACAATAAGTTAACATTCAGAGATCTGTAGTTTGTAGACAACTGGGAGGCAAGAATAAAAACCAGGTTTCTATGAAATTCATGTCGCATTAAAATTTTAGTCTAGAAAAGTGGGTTTTCTTGCAGAAGAAGTAAGTTATCATGTTACATATATGGGGAATTTCCATAATGGTCTGTGCTTCTTATGAAAATGGTTAGATGTCCACAAAAAAAGCGCTTGAAAATCAAAGATTCATAAGAATGCACTGTAACCAACTTAATGTTTGAAACTCCCTTCTGCTTTTTGTGCTTTTGGTTTTATTTCCTGGATTTGTGGACAAGTTGTCTGGCAGAATTATATTTAGAGATGACATAATGTATTTTTTTCATTTGTGGATTTGTTTACGTATCTCAGTTTTGAGCATCTTTTGGGCATCATTTTCTCCTGGTATTAGTTTCTAATTTTTCTATGTCTTAGATGAACTAAAAGTGATCTAAAGGAGACTCAAACTTACAATGTTGCTGGCTTAGGCTCTGAACTGGTGTTCATTTAGGTGCAATGGGATGACAAGATGTAGCTCTGTCTGTTGCTGGGCCATTAATCCCATTAATTTTTTGGAACCTCAGAAGAAGTCTTCTCCCTCTGCTTGACAAATAACCTTGCAAGTAAAAGAAGAACCTGAAAAAAAAAAAAGGGCTTTGCAGTAGGCAGCTATAGCTCTTAAGTTAACAACTTAGGTTTTTTGGCCAAGTCAGAAATGCCACTTTTACCTCTTTTCTTTCCCTTTTTAACCTTCTACAACTCATTTCTCTATTTGGCTCAATTTCTCAGTTAATCTGAGGTTTGGATAACAAGTTAAACAGGTCCCCTTCTTTCATGTGAACTGATCCTGTGTGTCAGAGCTGTCATTGTGCCTGATGGCAGACAATAGTTATTGGTGAACATCTTTTCCAGATGCTTGTGTAATCCCTCAGTTGTAGCAAAATACAATTGTGAGAGTCTTCCGTGCATAGCACTAAGTGTATTTTATGCTCAGCTGATAAACCCTGTGTTGCTAAAATGTGAAATGATAAATTTCAATTGTTTTAGTGGTGATTTCAACTACATTTCATGTGAAATCTGGACACTGTTTCAGGTTGGCCCTAAGTAATATGATTTTGGATAGGCCTTTTCTAATCTCTTCTCTATCTGCTCCTGCTTCCAATGTCTTCCAACAGCAATAGGGTTTCCTAAAAATGCAGAAGCTTTGTGGAGCTTCGGGTCATAGCATGACATTACAGCTCTGCCCATTCTCACAATAAGCTTGAGAAAGTCTGGAGCTCATTTACCTTCTTCCCCAAGAATATGGGAAGCAGGTACAAGAGCTCCAGCTCACAGATAATTGTGATTGTGGTTTTGCATGTAATTTTGCATATAATGCAACACACACCCCTAAATCTCCCCAAAACCACAACCCCACACTGTGACACCCACACCCAGCCCTTTTCCAGGCCAGTCCCACATGGGAGTAAAGGTGCATATCTCCATTTTGCCTTCAAGCTTTCCTGTGCAGTCATGGCAGAGAAGAGTAGATTTTTTTTAGCAAAGAAATTCTCATATAAATTAATGACCTGGGGACTTGGGATTTAAAAAAAAAAAATCAGAAAAACTGAAAATCAGCAATTTATTCATGGGAACTGTCAAAACTACAATATGGAAATAGCTGAGGGACCTCGTAAATCACACTAATGTGAAACTTTTAAGCAGGGAAGTGAATAAACCTCTTCCCAGTTTTTGTGCCCCGCCTGGTTTCCATGTTTGCTTTGCTGACAGGACCAACTGGGCAGGTTTTCAGAATGTAAAACTGCTCTGAAAAGTACAAATACCTTCAGCAGGGTGTTAGGATATTGCTGCTGGACAGGCCTGGTCTGTCAGTGCTGGCTGGAGTAGAGCATCAGACTAAATCAGCCTCGTTGAGGTGATCTGTGTGCCATTCCCTCAGTGCAGAACAAGGTTAGGGGGTGCTTTGTCACAGGACAGCCAATGTTGTAAAGTCACTGCATGAAAGGTGCTTAAAATATCAGTTCAACATTTATAACAGGGTTGAGAATCTTAACCTTTGATTAAATATACATTATTGAATTTTAAAAAACTAGGAGTGTCTCTCTCATAATAGAAAATGGATTTTTTTTTCTTTTTAAAAGATATTTAATTTTTAATTAAATTTGGGTTTAATTAAATTTATTTTTAGGTTAGAGCTTCTATGAGTTATACTGTTATGGCAATGTTTGAGATGGACAACTTCAATCTCTTTTTGCAGTGGTAGCACTGGACTGAAAACTTGATGCTGTTTGCACTTGTGAAGGCTACACTTATATCTCTGTACTCGGCCTTTTTTCCCCCTTAAGTGGGACTGACATTTAGAGATTTCAGTGCTCCTATTGCATAGAAATATTTTTGCAAACTCTGAAAAGGGGTTAAAAGTCTTTGGTAGAGCTTGGTATATGTTTGTGGGCAGGACACATGGGCAAGAAATGTCCCTGCCATGTGGCATTGCTACCTTGGTGACATTTCTGTACTGGGATTGTTCTTCCCAATAAATTTTACCCTCAGGCCTAGACATGTCTCAAACACGTGTAATTTTCCAATACATTCATCCCTATTCTCATCAAAACTGTTTGTTCAAGACGTATAACTGTTTTGGCTCTGGTGATTTCCTTCTTTGCACCTGGACCTTGGAGAGTCTTTCTTGCTGTTTGCCTGTCCTGTCTTACCCATTTACATGGTGTAGTGGGCAACATCTGTTTCTTCCCTGCTCTGCCACCTTCTCAGTTGACTGTAGCTCACAGACATTTTCATCCCTCATTTTTCATGGAACTATTTCAGTACCAGGATTTTCCTTCTTTCCATGCCCCTACACAATTCAATTTCTCCTCATCCCAGCAATATTATGATTTCTCCAGTTGTGCTTTTATCCTCTTTGTCCACCCAGTTGTGCTTTTCCCCCCTCTTTGTTTATCAAATTAATTCTTTGAGATGCAGAACAAATCTAAGTGTTTCTTTGAATCATGCTGTTTTTCAATAGAACATGTTTTGGTTTAATACAATCATGGTTTGTTTCTATTTTCTCACCCTCACCTGATTTCTTTCAGGGCTGGTCAATCGAATGCAGCTCTTACCTTACGTACTCTCATTTCTCTGTGTTTCTGAGACACTTCCCTTTTTCCCTCACTGTCACCCCCATTGATTTTTGTCCTTTGGGTCTCACTTCTTCACAATCCTAAATGACACTGACCTTCTCTTCTTCCCTCTGGATGTCTAATTCACACACAGCCCCTGCATGTAATTCATGCTCTTTGATAGACCAGAAAACCCTCTTTGAAGGGAAACACGGCACGAGAAACTAGACAAGTAACAGAAGACATAACATCATTTACCCATTTAAACCTGCAGTTCTTACACAAGTATTTCTCCTTGCCCTCAGAATTAGGTAGGGGACTAGCACAGAAATGGTGAAATGCAGATTTTAAGGAAACAAAAAGCTCTGGGAACACTTTCAAGTATTAACCTGGTGTCATTTACTGACATAGAAGAGTTCATAACTCAATAACCTTCTCAGGGCAACTTTGCAAGGCTAACCAAGGAAATGGATGAGATGTGTGATGGCAGCTTGTTTAATAAAACCTCTTTTTGCCTCTGCAGTTTTACGGGAACCCTATACAGTCCGTGTGGAGGACCAGAAAGCCATGAGAGGCAATGTAGCAGTGTTCAAGTGCATTATCCCCTCCTCTGTGGAGGCATACATCACTGTTGTCTCATGGGAGAAAGACACAGTCTCGCTTGTCTCAGGTAGGCTGTTACGGTTTTCCTTCCCATTTGGCACTGGAATGATGTTTCCTGGTTGGTTTTGCCCCCCCAAATGCCTGATGTTTCCTTGGAGTCAGTTTTGGCTCAATGGGATGTTGTCCTGCCCTTAACACATCAGCGTTGCTGCATCCCTGTGTGTGTGACATGAGGGCTTTAGACAGCCCTGCTCTTCCAGCGAGCTTGAGGGGAAAATAACATGGGTTTTGTTTTATACTGGGCAGAGAACCAGCTTTCTGGTGCTGTGGCAGTGGGTTTGCATTTTAACTTTGATAAAGAACTCCTACATGCCAAAGACAGTTCAGTGTCATAAAGCATGTGTTGGGTTGTAAATTTTTTTTTAAAAAAATAATGTTACTCATGGATTAGAAGAAATCCAGAGTCTAAATGTGTTTGGTTATGTTTAAGTGAGGTGTGTAATTGATATTTATACTTTCACATAATTTTAATCTCACGTATCTTCACAGATAACAATGGAGGCTTAAACACATGGTAAACTGTGCCATAATCTGAGCATATTGATGTGAAACAATCCATGCTAAAGCAGTTATATGCATTAATCTGTTTACTAGCAAAGTGAGGAAATGTGAGGCACTGTTCAGCAAGTACAGGGAATTCAGGCAAAGAATATCTAACATTTGAAAGCACAAACGTTGTAAGAAATTCATGGGAGAAGGAAAATGTAGGAAAAATATTTTCAGTATAGTACATATCTAAATTATATATTACACAGGGTGCAGCTGTTGTTATACATGCAAATGATTTATGTGTGAAGAAATTGGAAATGTATTGTTCCGGGGTTATGCGGAATGGGAAAAAATAGTTTGAGGTAAATGTTGCTGCAGAATATACTTAGGACTGTTTGTGTTTGTGATCCTTCAGTGTGTGGAAATGTTTTTCTACACATCCTCAGGATATTAATGATCTTTTCTTTGTGGCAAACGTGGCATTGATGGAAATATCTATGTCTCTATATGACTTGTATTCTAGATTTCATTTCTCTCTCTATTTTATTGATTCCTGACATCACCTGGTTCTATTTTTTCAAAAAATCCATTTCAAAGAGCTGTCTAAGGATTTGGTAGATATTTCAGTACCATGCAGTTGATGATCTGTTGTTCTGTATTACTGGTGCACTGCTTAAACTTGGTAAATTCACTTCCTTATTTTGCTCTTGGATTTTAATGGGAAATACTGTTTTTGACCTTAAGCAACTGAAACGGAGTTTGTTTTCACAAAGAAGTCTGTAATATCTGAATTGTAGAACTCACCAATCTCAGCCAACAGAGTCAGGTCAGAGTTGTATTTAAATATACAAATAAACTTTCTGTTATTCTTTAAATAATGATACAGAAATAAGCTTATCAAGATTATGATTATTTAACACAACAGTGGATGGATGTGCTTATTTTCCTTCATCTTAAAATAGGCTGCTCTATGGTGCATATATATTGGTATATGTGAGTATTGGCTGAAGAAAAACAATGTGTATGTCTGTGTGGATAACTACCTTAATTTTTATTTTTTTTAAAGTTTGTTCATTATAACTGATAAGAAAAAATACATATTTTCTCAACGCAGATTGTGTCCTCTCAATCTGATTTTTTTTTTGTCTTGATCATTAGTACCTTGTACCTGTGTGATATCTTTGAGTGGCTCAATCCTTCCCTTCCCACTGGAATTGGGAGTAGGGCACAGAGTTCTCTGTAATCCTTTCTTTAGGGAAGAAAAGATGGCAATTCTGCAGATCATCATGGCTTCTACTTATAGATAATTTCATTTTGATTATATTATATTGGATTTAACCCCAAACTTTTGGGGGATAAAAGCATGTAATAACATTTAACTATATAGACCTAAATCTAATAATTTTCTTTCCTTAATGCAACTTCTGGCTGTGGTTGACTAGGCTGCAATCATAAAAAATCTATTACAAACTTTAACAAGTTTCTAATTATCTCAAAATCCCTTAATTCTTCAGTTGGCAGAACTTTAGATGGAAATAAACCATAACTCATTAAAACTGATGCTATTAAAAATCTCATCATCTTGGGTCATGTCACAGAAGAGGTTTAGTTTCAGAGATGAAATCACAGGTGAGATGACAGGTCAGTGCTACCTGTTGTGTGAGGGCAGAAGTGAGGCGGGAAAACATTGCTCCGCTTTAACCACAGTAATGGCAGGATTTCTTTAATAGTGAGAGCATTAAAAAACACGAGCCCACACGTGTTTCATAAAAAAATTGGCTTGAGTTTTACCCATAATCAATTGTGCAATAATCTGGCTATGAACTCAAATGGTGGGTATTGATCAAGCCGGTCTTAGAATGCCAGTGCTGATGAATAGGATGCAAGATGTAACATGACTATTGAGCTGTTTCCCTAATGATCAATATTCCCAGGAAATGCGTATTCTTGCTTATACAGCTTGCATGTTTGTTTGGGTTTTTTTCAGTGTGCTAGACCAGATCCATTGGTGTGCTTTTAATCTCACCATTAAATGCTGGAAATAACAAGGTCTGATTTGTTTTCTACTTGTTTCTTAATATCACTGATTTATTGGTTATTCATTGGCATCAGCAGAAATGAGAGTCGTCTAAAGGGGAAACCTCTGCTGTGAAAGCGCAAGAATATGAATAAATACACACTTGAAAAATTATGGTTATCGTGGTTTGAGTTGGATGAGACTATTTTTGGGAAAACAAGGTAATATAGATGGATGGAGCTCTGAGCAACCTGGTCTAGTCAAAGGTTCTTGGCTCGCATCAGAGGGGGTGGAATGAGATGAACTTTAAGGTCCCTTCCAGCCCAAACCATTCTGTGCTTGTCTGATTTTCACTGAGGTGACCTATCCATTTAAAATGGAAGACACAAGTAGCTGAAGAAACGTACACCTTCCAGCAGAGAATGGGAGACCCCATGACAGGGAACAGGGAAGTTTTTCAGTGGGGAAGCTTTATAAGCAAGTGGATCAACAGAGAAGATGCTTTTTCTTCTTTTCTGCATGACTTAAATCCTAAAGCATTACTCCCAAGAAAAATTTAGAGTAAATATTTCATATACCTGTCTATCTGCAGTCCAATTCTGACTACTAGGATAGAGAGATCTGTAGATGAACCAGAATCCTTTATTTCAGCTGTTACTAATCTGAGCATCAGCTCTCTTTTTATATACATGTAAAATTTTAAACAAAACAAAACAAGAAAAAAAAAAACCAAACCAAAAAACCAGTGTTTTTACTTTTAAAGAGTAAAAATATTCTACCTTTTCGGAAAGAGTGTTTAAGAAGGGCATTCCTGGATTAAAACAGTATGAGATTTTCTGGGAGTATCTGCTTTTGTGTCTGTATGCTTAATTTTCTGAGAGCGCAGTGATGTCCACAGTAATCAAAGTGTGTAATAAATACAGCTAGGCAAAACCATCTTCTGTTTCCTGGCTGCAATTTTATGTCATGCCTCCAGGTTATTGTAAAGTAATTGGAAGTTGAAACATATTAAGACCTATTGCTGGAGCGTTTCCAAGGAGTATCCCAATAGGTCAGACTCCATGTTCAATAAAAGGGAAGCTGCTCATGTTTGGAGGCAGAAATACCAATTTCTGTGAAGGTTCCATGTGCAAGGACAGCTGCAGACTGAAAAGGTGTGCATGTGCTTGTCTGTGTGTCAGGGGAACAGCTACATAATTGGGGTTTTGCTCCTACACTTTGTCTTCAAATGTGACAGCAAATCTGAGGCCAAAAAGCTTTTACAGGGTGTCCTCCAGGGGCCGAGGTAGCAAGAAAAAGTATTTTTAAAGCAAGGCAAAACTAGTTATTTGGATGAATCTATTCTGAGGAAAAGTGGAAAGCCCTGACCTCAACAGCAAACACAGAGAAGTATTTTCATACTGGAAAGTTCCATTTTGAATAATAATTGTTAGATGAAGTATTCAGCCTTCTCCACTGAATGAAGTTGTGTTGCAAACTCTCTGACAGAGAAGGACAACAGCAGACCTTTGCACTTGTCAATGTGCTACAGATGCATAAGGTGTACTATATTTCCCTCTTTGTGTCTTCTAGTAAAAGCAGTCAAACTCTGCAGAGTCTTGCCTAAGAAGCTGTGAGGGGTCAGCAAAATAGGACTGATGGTAGCTCTGAGAAGGGGCTCACAATGTGCAGGTTACTGCTGTACCAAGCTCTGCAGCTGAAACTTCAGGATCTCTTCTGAAGATTGTGCTTTTCTAAGAATTTGATGCTGTCAGTGGACTTGAAACCGAGTCTGGTATTCATTTGAATTATAATAGGGAGAGTAATGTTCTCTTGTATCAGTAACCAGCTCTTACAGGTTTTCATTAGATCACACTAAATGTAAGAGCTTAAATCATCCTAAAACATCGCTTGATGGACAGCTGCATACATCTAGCTCCAAGGTCAAGCTTCCTTTCCCTCTTACTCCTTTCCTTCACAAACCATTTCAAAGAAAGAGACTTTTGGAATCAGCTTTGTGTTGGCCTTGCAGCCATTGAATACAGCCAAGGTCCTGTAGGACCAAAGCATGCAGTCAAGTATGTTTTTGTAATAACAGCCATAAAACCAAGGAACAATAGTATAGAAAACTACCCATTGAGCAAGTGCAAGGCAGATGAGAGTCTAGTTCTTGGCTCTTTTCTTCTTCACACACAGAACAGTGAAGGAGGGGTGGTAAAATAACTGCTGGTTCTGCTTTGCCTGGGTGAAAGCAGAGAGTAGAGTCCATTCATGTCTTAATTAGTCCCTGAGAGAGCAAAGGATGGGTGTGGTTGTAGGGGAAGGAGGGCAGAAAGGGATTGTTAAAACGAAGGTCAGTGTAAGGGATCAGCAAAGAGAACAGAGCAGAATGAAGAGCAGATGTAAACAAAGAGAAAGGCTGAAGAATTATCTTGGGTCTGTCCCTACATACTGTACTTGTGTTATGAATCCCCCTATCCTGATGCTGATGACTGCAAGGGATTTTGAGTCTTTCTGTGCATCTGAACAGCTCAGTGCCAGGAGCAGGATCATGAATAGGTTCGAGCCCTGACCTTTCCGAATTCCCATTTTTCTGTCTAATGACATACCATGCAAGAATCTGTCTGGTTTGTATGTGGAGCGTGACTGCTTAAGAAAAGGTAGAAAAGGAGAGAGAGACAGATAACACCGACTGTGCACAATGGCATATTTAAAGCTGTGCTAGAGGAACAGCAGCTCTGAGGGAAGGTGGGTGAGCACGGATGGAATGCAGTTCCCTGAAGGGCTGGGATTGACATGCTGGTGACAGCAGATGAGCCTTCCAGCCAGAGTACTTCCCATCAGCCAGGAATTATTCACGCTGGACCACGGCTCAAGAAGTGTCACTGATGTACAGTGACCTACATCCGATTTAATGAATTGCATTATTTATTTACACACAGTTCCTCAAGTCTCGTCTTTAAAAGGCTCAGGGGCTCTTGGATCTCTTTCTGCACAAAGGGCTTTTCTGAACTGCTGCAGTTGCCAGTTAAACAGCCAGTGTTTGCCAGTAGTTATCACGTGGTGACATCTGAAATACAGCACTGCAGTTTTCGTTTGTGCTGGGGTTTGGAGATTACACCAGAGGTTCAGCTCACACAGAGTGATCATTGTTTTTCCAACCAAGAGGTTTGTACTTATAGAAAGGAAAAAAAACCACCATTTTTTATGGACAGTGGTCCTGTGTGCAGTCCCTTGATCAGAATTAAATTGTTGCTGATGATCACAAGGATTAAGTCCAGCCAGCTGATTGCAACTGTCTAGCAGAGATGAGCTGTGATCTTTCTTGCTTCGGTTTGATGCCAATGCTTAACCAGAGTTGCCAAAAACCAGGCATTCAGCATACATTTAACCTATGCCACTGAATGTTGTAGATGCAAGATTTCTTCTGATTCCAGGTGCAGTGAGATGAAGAGCACAGGTTTTTTTTATGCTTAGACTTTTGAACGCACATAAAATTAAAACATTCTGGATGTAAACTACCTTCTGTCAAAAACGTGACGGCGAGGTTTAATTCTGCTATTTAAAGTTGTCCCAGCACACAGAAAGTGCAGCAGTCAGACCCCTCCATGAGCTGAACTTCCCTGACTCCCTGGAAAGCTGCTGTGAGCAGCGCTCAGCCACGCTCAGGTCAGGCTGTAGGTTTGCTGTTGCAGTAATGTGTTTTCCAAGCTTCTTGAAGACTTGTAAAGTGCACTTGCCCATCTCCAAAGACAATATATTGCTTCCTCACTTTCTCTTTCAGCAAGGTTGTTTTCCTAAGGGACCCAGGAAGAAGTTATTTCCTACATTATTTAACAAAAGGCCAGTTTTCCGTGTTTTTCCTGAAAGCTCTGCTCTTTTAAGAGGACAGTGTCTTATAAACTAGAAAGTGAAGATGGTAAAAAATAAGCACTTCTTGCTTGGGCAAACATTTTTCACCCTGTCCTTTGTCTCACTGTAAACTGAAATTGTAACTGAGCAAGGAAATATACTTAAAAGGAAGGAAGTTGTAGCGAGATGGGGGTCAGCCTCTTCACCCAGGTAACAAGTGATAGAAGAAGAAGAAATAGCCTCAAGTGGTGCCAGGGGAGGTTCAGAATGGATATTAGGAAAAATTTCCTCACTGGAAGCATGGAGAGCCATTGGAACAGGCTGCCCAGGGAAGTAGAAGAACTGCCATCCCTTGGAAGTGTTAAAAGCAGCTGTGCATGTGGCACTCTGGAACATGGCTTAGTGGGGGACTTGGCAGTGCTGGGTTAATGGTTAGACTTGATGCTCTTAGAGATCTTTTCTAACCTAAATGATTCTGTGACTTCATGACCTTTTCTCTGGCTACTCTGCAGCCTGTGCTCCATGTTTGCTTCCTGCTCCATTACACTGAAGTCTTTTGATCAAGTGAATAATTTTAAAATTAGGGCTGTGGTGTCAGTAGTTTTGGATGCAAGGATTTCAACAGCTGTGTGGGCGGCAGGTGTTTGGAGTGACTTGAAGGGATGAAGATGGAAAGCATCTGATCCACATGTCAAAAAATCACGTTTTGGTATCACAGAGGAAAGAGAGTGATGTGATTGTAGTGTAGGCTTGGTTTTTGAGCCTTTAATCAGCACACAGAAACATGTGAAATGGAGGTGTTAATATCAGGGAGACTTATTTTCCTGTGGAGGGAACTTGCAGATTTGTCTCAGTGTGATTGGATGTTTTGGTTGGTCTGAGGGCATAAAATATTGGTGGCTCTTTGTGAGAGTTGGAGGAGAAAAGTATCTTTGAGTGGAGTGTCTTGGTGCTTAAAATGCAGAAAGCCAAAATTTGCTTTGTCTCGCTACATCCAGAAATTGTAATGCTAATGGGATTCACAAATAGTAGCTGTGGCTTTGGAATTTCAGTAATGACACAAATGTATCATAATTTTTTCCCCTTTCTGTTGCTGCTCATTTTTGGATAGCCCTCCATTTCCATCAGTGGGAGGAGGGATCCTTTCCCACTGCTCACTTCAAAACTAACCAGAAAAAACCCCAACAACCCCCCAGTCCTCTTTCTCTATTTTTTATCTTAACCCTTTAATTTATTTTTCTGTCTACCTAAATTGAAGCATGTGAAAAACCTGATTGGATTCGGGCCCTCTTTAGAATTGCTTTTGCCTTCTTGTGAATTAAAGAGAGAGAGAGATTGCATTCTGTACTCTGTGTTAAGGCTTCAAATACTTAATTTTTTTTATAACATATGCCTTGCTCTCTCTTTCCCTCTCTGTATCCATCAGAGTGTGTATACAGACACATATACATATATATGGGCACTTATCACATCTCTCTGTGGGCCTGAGGGTCTGTTGGACCATGCATAACATTATCCAATCTGATGCCCAAACTGTTCTGTTTTACCACCTTGTTATTGATGTTGCCAGTCATGAAGAGGTTTCTTTCAGCATGGTTGAATTCAGTGACACAGTTAGTCTTTCACTGGAAATATCTGTGTCACATTATTTTCTCCCCAGATGTACTTGAAATTTCTTTCATTTTCCTGGCTGAATCCCATTTTATCATCTGGCCAGCTTTTTCTAGCCCCCACAGTTCCTGTAATATGAATTCTCTCTGGAGTTTGCAAAACCTTCAAATAAATATGGCCTGCATTTTAATTAACTGGATGTTTACCAGATCTTTATTAAAGGTGAAATTAGAGCAGACTGCTAACCTTCACAGGTGCTCACTCAACATTTTTCCATTTTGTCTTTCCTCTTTGTTTGTGATTCTTCAGGCAGTTTTTTGTTCATATATATATTTTTTTTAATTGAATATTTGAAGCAGTATTTTTACCACTTTGGTCTGATTGCAGGATTTTGGAGAGGCTTGATGTTCTAGACAGCAAGACTCAGTGCTCTCAAATTTGGTATCAAAATTCTAGCAGTGGGAACATACTTTGAGGAATCGGTGTGCTGGTTTTAGGTCTAATTTTGTTATTTATTTTCATGCTTGCTTTTTGAAATAGTGATTGTAGCATTGTTTTCTTCTTTATAAATCCTCTCTGCCAGTGGCTTGTGATCTTGTCACCTTCCTGAAGGCAGTGGATAAGCAGGTGACCACATTAAGCACTGTATGCTTGAGGTTTCCCATCAAAACTCTGTCTAAGCTGAGCAAACAGCCAATGAGCTCTGACAGTTTTGATATGAGGGGACAAAACTGATGCATGAGATCCATTTTAATGAGTGTGTGCTTTGCTACTGGGAATTCTTTATACTGTCCAGCTTCTGCCTCTGTACGTGGTTTAGCTGCACTCTGAGAGGAGTAGGATGGCAAAGCTGCCACCAGCTGTGATTTTCTTAGGTTATTTTTAATAACCAAAGACTTTTTAACACCAAGGAGATATCTACAGGTGACATTTAGAAGAAACAGTATATTCTAGTCTTGTGTGTTGTACCAAGGAACTGATTTCACCTAAAATATCCTTGTGGAAGCCCAGTCCTATTCAGTTGATAAATCCAGAGGTTTTTAGGGCTGTAGATGACCACAGACGTGCTCATTTCATCTCTCTTCCCTGTGGAGAGTCCATTTTTAATTGAAAGGCTTGTTAGAAGAATGATTAATTAGGAAGAATTGGAAATGCCTGTCTGGTAGAGCTTTGTTTCATTTGCTGTGACATCAGTGTTGTACCTGAGTTGCTAAACTGTAAAGGCATATTTTAATTGCATGTATGTTTTCTCTTTGGAGGAAGGTTACCAGGGAGGCCAGGTGACCTTTTAGTTGGAATAAAGTTAAGTTTTTAAAGCCTGTGATCTGCTGTGTGAGCCTGACCTGTGTAACAGGGGCAGATGATCTCTTGTGCTGCAGAAAGGTGGTAGATGCAAAGGCCACACATTATAATTGTAAGCAGTTGCTGCACCAAAATGTCCAGAAAACTTAAAGCTAGCTAACTTTTTTTCATAAAAGTGAGACAAGAGAAGAAAGACTGAACTGTTGAGATGTTCTCTACCACCATCAAAATTGCATTATAATTGCAATTACAGATATTTTTCACAGCAAAAGTAGCCTGACAGTTTGTTTGTCCATGTTTCTTTGGTTTGAAATAAATCCTGCATGTTCTTACCATGCACTTGAACGCTGTTGGTGTTGAATGAGTTGAAATGTTTCCCGAGGGCCACAGAGACCGCCGTGATGCCATACTTTCAGCTGGCAGAGCAGTGTGATCCACACAGACCTGTCAACAAAAGCAGGTCAACAGGATTGAGCAAGAAAGAAGAAAATCAATAAATCTTTGAATTAATCATGCAGCTGCCAGAGAGAATTATGGGTGTGTGAGATGAAGGCTGTAGGTATATATCCATGGCCACTTATTCTTTCCTACCTCAGCGTGTCCTTTCCTGTGCCTGCAACTTTTCTTTCCCCTGCTGCCATCTCAGTGGCTCTGTGCTCATTTGGGTGCCTTCATGGAATACCCACCATTCATTTTAAAGTAGCTGATTCAGTTTTGATCCCAGAAAGTTCTCTTTTGTCTCTCCCTGTCTCCGCACTGCCAACTTCTCACCGACTGTTGTGCGCACTTGATATGAATTAATACTGGGGTTTTACCTTGGCGTAAAACTAAGATTGCACATCTTGTGCAGTGAATTGGACCGAAAGCAGCTGCTGCTTCGGTGAACAGAGGATTTAAAAATTCATGCTGGTGCTGCTGACAGCTCAGGTGAGAGGATGCTCTTGCTGAGACCTCCTGCAGCAGCAGGGCTGGGGAGTGAGCCCTGATGTGAGGCTGAAACCCCAGCCAGCCCAGGGCAGATAGTCCTCTTTGAGGCTGACACCCACCTCTGCCTCACAGAGGTGATCAGTGAACATCACTGCCAAGGGGGAATGTTTCCCTGCCAAGGGGGAATGTTTCACACCCTGCTCTGTGAAGCTGGACAGCCATCGGATGCAGCCATGGAGAACAACTTCCTCGGGAGGGGCAGGCACTGATCTCTGCTCTGTGGGGACCAGGGACAGCACCCAGGGAATGGCCTGGAGTTGTATCAGAGCAGAATTAGATTGGGTATTAGGAAAACGTTCTTCCCCCAGAGGGTGATTGGGCACCGACCAGGCTCCTCAGGGCAGTGGGCGCAGCCTCAAGGCTGCCAGAGCTCCAGGGGCCTTTGGATGATGCTCTCAGGGACAGGGCGTGACTCTTGGGGGTGGTCCCGTGCAGGGCTGAGGGTTGGACTCCATGATCCTTGTGGGTTCCTTCCAACTCAGTATATTCTGTGATTCTGTGAACTAAAAGGGTAGCTCAAAGTGGGGTAATCTGACATTTGAGAGGACTGCAAGAAATTTTGAATTAAGAAGTGTGTCCTATGTATGGTTTTGAGGTTTCAGCTCTGTGCTTTGGTTTCATTCTCTCATTTTCCTCAGAAGGATTTATCCTTCATCATGATGCCTCCAAGAAATCATCCTGTACAGCTTCTCCATGCAAAAGTTCACTGCTGCTCTGTTGCTGGATCTGGCAGCAGGAAAGGACAGTAAAATGAATACCTTGGCATCTTTATATCTTTGTCTCCTCTGAAGATGCTGCAGAGGTCCCTCCTCTGTGCCCAGTTTAGCTCCCCAGCTGCAGGACTTGCACCACGGCAAGGATTGTCTCCTTGGCTCCCTGTCTGGGGATCAAGTCTGGCTCTCTTCCAGCTGGGGACCAGCCCAGTACTGGATGCTCACTTTCACTGCAAATTCAAATTCATTTTCCTCTTTCATCCATGGCTTTCTTTGCAAATGGATAGTGATATTCATAAAATCCCCGAAAACAATTGCCCTGCTACTTGTGGAAGGTCAGGGCAAGCTCTGCTCAGGGATTATATATTCCAGCAGGGAAAACGGAGCTGACATACACAGCTCTTGTTTTTGAATTGCATGCCTAGGGAATTCTTTTTTCTGTTTTTTCCCCTCCCTTCTCCATTAAAACACAGAACCAAATTCCTGGCACACTGAGAAAATACGTTGGGGTTCAGCTATGGAGATTAATTTAATTTTTGAACTAGCAAAGAGACAAATAGATCATAATTTTCTAGCAGCAGAGGTTTTATTGTTTTTTACTGCCCTCCCTTTGTAAAACATCCTGCCCAACTGTACCTACTTAAATACCATTGTTTAGTAAACCCATATTTTATTCTTTAGAGAGACATAAACCATAAAAAAACCCCCATCTTTTTCTTTTCTTCTGTTATTCCTCTTGCAACTGATCCTTCAGGCAATACCTGACTGATAATCATGTAAAAAATATTTCCCTCTGTTCTTTTGCACTTACATTTGTTTTGTGCCTGTAAGAGTTCTTTCTCTGTGCTGAGGCAGAGACTCCTTCTTTGTGCTCCATTTTCCCTTCCAATTTAAAGCTGTTTTTCACAGAAAACTGGTGAGAAAAGAATTTGTTTAAAAACTGTGAGGTGTATCTGAGAAGAAAAATAAAAATAAAAATAAAAAGTAAAACTGAAATGATAAAAGTCACTGTATGGAAATACACAACTACCCTGTAGTAAAACTGATCCCTTAAATGTACAAAACAGTATAAAGATTTAAAGCAATTAATAAAACTATAGTGATATATTTTATACAGAGAAATAGGTCTCACAGTGTGTTCTGAAGGCACACATTTCTGTAAAATAAATTGTTAATATAGAATTTCACAACAGTGCAGGAGTCTCAAGGAGCAAAAAAATGCACATAAAATTTATGTGCAACAGAATTAAAAATATTTTGATTTATAATGCATTTATCTAAAATACTTTGCAATACATTCCTAACCATAACAAGATATGGAAGCAGCTGCTGATGTGAGTGGACAGGTTAGGAAAAAGAAAACAGGGGAACAAAAGAAAACAGGAAAATAATAAAAGCTAATATTGTATTGTATTTAAATGGGGATATCTTTAAGAAGAATCCAGAGAAATAAGAGGATTGATCATCTACGTAATACTTTTTAATCTGCTTAAATGTTTTTTTGAATTCATAAGTGTACTGGGTATCATGAAATCTTTTTTTGCTGAAAACAAATAAGACATTAATTTCCTTGGAAAAATTCAGTCAGGGAAGAGAAGCAAAACTGATCTGCTTTTCAAAGTGGACGTTTATGACTTGCTGAAAAGCAATTTCAGGGCTGGGAAGCAAAAGTGCCCCCATAAATAAGCAGTGATAGGATAATGTGTGCTGTGTCACAGCATCCATTCAGCACTTCCAGGGCATGAGTGGGAAAAAGAGAACCCCTCTAAATGTCAGCGGCCCAAGGAGATTTTGTGAGATGCTCTGTGCATTTTCAAAAAGGATTCAAGAAAAAGAAGTTATTCACTGGATTTTGCTTTTCTTTCATTCATCTTCTCCTTCCTTGTATGAGCTCTATTTATTATTAGGAGTTCTTTGCATCCTTCTCAATGGTTATTTGTAGCACTTTCTAGAGCTGACTTGTATTTTAAGTGCTAAAGAAATGAAGTATCATGAACTCCTTTGAAAATCAAGCAAACCTTTATTTCTGCCTATTTTGACATCTCTTCCTTTAGGACAGGCTCATGTCCTCTTTTGGTTAATTAGAATTATCACGCTCATTTTATATGGAGGGAAACTGAAAAGCAAAGGAGCTTCAAGACTTGCTCTGTTTGTCACTGAGTCTCCTGCAAACAGGGAAGATCTCCTAAAACAACCCTTTCCCTGGATCCAAGCTTTGTAATTGCTCCCAAGTACTTAAATATTAAATGATAAAGTGTGAAGGAAGTTTAGGAATCCTTGATAATTCAGTGGGAATGTTTTATATGTTATATAGTATTATTAATTTCTGTTTCTGGAGCTCTTGTAGCCTTGGACTGGAGCTCCCTGTGGGAGGATGAAGAAGGTGAAGTTCAGTGGGAGAGGTGGGTTTAGTAAAACCTGACTCATAACTGTAGAAGGTGAAGTGTTTTGCCTTTGCTGTCTCACTTTCATTCAGATTTATTTTCTTACTACATCTGATACTGATAATGAATTGTTGGAAGGAAACCACAGGAACAGAGGACCGTAATTATGGATGCCCTAAATTTTCCAACTCCACCCTCCCTCCCCAGCCCAAACCTTCATGTTGTTTTAATTAATGAAAATTAATTGCATTTAGAATCAAAAATCTCTTCCTCCTTACTGTTTTCAAGAAGATAATTTTTTATGTCTCTAATGATTTATGTCCATTACTTCTTTAGGAAAAATGTGTGCATATTTTTGCTGAAAAAAATGATGTCTTTCTATTGAAAAAGTGATGTTTAAGCCAAAACAAACAAATAAATAAAAGCCTACAAGGGATGCAGAAAAAGCTAGAATATTTTCAAAATTAAATATTTTCCTCTTTTAATTTTAAAGTGAAAAATCTTTGAAAAATACCCATGTAATTCTGTAGGTAAAAATATTTATTAGGATAAAGAAGTTGCAAGACTCTTTATTGATTCCTTGGTTCCTTTACCAAACTAAGCAGTGGGGTTTTTTTTCATGTGCTACTTATTTTTCACTTTCCCCCATGAATTCCTGTTTTAGGAATAGGAGTAGTGAGTATTTTGAGCTAACATAAGGATACTATCAAAGTCCTCTATGACATCCACAGGGAATACTTGCTGTGGAATGAATTTACCGGAGTTCAGAAGAATTTGGTGTGCAGCCATTCAGTGACACCATTTATCTGAGGTGCTCTTCTTAAATAAAATCAATGCTAATTTTGCATTTCCCTAATGAGAACCCATTAAGTTGAGTACATGAGGCATTTTTAACCTCAGACGCATCGCAGGGGCAAATCAGCACTGGATTCAATCCTGTGTATTAATGAGGAACTTTGAAATACACGATCCTGGGTCTGGATGAATCGGTTGCTGGATTTGGAAGGACTTTTTGATGCACTTTGTCACATGCAGATTCTCATCTAGAGTGTATTTTAAGCCCCTCCCTCTCTACTGCTTCACTCAGTATCTCTTTGCCTATTTGACAGTTATCATGGAGCATCATTTAATGCTTTGGTTCACAACTCTTCCCTTCTGGACTTCACAGATGCCCTTAAAATAATGCTATGGGTTGAAACCTGGCTCTGAATGTTTTTAATTTGTACAGCAAACAACCTGTTAGGCCACTGAAGACCTACTGGCTTTCAAGTCAATACAGATGGGAATTTCAAAGGAGTTTAGGCTGTTTGTATGGCTGTATTCCATGGGAATGGACTGGAGCAGGAAACTAGAAGAGCAGAGGAAGAAAAAGCAGTTTAGGTTTATTATTATTTGGGAAGTGGCTTTTCAGAGCAAGGAATAGAACAATCAGATGTGGGCAAAAATAAAGTGACTTTGTGCTTCTCACAGTGGAGTAGGTGTCTCATTAGTTTTCTGTACTGTCACCCCAGAAACACTGGGGAGACCCTGAGGAGAAGGCAATTAGGCCAGGTCTCAGCATAACCAGCTGCCTCTGACACAGTCCAAATGTGCCCATCTGTTCCCAAAAGGAGAGAGAATGTTTCTGTCCATGTCCAAAACACCAGTGAAGAGGTCAAGCCAAAAGCACTGCAGGCTCAGAGGAGCAGGGGATTCAAATAGAGTTGTTTTCCAGGTAAAACCTTTTCATGGAGAGCTTTAATATTTAACATTTCACATGTTCAAAAAAAAAAAGAAATTCCCCATTTCCTTTTTCTCTCCTCTCCCACAGTGTAATTCACCTCTTTGGTTAGCATAAAAGTCTGAATTTAAACAAAATTGGTTGTAACATCACCCCCATACCCCCTAACAGGAAACTTTAGAAATGGCAGAATGTCTGCAAATGAGAAAAGGGAAGTTGTGAAGGGGAAAGGGTGGGAAGAAGAAACTACACGTGTGTCCTGTTGCATTCAACTTAAAGCCAGAGGGGAAAGTTGGGATGAAACCACCACATTATCCAAATTATCTTCCCCTTTGGGTGTGTGTTGTGGCTGGGAGAGAGAGTGAGGAGCAATGCTGAGTAGGGGCCGAGGAGAACTTTCTGTGAATTATTTGCCTTACTGAACTTTGGTAGCCCTGTGCTGTTGCTTGATGGCATCAGTTTTCCTACATTTAATTATCTGGGAAATCTTGGATTTTCACACTTGTGTTAGAATTACTGGACAAAGGGATAAGGATGCCAGTCTCAGTCAGCATGGGATGGAAAAGAAAGAGCTAAACATGAAGTTCTGTCCCGTTTTTTGACAACTTTTCACCCAGAGTGGCCAGCAGGCATGTATTTTAAAATTCCTAAAATAATAAAATTTAGCTTAAAAATGCTGAAACTGGTACATTCCCTCAAAATACTGCATTGCTTAAACAGCACAGGCTCAAGCAGTTGAGTAATGAGCTGTGTTAAAGAGCTTTTAAAGCTGATTCAAAACATTGTTACTTTCTGGACTGTTAAATCAATGTATTTCATCAGCCTCTTCTGCTGGGTAACAAGTGATAGGACAAGAGGGAACGGCCTCAGGCTGTGCCAGGGCAGGGGGCAGGTTGGACATCAGGAGGAATTTCCTCCTGGAAAGGATTGTTAAGCACTGAAAGGGGCTGCCCAGGGAGGTTTGGAGTGCCCAGCCCTGGAGGTGCCCAAGGCAGGACTGGCAGTGGCACTCAGAGCTCCGGGCTGGGGAACAAGGTGGGCATCGGGCACAGGGTGAGTTCAGTGATCTTGGAGGTCTTTTCCAACCTCAGTGATTCTGGGATTCTATTCTGTCATTCCAAGATCCAAACTAACTACTGGTCCACAAACCCTGATGTGTTTTCATACTCAGTGAGCTGCCTCAGATGCCTCCACGCTTTGGCCCTTGTGTCATAGCACTGAGATTCAATTTTTCCAAAAATAAGCAGAATTTGAATGTAGTTGAAATGGTGGCTACAAAGTTATCTTAGCATACTTAAAAAAGGTGAAATTAGTCCTTCCCTTTCCCCACCACCCTTGGACACCAGTGCAGATAACTCCTTGGATGTATAAAATGTTGAATTTGCAAAAACGTGCAAATGTTGGGTTGATAAGACACAGACATCTTTCAGTGGCTCAAAGGATACTAAAATGTCACAGAGACGCAAATTAGCATTCTCATTCTTTATTCCTGTCTTTGAGGATACACTTTGCACACTATGGAGAAAACAGATAATTGTGTGTAGGCATTAGGAGAGTCAGAATATTGCTGTACTGCAGGGAAAAAATTAATGACATTTATCTCTCACCTAAGGCTTTACCCTTTTCCTTGATAAATCTCCTTGTGCAGGGGTAATTCAGTAAGTGCAATCTCCCTTTTGCACATAGAGTTTCTCTATACATGAGCACAGAGAAAACATTAAATCTACTTCAAAGCTTTACTAGGTTTGAAGTTTCACATGTAGGCATCATCTAGGCCCCCACTGTACAAATTTTAGGCCTAAAAACACACTAAGTTTGTGTTCTATTTGATTCTATTGCCCTGCCTTGATTTTTGTCTCTTTCCAGGTTTTACTTTGAATATTTTAAGACATGGCAAAGGAAGAAATACCCTATTTTATCATCATACTCATTTGCTCCCACCTATGAATTCTTACAATATTTATTGATCTACCTAAACATTGCAAAATGCAATGCAAATAAAGCAAGGAATTATAAAAAAGAAGCTTTTAACTGAGGGAAGAGGAGGAAATAGGCATATTAAGGAAAAATGGAGCTATACTAATTTTTGCCATCTTCTTATTTGACTTGAAAAATGTCAAACCTAAATCTACATTTTGTGAACACTGTAGAAAATTCCCCAGCTCTCTGAGCCAAAGGGTAACTTCTGTGTTTTGCTAGCACTGGACTCTCTAAAGATGAATAACCCCTTGTTTCTGTGGCTGCAGCCTTAAACCTGTTGCAGGAAACATCAGACTGACAGAGCCAAGGCATTTAAGATACTTGAAACTGGACTTTTGACAGGAAGCTCCTCCTTACACACTTTCATTGCTTTATCTTTTTAATTACTCATAGTACCCAAAACAAACAAGAGAGGTGTTATTTCAGAAGATGTGAAAGAGTAATTTGCAGTCTAACAAATGTCTCTCTCTCTAATTTATTTCTTTTAATCAGCACTGACCTTTGGAATTGATTGTGATTTACAGAAGGGCCAGTGAAAGCCCACAGACACCATGATTGAAGGGACTTAAATGACTTGAGTTTTTAAAAACAAGCACTTTATGATACTAATTGAAAGAGATGCACCAGGAAAAGAAAGCTGTGATTTAAAGTTTTTGCAAGTCAGAAAATCTTCAGTGGTGATGGTTTTTTCTTTGTTTTTATAAATGGTTTTATGTATTTCTTGACATTGTAGGTGACATGAATAATGACATCCAGTTTAGCAGAATAATTCGACTACAGATGCCCATGGTTTTGGAAGAACCTTAGCCTGTAAATAAAGATAATAAATCAGATCTTTCAATTAGCCTTCCACCTGTTAAACATCCCAACACTGCTTGCAGGCTGGAGATTTAGCAATGCACAGATCAGAAAATGGCAATTTTTATTGCTGTAGCTGTTTGTCTCTGGCCCTCGAATTCTAAATGGATGACACAGCTGCTCTTTTCGGGGCACTTTTTATGTTTACCTGCCTGTCTGAGGAGAAGCAGCATGTTCCTTCAGTGTAGAATAAGGAGCCTTTGGGGAACACTGAGTAACTGAGGTCAAAATGTGTGTGTCCCTGCAGACAAGTGCAAGGCTCTTCCTCAGCAATTCCCATGACTCCTGTGAAGTGAAATCCTGAAACCTGTCTTATCTCTTCAAAGTGGAAAGCACTTATATCAGGAAGCTCTTGGGAAGAAAATTGCCTGGTTGAGTTGGATTTTACTCTTCACATACCTTGTTCTAAGCTGACTGTTTGGATGATGTTTCCCCCAAAAAAGTGTTCTGCTCTTTGAGGAAAGAATATTGGTTCCTTACAAAAATAAATGTCTGGAATAGGAAAGAGAGAAAGATGCATTCACAGCAGTGGGCCTTACCTCAGTGGTGGGCAGTTTATTCCTCAAGTCATGGTGGCACTTGGGAAGTCATAAATGGCATAATGTTTATTCATACTATGGCCTGGGTTTGGAGGGGACCTGAAAGATCATCCAGTGCCACCCCCTGCCATGGGAAGGGACACCTTCCACTAGCCCAGGTTGCTCCAAGCCCCCTCCAACCTGGCCTTGGAGACTTCCAGGGATGGGACAGCCACAGCTTCTCTGCCCAACCTGTGCCAGGGCCTGCCCACCCTCACAGGGAAGGATTTAATTCTAACATCCAGTGTCAATCTACTCTGTAGGTTTTGTGTTACTGACCCTTGGTAAAGCTTGTACAGAAACTCTACTGATGCCAGTTAAGGAACCTGACATAATCTATAGTGTTCCTGACCTAATAGGTTTACTTGTCTTGATTCCACACCAAATTTCTGAAAGTATTGTGGCTAGACAGGAATATACAAAGCACTATAATATAGTTCCACAAAACTGGATTTACTTTGCCACTACTCTATGAAAGTTACTTGTAGTTCTGCATTAAACTTGCAACATCACTACTACTCTTAGAAATTATAAAGTAATATGGGTTTCAGAAATACACATTAGGAAAAGATTAAAGAGACACTGAATTATACCCCAAGGAGTTGTACATTATTCAGTACAGTTGCAATGTCATCAGAATAATACCTGTTGACAGAACTGATGAAGACTAAAAGCAGAGGAAAGTAAGTACCCCAGTATGTCTCAGGGTCACTGAAAGGGTATTCAAGGCCGCTGATGTAAAGCAGCTCAATAATCTGTTATCGGTGGATGTTTTTAAAAGCAAGTTGCTCTGTAATGGAATCCTCTTTTCACTGGATTGTCATCACTGGCTGCTCTACTATGTGTTCAATTATTATATTTTTAAAACAATGTTACTTTTTCTGAAGGATGACAGTTTAAAAAAAAAATTGAAATGAGGAAGGTTTGGGAAAATGTTGTAGCTGCTACCCAATATGCCAACTGGCTTCCCTGTTGTGAACCAAAGCAGTTATTGCACAGTTCCTGTTTTATGCAAAGGCATAACTCTATTATTTTGCCTCAAAGGAATGGATAATTTCTTTTTTAAAAGGAAAGGGTTCACTTGACCTCCATAGTTGTTTTGTGTTGGAAAATACATCCAGATCTGAATCATCCAGATTTAGAGCTCCTGGTATTGCTTCCTCTTTCACATACGTGTGGACTCCTCCCCTTTTACAGTGTGTGCTGCATTCTGGTTAGTGCATGATCAGACTTCACATTGATAGGAAAATTCACATTAGTTATGTACAAGAGAAAAGAGGAGGACAGAAAAGAGCAATAAAATTACCTATAATGACCATTCCAGCAAACAAGTTCCTGCCTTGTGTGGATGCAATTCCATGACAATATATAACCTGGATGATGATCCCCCCATAGCCCCCTTCTTACTGGAAATGTCAAACATTTATTTCCATGTAAAAATCATGATGCATACTTTTGTTTTGCCCAATTTCCCCTTAAAAAGGTGTATCACTACAACCTCCTCAGGTGCCTAACATTTGTGTTTAAACCGTGGTTATTAATCAGAGTGAAAATGAGCAGAGTGGCCTCATTTTGCGAAGCTTCTCAATATTGTGTGACGAAAATAATTCCAGTGGAATTTTCTTCCTGTAGGAAGTGTGAGAACATATTTTATTATTCACCACAGCGTTCTGATGAGACAAGTCAGTCTCTAGGCTTCAGCAAATGAGGCAACTGCCTAGGGCAGAGACTGCCAGGGGGGCCTGAATGTCCTTGGCCTCACTCCCTGTTTTCCCACAGCACAGGCGAGCCCCGGGAGGATTTAGCAACAGTTTGTGTTCTGCCATTACATATGACACCAGGGACCTGCAGTGCACAGTTAGGCTTTTTATTTATTCATTCATTTATTTATTCATTCAGTCATTTGCTTATTTATTGCTGTTTAAAGTAACAGTAATCTCTTGAGCTGTTGCTGTTTGATGGGTTGGTCTGGTTCAGGACCATCAAAGAAAATTCTCTGGCCCCCACTAAGATCTCAGGTGTGTTGCCTTCTGCTGTTCCTCTGGGATTGCTCCTGTATTCCTTTGTCCCACCTCTAAGGAGCAAACACAATGTGCTGCTGCATCTCTCAGCCCAGAGATTGCCTGCCCTTCGGGAAGGGAGCTGGTGTATCACTCTGCTGAGCAGACCTTGAGAAAAATGACCTTAATAAAGATTGAAGACCGTGGGACTGTGACCTGTGTGTGTGTGCGCACAGATACAGGTACAGGGAAGGCAGAGGACACAAAGATGAATGGGAGAGGGTTCCTATTAATTGCTCCTTGCTGGAAAACCTCTACTTGGAGAGATGCTTCAGCAATAGGTGACAGCACCAGAATATGAATGGGGACAGTATGGTCTTTCTGTTGCCCTTTGTAAATGGATTGTTGCCTTCTGGCTGTGGTTTACTGTCACTGGCGTGTTCTGCTTGTGAGCAGAAGGTTGTGCCTTCCAAGCAGTTGTCTAAAGCTGGAAATCTCTCTCCCATATTTAAAAAAAAAAAAATAAAAATAGATGCTGGCTGGTTTTGTGCAAACACAACACATACTGAGGTAGACTGTGGCTTCATATAACCTGGTTATCTTTGAATTTCGCTTTTAAACAAAGCAAGCAGAATTCAGAACATATTTCAGCGTGGAGGTCAGAGAAATGTGTGTCTTGTCTAATGATAAGCAAAGGACATCTGGTTATACCATCCATCAGTCTATCGCCTAGAGCAAGAGATACTCAAGTTTGACATGTCTGCTTTGGGAGGGGGAGGCAGGAGGGGAGGGATGGCAGACTCTTTTATCAACATGCAGGAGATGAAGTTGTTGGTTTCCTTTCTTTTGGTTTGTCATTGCTTTTTTCCCCCTCCTGAAATCACTTTTAATTGTATTTACTCTGTTCACTCTTTGTGGGTGCTGCCCAAAAATCTGATCACCCAAAGCTACCCAAAAGATTAAAATATTAATGACTCAAAATATTAATTTAAAATAATTTCAACATTAAGAATATTAGAACAGTAATTTGCTTTATTATTCTAGCTTTAAATATCAAAGGGTTCTAGAAGTGATAAATTTTTTCTCATTAATATTAAAAAAATATCCTAAAAGATAAAACCCCTTTACTTGCATTTAAAAATATTGACAGCGCTCCCCTAGATGTGAACATGGGTCAGAATGTCAGTCCAGGTTCCTTATGACTTTTAGTTGCTACACGATTATTGATTAATTCACAACATTTATATTGTATTGCTAATCCAAATGAAAGTCAGAAAAAATGGGAATTTAAAAAAATAGTTAATTTTTCTGAAATAGTATTGTGCATTACTCAAATATGTTATTTTCTAGCTTTCTGATATTTGTTATGCAATCAGTTCATACAGATTTCTGAATTTTTTTAAAATGCAAAAAGGATACTGGATAGTCTTCTTCCTCTTTAATTTTTCTTTTTCATTTTTCTTTTTGCTTCACTAAATACTCAAGGATGTGCTACATTGTGACATTTCTTTCAGATTGTTAGTTACATCCCTTTTAAAGTAGTCTTTGTGACACCAAGAAAGTTGCTTGTTGCCTGGGTTTTGTTTTCTTTTCTTTTCTCTTCAAATGAATTCTTTTAGAACATACTTCTTGGTTTTATATCTAAATCTCTTTGAATGCTCCTGATTTATCTTACGGATTTGCTAATTGTAGCCTGCTTTGTGTACCTTGTTTGAAAGGAACCTTTTAGAAACCTTAGGCCTGGGTTGGACAGGGCTTGGAGCAACCTGGACTAGTGGAAGGTGTCCCTGCCCAGGGCAGGGGGTGGGAACTGGATGATCTTTAAGGTCCCTTCCAACCCAAACGATCCCATGATTCTGTGAGCTTATGATTTAGCTCCTCTGTGGACCAGGGGCTGCCCCCACTGAAAATCTGTTGTGTTCAGTTTCATGAAAGGTTTGCTCAGAAATGAATGTAATTGGTTTTTTAGAGAGATTTTACTATGAAATTATTAGTATTAAATTTTAGCTGTAAAAGCACATCTGAACATAAGTGCAAACTTTCCACAAAAACGTGTCTAGTTCAAGACAGATGCAGTTTTGAAAATCTTATTGTTTAAGGATAACTCATTTCCTTACAGCTACAATTTGTTTTCTGTCTGTGTCTTGGTAGAAATGGCAAATACAACTTTGTACCTGAGCATTTAATAGAACTGGCTGTGGCAATGACTGATTCGGTTCTTTAGTAATAGCTAAAACAAATCTGTAACTGGGCTTTTATTGCAGCTCATGAGCAATCAAATTTTTTTGCAATTTGCTTACAAAGCCAAATAAACACGTATTTTTTAAATTTTTTTTTTGTTTGTTTTACATATGAATCAAAATCTGCTTTTTCCAGTCTTTCCTCTGGCTGGGATGCACAAAAGAGAGCAGGACTTCCTGTGGGTATCACACAATATTTACCACACTGAAGAAAACCTTTGTCTGCCCTATCAGCATATATTCAGCTAAAGCAATAAACTGCAAACGATCAGATTTGAACACAACTGCTTGATTTTTGGTATCTAACACTGAATGTCTTACAGTATATTATGTTCTTCAGGACTGCACTTCTTTTGCCTCAGACCCATTTTGAAACCTCTTTTGAGCCATGGATCTCTAGTTTCTCTGGCTCTTTAGGCAGATGTCTCTCTGCCTTTTCCCCCTCCCTGTTTTTTATGGCACTGATGGACCCATTCACACTGTTCCATTTGTATTGTAGTGAGCACCTATTGCTGTCTGCTGTGGGAACTCTTTCATAATTGTAAATATTATGGTGTCCTATTTTGCAGATGTAAAAAGTATAATAAGCAAAACCCAGAACTAGCCTGTTTTGTTTCTGATCACCACTTGCTACTGAGACAGGGATTTATAAAATCCCCCCAAAAGATAAGTAACTTAATTTCTGGCCTTTCAGAGCTTAATCACTGCAGTTTAAATGCAAATGTTATTATTTCTTTTATATTTAAATGAAAATTAGCATTTCAATAACAGGTGCTGCTGGGGAAGCTGAGGCTTTCTTTTTTTAACCGTAACTAAATTCTTGTAGAAAACAGGTATTGGAAGCATCCAAAAACATTACTGCTCCTTATAGGTAATGAAATCACAGTCTTTGTGTCCCATATCTTGGGAAAGAAGAATGATTTTCATTACACAATGTGTCTCAAAATATATGTGGTTGACATTTTTCCCCTTTCAGGTTTAAGCTGCTGGAAGTGCAGCTTTTGCATTGCTCAGGATGTCAGTAAAGTGTGAAAACTTAGTGCTGAATTAAATAGTGGAATAGAGGAGTGTGTGGAGTTGTTGGTAGGTGGTTTGGAACACTTTAAAAAATGTAAAACATTTCTATATGGTTAAAGATAAAAACCCTCTAGCTGGCAAAAAAATAAAGCTGGAAAACATAAAGATATGCCATTGGAGAGGTCATATAATCTTAGAATTTAGCCCCAAGTAATACATCATGGACGAAATTAAATGACTTAAAGGCAAAATTCCACTTACCCCTTAGAAATCTGCAAACTCTCAATCAGTCTAAGGAAGACATTGGGTTGGGCATTAGAGATTCAGAATAAATTAAAAATATTTCATCTCCAAGGCAAAATGCTTTTCTGGCTTGTGTTAGTTAATCAGAAGTGGTTTGCAAGCTACTTTTCTATGAACTCAAAATTCAGAGTATCTCATGTGCTTATAATAAATAGAAAAAGCCTAGAGGTGCTTCATATTTCAGTAGTGCTGTTCTGTTGTTACAAATGCACAATTAATTACCACAACAGTGGCAACTCAAGGATTCTGTTTCAGAAAAGGAAGTGAAAGTTGGAACCTCCAGGACCTAAAAAAGGTCCCTGAACCTCACAGGCCTCCTGGTTCCCTCTGACCAAGGGGCAGCAAAGACATAATCACAGCAATATATTGTGCAGGAAGGAAAACCTTTCCTCAAACCATGGAACAGCTTTAGCCCTGTGTATTTACCTGATGCCATCCTGCCTTAAATCAGGTCAAATGTTGCAGCTGTTGTTTAGTTTCAAAGGAAAAGCAAATCCTCTCCCAAAGCAGACTTTTGTGGGAATATCTCTGTGTGTCAGGCTGAGGAGGAGACTCTGAAGGACACATGGAAACAGGTATTAGGATAAAAAGGATTGCAGAGCCAAGGTGGTTGAGTTGAAGGTGCCTGGTAAGGGAAGAAAGCTGGAGAAGGAACATTATCTCTAAACTTCGGATGAGGGGCCACTGGTCAGAGCATGTTGAGTTGGATGCAAGGTGAGAAGGTAGCAGGGAGAGGATCTGGGCTGAGGACAGGAAAAGGGAAGCTCCAGCCATGACCGTAAACAGTGCATTTGGAGAGCTTTGGGATGAAAAGGTCTTCAGACAGAGAAAGCAATGGGTTGTGGAGTTCACTAAAATGGTAAGTGGTGTGGAAGGGACTAAAGGTAATCAATTTTAAAAGACAAGCTTGTGCTCCCACAGAGAGTGGATGGGCAGAGGGTGGATATTTTACTGCATTCAGCATAAGAAAAAAACAGTTTCTGTTTTCTTACCTTCACACAAGTCAAAATTTTCTATGCTTTATAACCCCCCACCACAACACCATGGTTGTTGGCAATTCGGTGATCCCTTACTGACTTAAATTCTTACTTCTGTGTTCAAAGTTTCATCATTGTGGGGTAACTCTGCTACCATGGTAGGGTCACCACAGGAAAATAAAGGTTAAAAATGGGGGTGGCCTCAAGACAGGCCTCCTTTTAAAACAAAATGTCGATGCCAAAGTGTATCAGTTCTGTTTGTTTTGATGGAGACAGTGACAAAAATAAAGTGTACAGGTACAAGCACCAAGGGTGCTTACAGACTTCAGTTTGGCAGACTTTGATGAGGGTTCTTCCCACCCTGAAATGTGTGCCTTCAAAAGCCTGTCATGATCACCAGAGGGAAGGCATCAGTGTCTGGCCCTCGTCAGGAAGCTGTAGACTTTTACATCTCCAAATTTTGAAGTGAATGCAGTTCTTAAGCTCTTTGTGCAATCAGAGCTGTCTGGGGTTAGGAAGCAACATATTTTTGTGTGTGTGTGTGTGTAGGAAGGCTGAAAGGAGCTGTGTTTCCTTGGGGTAAGTTTCATCAAGCACAACAGGAAGGAAGGTTCCTGAAAAAGCTCTGAGCCCTTTAGAGGACTGAAGTTTGAGTTCCCTCACGTTGTCTGGTGGAACCATTCTCCCACTCCTGCTGGAGCTGGCACTGAGACAACAACCAGTATTTTCTCCCCTGCACTATTAAGTTTTAATAATTACATAGTATATTGTATATTTTAAAACTGCAGGGCAAATAACCTCCAAAGAAAAACCAGTTTTCTCCCTCATTTCCCATCCTGTGCTAAATTTCAATTCCCTTATTTCTGTTGTTGTGCTTTTTGAAATAGGAGAGTGCAAGGATGCACCTCACAGACACTTTGCCAGCAACTAAATCTTGTTGGACTTACTTCCAGTCCCTTCCAAAATTATAGGATTTATGGCTGATTCTTGCCAGTTGCCTCTCTGATGTGTAGGCATTAGTTGGGATTTTTTGCTCATCCAAAAGTGTGATCTGGTATGTAATTATTTTCTGAAATTGCCTTATCTGTAATAGTGCAGGGAATAGTTTGTTAGTTACATTCTCAGTGAGGAGGGTTGAGTGATATTTATAGGAATAGAAAAGCAGCTCTAAATATTTCTTAGTTTTTGTACAGACAATCACTTTTTATGTTAATCTGCCTGAGGATTTGCTTGAGGAGGTGGGTAAAGAATGGCATCTTTCAAAACAAGCAAGGTGGAAACACTCCCTTAGGGGAACAACAAATGCAGTTTATTAACCACAGGTTAATGAAATGCAGATTCAAATCTTCCTGTCCCTGTCCCTTTCTAGGACCCAAAGTGCCTCAAAGAGATGATTTAAATATTTACTACTTAAAGGCATTTTCTGTCTGGAGATGTATGAATTATGGAGTTAGGATTGGATATAACATCTTTACTGATTACTGTGGAGAAATTGAGCCTAAACTTTTTGGACCTAAACTCTTTTGCCAGCCCTTGCAGATAACTCTGCATCCTTGCCAAGTGGTTTTCCTTGAAATCACTTGTATAGTGACAACATTTTTCTGATTCACCTGAAAATTGACTTATAGAAAGAACGTGCCCTCTTGCTATTGTTACTGGCAAAGAAATGCATGGTCTTTGTCACCTAATGCTTTGCAGTCTTTGTTTTGTGCTTTACTTGGTGGTTTTGGTTGGTTTTTTTGGGGATAGCCAAGGGAACAAGAAATGCAGTTGCTGTAGACCTTTAATGCCATCAAGTTATACTACATTTTCAACTCTCTTAATTCCTGAAGCTGTGTTAATTCTTTCCTTGGCTGCTGCTCCAGTTCTTCCATGTTGTAGGGTCTGTTGATCTGTCTTATTTGATTTTTGCTTACATTTGTGCCTCTGCACATCTTGTAGAGGCATCTCCTGGGAAACATCTTCTCTTTGTTCATGTTTTAGTCTTGAAATCAGTACTTGAACGTGGCTGTATTTTACAGATTGGTTATTTTGCTATAATTAAGCTTCATGAATATGAAGATTCATGTAGTATTCCCATGGTGTCCTAGGAAGTTAGGTTTAGCAATATGATTTTATTTCATCTCTCTGTACCCCATAATCATGTCATTTTTGCTAAATTGAAATGCCATATTGATTCTTAGGAAATACAGAATATGTACTTGCCAATTTTTGTTTTTATTTTTAAGCCTAAGTAGATGAACTGTGATGATTCTTTGCTGGAGAGTTGAGACAGAAATTCACTGGGGGAGACAAAGGGGAAAATAAGGTCCATGAAAACCTTAAAATAATTTTATTTTCAAGTTTATCATAATACTAAAATTTAATAACACCTGTAATGGCAGGTAGTGTAGTTTACTGAACAAAGCCATTGACCAGAAGCTTTGAGACTTGACTTTATTTTTCGGACTATCTTTGGCTTTCTGTGTGTTTGTTTTGGAGAGAGGCCCTTTATGTCTCTGCCTTTGGCTTTGTTTCTGCCTTGCTCTCTTTCTCTATTTCCCTTTCTTTCTTTCTTTAATATTTTTTCTTTGTAAGATTTTCTGGGCAGGTGCAGCAAGCAGTACAAAGGACACCAATCTCAGCTTGTTTTAGGCAGCAGTGTCACACACATACTGATTATAGGAAACTCAAAAGTATGTTTGTAGAAGTGTTTCTGTGTATTCTATATGGTGGAGTGTTTATTACTTTATTGATTGCAGCAGAAGAATGAGTAGAAATAGATCTAATCAAAATGGACAAAGGGCTTAAGGTTGAATGAAGACATCTGAGTTCCAACAGAAGTCTTGTTGGAACCTTGTTGATGATAAAATATAGGTTTATAATCACTTTTTTGCTCTGTTGCTTTGCCTCTGTAACTGTTTGCTTTGTAATTTTCTCTCTGTAATGCATTAGTGATTTATCATAAGCTCTGACCTGAAAATTAAAGCTTTGCAACAGTTGGCTCTTTGGAAAATGAACCTCACACTATAGTTGGCTGAAACCTGGACCAGGTATTAAGAGTGGCATTTAAGCTTTTATAAACAAATTACTTGTGTGACCAAATGCTGGTTGTATTTGCTCTACTGAGAATGGAATTCCCTCATTCAGGTCCTGGGACACTTCTGAATATGCTGAGCACAAATTTATCCTCTGAACAGGAGTGATCCAAACCCCCAGCAAAATCCTGCTTTGGTATCATGGTGGCATACCAAAAAATATGTTTTCTCCCTCCCAAACTTCCATTGAAAATGTAGGAATGAAGAAGGGGAGAGGTTGAGAATTACTCTCAAAAATGTATCATGTAAAAGTGAAGAGACTTGGTTGCATTTTATAAATCCAAGTATATATAGCTATATATCATTTCTTTTTTAATTTTGTTTTTCCAGACAGATGTTGAGACTTCAAAATTTGACCTTCAGCAAGTACTTTCAACCCCCCAAAGTTAACTAGAGTAAGAATAGGGAACCTGTCCTGTACTTGAGACAACTTGCTTCCCCCCCCACCTTAATAATATTCATAACTCAAAACTTGTTATAATTAGTTAATAGATAATTATATGGAGTTCTGCATAACTTGCTGATTATTTCCATAAGTTTCATCTCGTTTATATCCCAGATACAGTTCTAGCTTTCAGCAAAGTGCAATAGCAGGGTACGATAGGGAGATCTCATGCTAATCAGATTTACTCATTCCCTCAAAATATAGTACAGAACATTAATTTCATGCTAATTCAAAATGTATCAACCAACTGCCAGTTCCATTCTGAATCACAGAAAAGCTGATCTGGGAATAATAAAAAAAAAAAAAAAA